>CM061232.1:28352435-28782718 GCA_030844895.1 Ambrosia x helenae
CTGAACTCATCTCCATCGACCAGCTGTCGCCGCAACGACGTCGACCAGCATATGGAAACGGTGGTTGTAGTTAACTTGTGCACTTTACTCGACATATACTAAACAAATGGCATTCACGTAATTAACTTGTAAAATAAAAGATTCTAACGATGGCACTTTCGTAAATACATTGCAAATAGAAGGTCCTTTATTTCGTAGACACTTTCGTAATTAGTACGTTAAAATTAGAAGTTTCTTACAATGGCAATTTCGTAAATACCACGCAAATTGAAGATTCTTTATTTGCCTATTATATATATATAAAAAAGTTTCTTCCAATGGTAATTTCGTAATTACCATGCAATTTGAAGGTTCATTATTAAATACAAGTTTCTCACAATTGCAGTATCGTAAATACCAACAACTTCAAGGTTCTTTTCTAAGTTACTAAATAAAAGTTTCTTTAATGGCAGTTTCATAAATACTAGCAACTTCAAGGTTCTTTACTAAAAATCGATGAGAATTGTTATATATATAATTATGGTTACAAACTCACAATCACACATTATAATACCCATTAAGCGAGAATTACAAGTTGAGACACTAACTATACTGTTAGAAAATCAGGCCCTTTGATCAAATACACAAAAACGAGATGAACAAACTCGTTCGACTCTTTTATTTATTTATCAATGAAACACGCCTTACAGCGAATAACCTATCTTGTATTTATACTAAACTCATACTACTCTTAACGAACTTAAACTCTATTTTAATAATCAAAATAAATAAATCAACTAAACAAACTTATCTAGTTGAATCAATAATCATCCCTAATCATCTATAACTCGTCTTGATCTTTATCTTTTAATTCAAGATTAACGTCTTCATATACAAGCTAAGGCCTCGTTTGTTTGAGTTTGAATGAGGCAGTCAAATGTGAACGTCTGATTCGTTCAAAGCAGGTGGCGTTTGGCCGGGACATCTCAACGGAAAGACCAGTTTGACTAGGGCTCTTAACGGGTCAAATTTGGAGACAAATCTGAATGAATTAGATGATATGTATGTGTGCGTTACCGAGCTCCAGCGAGCGAAAACGAAAACCAAACCACGTTACCGAGCTCCGGTGGTCGGGAGTCCTCATCCCTGTTCTCCTTCTCTCTACGATCTCTCTTTTCCTCTACTTTCCCTTTTTCGTCTCTCTCTCTCTCTCCCTCCCTCCCTCCCTTCCCCCCTCTCTCTCTCTCTCTCTCTCTCTCTCTCTCTCTCTCTCTCTCTCTCTCGAAGCGTATCATCGAAGCAGAAAAGGGAAGAAATGTGTGATATGGTTTTGGGATGGGGAAGATAAGGTTGGGTGAGGGAGGCGGTGTATAAATTTAGAGAAAGATAAGGTTACATAAATTTTAACCATTCAGATATCCAACCATCATCATCATCATCATCATCATACTCAGTTAATCCCACCCATAGCAAAGCTAAGGTAGGGTCTGAGGAGGGTAAGATGTAGACAACCTTACCTCTACCCCTAAGAATAGAGAGGCTGCTTCCAGTGAGACCCCCGGCTCGATGTGGTTTGGTGTCAAGCCTTGGACATAAGGTACATAACACTTAGCAATCGGGACAAACCCGATCGGTGCATGTACCCCTTTGTCTTTTGGCTATCCACGCCACCACATGATGCATGATTAACCGTCCGTCGTTTTTAACGTTATTTTCACGAAATTAGTAAAATAACGTTAAAACTGGTGCAACTTTACTTTTGCCCCCCAAGGGCCACACATATATACATTATATGCGCACACCATAAGTGGGGCGTAATGGAATGGAATGGAATGGACCATTACGAGGTAATGAAAAATAGTATGTTTGGTTGGTTTAAAGGAATGGAATAACCCATTCCACAAGGCATTCCATTCCATCAAAACCATTCCATCCACCTCCATGTTTTTTTTTTCATTCCATCCCTCATTCACTCTTTACTAACAAAACCATAACCCACCACCATCGTCACCACCCACCACCGCTATCGCCACCACCGTCACCACCGCCGCCACCACCACCCACCGCCGCCGCCCACCACCATCATCCACCACCCACCGCCGCCGCCTCCACCACCTACCACCGTCACTCACCACAATTTCCTTTACCCACCACTACCGCCGCCACCCATCACCGCCGTCTCCTCCACCCACCACTGCCACTACTCACGATCGTCACCCACCCACCCACCATCACCGCCATCCACCTCCACCCATCGCCACCGTTGTCGCCACCCACCACCGTCGTCGCCACCACCTATCACCGTCGTCGCCATCCACCACCACGATACCGCCACACACCACCACCTACCATCACCACCAACCACCACCACCCACCACCACCACCGCCGCTGCCACCGCCACCACCGCCACTATTGCCACATATCACCACCCACCATTACCTCCACCGACCACCAACCACCACAACCACTCACCACCGATTTTATTTCTTCGTATTTTCCTGCCTATCTAACAACACAAAGCAATGTTTTGTTTCAATTCCACATAGTAACCAAACAAGACATGAAATGATAATGATCCATTATATTAACTTGTCCATTCCATTAACTCATCCATTCCATTTCATTAGCCCGTACCAAATAAACCATTACCTATTCAAAAGTTTTCAAACAACCTCTAAGTTCAGGTAAGCATGTGTTCAACTTGTACGTGGCTCGGAAAGCAAGGTTTTTCTCTCTATAATTTTGATGATGCACACTTCTTAAATAATAGGTTAACAGTAGCATAAAATAATATGCGTTTTTTTTATTAATTGGCTTATGATATATTATTTGAGCAACACCCGTCGCCTTCTAATTAGCTTGGAAACTTCTACAAGCTAGTTATGTAGCTCGAACTGAATTTAATAACATTTTTTAATTACTAAACTAGCTAATCGACAAATGAGTTACAAGCCAGTAATATAATTATTTTATAAGACAAAATAAACTTAATCTATATTATAACATCCATAAACCATCACTAGCAAACAAAAGTAACATGTCGTTAGCGAGACATACATAAATCTTATTAAAAAACATGGTCTCATAAACAACTAATGATGCATGTACATTTGAGAGTTTAAAAATGCCACACAAATGCATGCATATCAATGTTCCTCAAATGTATCCGATCAAGGTGAGGAAAACGTGTTGAACTCGAACCCTTGGTTGATGAAAGCACTCGAAAGCCATAGCTTCAAATTAGGCAAGTTTATGTCAAATCCGCACGCGGTAACCTACAAATTAATACACATTAGCACTAATTAGTAATTTGGTATCGTCATACAAAGGTTGTTCAAAATTAATCAACTGAACCAGGTGTGGGTCAGATCTAACCAAAGAGAGTTTTATAACAAGATACGAAGTTAAACTTACATCTAAGGTGAATGTCAAGACAAAATCATCATCAACAGTCGATAAATTTGAGCTTTGGACTTGAAAGCTCGTGATTGACTCGAGTGCGCGATGAAGTGAAGCCCCAACACCTCGTCCTTTGTTACAAACGAGTCTAACATAATATCCTTTCTCCTCAACTTGAAACATGTCCAACTAAACCTCGTACAAAAAACACAAAATTAGGGTTGGATGCATATGATTTATTAATTTCTAATTACATAGTACACAATGTTGTTTTCCTTAATCTAACCTTTGATATCTTCTTCAATGTTTGAAATTGGTCTGAAACATGAACTTTTGTAGTATTTTGGATGATGATGCTTTTAGGGCTTTAGTCGCTTCTATTGTCGCAATCTCAGCCCTTAAATTCCTAGATTGCGTTTGGAGATCTTGAATGTATCGCGCTGCATCTCCCACGATCGAAGCTTTATCCATCTGCGATTGAAATATTTAAGAATTTGAACGTCAAATATGACCCTACACGCATTATTACAATAAACTCTAACTAACTCTAACTAATATATTATATCTAATAATAGTAAAAGTAATTACCAAATAATTAAAAAAAACCCTAAATGATATATTATATCATACAATAACTACTAATTACAATAAACCCTAACTAATATATTATATCTAACCGTAAATACCTTGTTGATATTAGATATCTAATAATAGTAATTACCGAATCAAATAGTTATTACCGAATAACATTATTCGGTAATTACTATTATTAGATACCCAATATCAACAAGGTTTTTACTGTTCGTACACTAACTTACAATAAAACCCTAACTAATATATTACATCTAACAGTAAATACCTTGGTGATATTGGGTACCAACGAACGCAACGCGTAGAGCTTCTCCTTCATTCCACTTCTCCTCTTCCGCTCCGAAATCAAAGTCCTCGTCCGATCACCCTTCGTCCCACCACCGTTTCTCTTCATGGTATCCGGTTTATCAGTTGTCGCAGTCTCAGACGAATCATCATCTCCAAAAGCCTTCATATCCTCCATTTCCTGGTTCCAAACCATACCCGAATTCGGGTCCATCATCTCATAACCACCAAAGTCACCACCTGAAGCCATAACCCCATCATTGTGGATATACGGTTGCATGAGCTCCATGCATGGACTAGTAAACTGATTGTATTCATAGTCTAGACCAAAACTTTGAATTGGGTCAGTAGTTTCGCCACGAATGGACGAAATGAGGCTTTGGAGATCGGTTTCGGGTATGAAATCGGGTTGGAACATGTTGAAGTCGCTACCATTGCAATGGTTGAATGAGTAGTTAGATGAGTCCATTGTTTGTGAGGTTGATATATAAAAAGATGATATGATGACTAGTTAACACATAGTGAAAGACATGTACTAACAAAGATGTATTTATAATAGGGATTAATGTTGTGTAAACGGAATAATAGAGAGAGCATCTGCTGTCGGTATCGTTAAATAAAGAAATTAAGGGGTGATTGATGCATTGACATTGATATTGACATCTTGTAGCTTGATGAAGGAATATGACTTATTTAATAATTAGCATAATATATATAATCATAGGATCTGGATAAGATCTGCGGTAATTATCTGTGTTCTAAAATATTACTATTACGTAACATTTTAAAAACAACTATCACCACTAGAAAAGGGAACATTTTACTACAAATTTTGTCTTACAGAAAAAAAAAAAAAAAAAAATACGTCACAAATTTTGACAAGGTTGCAACTCATTTGTCATGACAAAAAAAACTCTAATTTTTTAAACAAATTTGCTACGCAATAAGTACAAATACGTAGGAAATGTATTTCAAATTTCCTACACCATATTTTCGTAGGAAATACGTTGAAAATTGTGTAATAAATGTTTAATAATTGGTTTCCAACATGATTTTTTCTAACATTATGGTTTCGTTATAAATGCGTAGCAAATTTGAATTTGTGACGAATTTGCAACGAAACCTTGATGTTAGAAAAACCTCGTCGGAAACTAATTAGTACACATTTGCTACGCAATTGTTAACGCATTTCCCACAAATTCTAGTTTTTTTGTCATCACAAATGAATAGCAACTTTGTTAAAATTTGTGAGACAATTTTTTTTAGGAAAAATTTGTAGCTAAATTACCACTTTTCTAATAGTTTATTACTTTATTATCGGCCGTCTTTAAGAAAACTGAGATTGTGACAAACATAAAGTCATTACTCATTACGATACTTATGGTGTAAATACAGTTATAAGGTTAGAAATTTTCAATGGAGGGAGGGGCGATGTAATTGGTCATAGGTATCATTTAGTCTATCTATGATTAGTATATAAATGCAGCCGGTTATGAATTGATACAAGAGGCGCACCTTATTGAAAGGTTGTGTCTTTGTGTGTCGGTTCAAATTAGAGGTGCACAAAAAAACCGGAACCGGAATTGAAACCGGAAAAAAAAACCCGAAACCGGGTATACCCGGAACCGTACCCGACCCTACCCGCCGGGTACGCATAGGGTATATATTTTTATGTAAAAAACCGGACCCGGAACTGGGTTTTTCGAATACCCGGCACCGGGTTTTCCGAATACCCAAAACCGGGTTTTCCAAATACTCGAAAAGTAGGTGTCAAGCGACGGGACTATTTGGCATTTTGATGTTGAGGCAGAACTGGGTATTGAAAAACCAGAACCGGGTTTTCCAAATACTTAAAAAGTATACTCAAAGAATTCTATAACAGCGTTATAATCATCTAAGTCGCAAAACCCTTCGACGTGACTGTATAAAAAGAATTCAATACCCGATATACCCGAGTTTTTCAATACCCAATGTACCCGGTTTTTATCAATACCCGATATACCCGAAACCGGTTCCATGCCCGGAACCGGGTATTGAAAAAAACCGGAACCGGGTATTGAAAAAAACCGGAACCGGGTATTGAAAAACCGGTACCGGGTATGGTTTTTTATGCTCAGAACCGGAACCGGTTCTTTCAATACCCGGTCGAAGTAATACCCGGCCGTACCCGGAACCCGTTCCATACCCTGAACCGGATATTTAAAAAACCCGATTTGTGCACCTCTAGTTCAAATGGTAGTTACTTTCCCTCCAACTTCAACCGATACTCACTCCATCTTAACTGCCATTAACCGTTGTATAGCATAGACAATTAGACATTTCATTTTTATCAACACATCAAAACATCCAAGTGTTTTCCAGTCCATTATATCGTGTGTATTTCCGAGTGTTTCAAGATCATTCATTCGATTTTCATAGTGTGTTTTAATTCAGTGTTTTGTTCAAGTATTGCGAGTGTGTTAATATCTATCACAGGGACAACATTGTAGACTTGGTTTTTGGTTGAATGAAAGTTACATTTAAAAAAAAAAGTAATGGTTAACGATATGTTATGTAACCCTAAAAATAACATTGTACCACAATCAAATATTTGGGCGAATAAATTGTCAAAATGGATTCCAAAATCAGGGTTATTTTGTGAAAAAAAAAAATATTAGCATAAACTTGGGGATATGATTAAACGTTTTTTTATACGATTTCTAAAGGGTGATACTATCTAGACATCCCAAAAAAAAAACCCTAGACACCCCTAGGATGGGTCATTGAGGCCAAATCTAGAAAAAACGATGGGTCATTGAGGCCTCAACGGGCCATTGAGGCCAAATCTGGAAAAAACGATGTCCCATTGAGGCCTCAACGACCCATCCTAGTACGAGGTACGATGTGTCAGTCTGAACTCTCTGCTTTGCAGGGAGTTCAGACTAAAATGGTCTGAAAAAGTGATTCCCCACGTCCCATTGAGGCCTCAATGGCCCTCTAAAATGTGTTAGGTTTGGGCATTTAATCCCTCAACGACCCATTAAGGCCTCAATGGCCCGTCGTTTTTTAGCATTTAACCAATACGTGAGCAGCTTCTTCCTCATTTCACCAAAAAATTCAAACATCACCACCGCTATTCTCTCGACCCATCTCGACTTCCCGGTCTCACGATGTCATATTTACATAGTTTTTCAACCGATGACCTGTCTCTTAACGAGTCCTACATCTCTGAAAGCGTTTTCGGACCCGGGGTTCAAGTTGGTGACGGGGAGGTTAAATCCGGGGTTCGTGGCAATGACGGGAATATGCTGCCCGATCTGAACCAGGAATATGTAGAGGAAGATGAGTCATTTTTCGTGCCACCAAGCTACCCGCAATATACATACGGGACTTACCATTCGAGCGGGAATGGTGCTAAGGACTTCGAGGAAGGTGATAACAATGAGAAATGTGCTTCTGAAAGTATCTTGGTTGAAAAAGAAATTTTGTTATTATTATTGTTATGCAGATACTCGAGAGTATCTTGGTTGAAAAGAAATTTACTTACTACACCCAGCAGAATCCGGAGACAGATGCTGTTGAGAATATTTTCTTTTCACACCGGGTTTCGTACAATCTCTGGCGTGCCTTCCCACATGTGTTGCTGATCGACGCCACCTATAAAACGAACGAGTACAGAATCCCGTTTGTTCAAATTGTGGGTGTGACGTCGACAAACTTATCGATCCGTGGAGACGGTAACTGTGGGTTTCGATCCGTAGCTATGGGTTTAGGGTGGAAAAAGGATATGTGGCACTTCATCCGCACACAGCTTAAGGAGGAGATGGAGGATAACGCAGATCGGTGGTGGCCAATTTTAAACAATGTAGATCATAGTTGCTACAGAGAATATACACATCGTTAGATTGGCGTGGAGTGGGACCAGCGACGGAGCAATATTGGATGGAGATGCCCTCCACAGGATTGCTGATAGATGTTCCACCACCTCAATACTTCGACTTAACCTAGCTTATCTATGTTACTTCGACTTAACGGAAAAAAAATTGTTGTGTACGCTAATTTATAATTATGAGAAGAATGTACTTTTTATTTTTTATATAAAAAATACAAATATTAAGCTTAGAATACGTAAAACAGGCTAAAAAACCAAAAAAAAATATGGGTCATTGAGGGTCGTGGAGGCCATAATGGTCATTGAGACCAAAATTTTGAAAAACGATGGGCCGTTGAGGCCTCAATGGGCCATTGAGACAAATCAACGATGGGTCGTTGAGGTCTCAATGGCCCATTGAGACAAATTAAAAAAAAATTCAACGAACCATTGAGGCCTTAATTGGCCATTGAGACCCTCTCAATGACCCATTGAGACCCTCAGACCATTGAGGCCTCAATTGGCCATTAGGTCTCTCAATGAGCCATTGAGCAGCCAAAACTTGCTTCAACGAGCTAAAAAGGAAAAAAATGTCTCAACGGACCATTGAGGCCTCAATTAGCCATTGAGGTCATGGGCCATTGAGCTTGCTTCAACGAGCTAAAAAGGAAAAAAAAATGTCTTAACTGACCATTGAGGCCTCAATTAGCCATTAAGGTCTCTCAATGGGCCATTAAGCTTGCTTCAACGAGCTAAAAAGGAAAAAAATGTCTCAACGGACCATTGAGGCCTCAATTAGCCATTAAGGTCTCTCAATGGGCCATTGAGCTTGCTTCAATGAGCTAAAAAGGAAAAAAATGTCTCAACTGACCATTGAGGCCTCAATTAGCCATTGAGGTCTCTCAATGGGCCATTGAGCTTGCTTCAATGAGCTAAAAAGGAAAAAAATGTCTCAACTGACCATTGAGGCCTCAATTAGCCATTGAGGTCTCTTAATGGGCCATTGAGCTTGCTTCAACGAGCTAAACACTCACACTACACTTCTTTTTTACCATTACCAATCATTACCAATCATTGCCAATGATTGGTTAATGATTACCAATAATTGGCAAACCTCAATGGGTCATTGAGGCCTCAATGGACCATCTTTTTCCAGTTTTTGGCCCTCAATGGGTCGTTGAGGCCTCAATGTCCCATTGAGGTTCTCTGTTTGACTCTCAATGGGTAATTGAGGCCCCAATGAGCCATTGAGGGGGGGTGTTTAGATAAAAAACCCTAGTGTGTGAATAACCTGAGCCTTTCTAAAAGCCGCATCGTCATGTTTTTTTATCACTTTATTTAATTTTACTTAAAGTTGATTTACCTAGTGTCGGTTTTTTTAAAACAAATATTATGCGAGTATCCGTCGCATATCAAGGACAATCTCACTAGTTTGTTAAGATTTTATAGTGAAAAGTTAAAAAGATTAAGATTATAGTTTTTTTTTTTGAACGGCCAATCAACTTTATTCAAAAAAAACGCTAGCAAAGAACTAGCAAATAAAATTCGGGGTACAATACAAGAAAAAACACAACTCGAAAACGAAAACGACACTCCTAGACCGACATAAAACCATACAAACAACCCGAACAAAAACCTATCACATCTTAACCGAATCAAATCTACCCCACGACTCCCATGACATATCCGTTATTCTACCCCGGTTCTTAATCCACAAATAACTCATAACCTTGATCTCATCGACTATCTCCGAACTGAAACATGTTTTTGGTTAAAAATGAAATCATTCCTTGCTTTCCAAATACTCCAAAAAGCCGTCAAGATAACTCTATAAAAAGCTTTCCGCACTCGCACACCATTCATTGCCGACAAATGATAACTAAGTAGATCTCGAGCATGAAAAGCGAAAAAAGAAGGGACACGACACCATGAAAACACAATCTGCCATACCTCCATGAAAATTGGGCAACCCGCAAATAGATGATCAATAGACTCAACATTCGTCTCACAAATACGACATAATGGTGACCCAACCTGAATATTCTGCCTCAACAGTGCCTCTGCAGTCGGGAGCCGGTCTAAGAAAGCACGCCACGCCACCACTACGACCTTCTTTGGAACCCAATTACACCATTGAAAAGACACCTCCGATAAAACGTTTGTCGCTTTGAAAATACAATCCTTTACACTACGAACCGAGAAATCAGTGGAACCCCCTCCCATCCACGTCCAAGAATCTATACCCGTGGATAAGGATGCATTAATTAACAAATTTTCCATTGCAATCGATTCAAGGTGTTCCTCAGCCGATAATATGCCCCTCCGCCAATCCCACATGACCTGCAACCCTTGGTTAGACACCAAACGGTTCGCGACTACACAGTTCTTGCGTTTCTGTAAAGCGAAAAAGAGAGGGAACTTTCGCTGCAGAGAATCATCCGAGATCCACCAATCGCGCCAAAAGAAAATACTAAGCCCATTCCTTAAATTCCCTTTGAAACACTTATGCGAGTCAATGTGCAACCTATCCATCAGCACAGGCACACTCGCAACTTGTTTCCAAACACTACAAATTGACATTTTGATCGGAATACAAGACCACCCCCTTCCTCCCCCATGAATAGACCATAACCACCTTACGTCACAAAGATCCTTGACTTATTTTGAACCGCCACATTACCACATTAAGATTATAGTTATTTTTATAAATTTCTAGACAGTTCCATTTACTAACGTTGTGTTCCCGAGTTAACTTAACGAAAGAAAAGAAAGGAAATGAAAGGAAAGGAAAATTTGACTGTGTTCCCGAGTTTCATTTAAGGAAGAAAAAGAAAGAAAAACAAAACAAGGTGTGTTCCCGAGTTTCATTTAAAGAAGGAAAAGAAAGGAAATGGAAGGAAAACTAGGCAAAATTCTTTAGTTTAGTTTTCCTTCCGATTTGAAAGGAAACAGAAGGAAATGATATTTATCCTTTCTTTTCCTTTTCCTTTCCCTTCCTTTCCTTTGGTTATTTTCCTTTCTTTTCCCTCTTTAAGTTAACTCGGGAACACAGCGTAAGGAATTCAGGTGAATCTGGTGACTTGAAGAAGAATCATATCTTGAACACACTAAAAACGAATCTATAAAGATATATATTGTTTATGTTTAATTAGACTATTGGGTGTACAGACGAGGCACCACCTCCGTCCCTCATTTTTTGCATGTCTCAAACACTCATCACATTCATCACTAATTGCATGAGGTGGTGTTTACATTTTATCATACTAATCACACCCAATAATATTATGTCACCCATATAAAAACTGATATAAAAAGAGAGAGATGGGACAACCAACAACCACTTGCTTTTGGGAGTGGATGGTCATCACATTGTTATGTTATTATAGTTGTGATTCAGCTAGCGGGGCGGTATTCATGACCATCATGATCATTACTGGGTGGTCATCACAGACGACCCCACCCACCCTGTTAAGGACCAAAACATTCAAGTTCCACTAAATTTATTGGATGGATAAACATGGTGTCTTTTATACACATCTTTCCATAAACAATTAAAACCATAGTTTTTAATTTAAACGCTAATAGTACATTGTATTATTAGTATTATCTATGTCTATATTTAAACAACCAAAAATATAATAAACTATACATCGATCTTTATAGCAATTAGTTAATTGCCAATAAATATTTGTGTTAGGGGAAGACCCAAGTGTTGTATCAAGGCCATAAAGAAATTGTTTTTAGCGTTATCTAGTATCCACATTTCCAACTTTTACATGTAAGGTAACCGAGGAGGGAGTAGTTGACTCTCCAAAATTCCTTGTGTGGCGTTTTAGCATCACATCAATTTTTCCCTGCTTTTTTAGGCTTTCTCAGTTTTTCCCATAATGCACGGTGCCGTTCTAGTTTTCCTTAGAATTACCCAAAGGCCAAAACTAGATCCCCTCCCCACTTCCCATTTCTTTCCGACAATTCACCAAATTTTGGTGAAACTTTTGACCTCAAAATCGGAGAGTGGAGTTCCCACCCGGGGCCGGGTGTCACTCCCCGAATGGCGAATCCCACTCCGTCACCTAACAAGAGTGATTGCATTTCACCACATATATTCGAATGTATCCGGTAAAAAACTATGATTATATGGATTAAGCGAAAAGAATTACAAACTTGACGAATAGTTGTTTCACTTTATTTCTCCACTTGACATCACACTTTTACTCCACATTATAACTATCATTTTACTAGCTTTCAAGTTTGTATACGTGTGTGCCTCAAAATCAAAGGAGAGGTTAGTGTTTTTTAAAAGTAATAGAGGTATCACAATTCACAATGCCCCTAAACATTATTATTTCTTTTCTTTACCCAATTTACGTTTATTAAATTTTGAATTTACGAGAATGTTTTATGTTTTAGTATAAGTTGCGGAGTTACAACGCTTCAACGCGCGTGTAGGTTCAACGTTTTATTTCTACTAAGTTTTGTTTAACACTGCTACAACGCGGCCCTAAGTCGTGTTTGTTATCCTTTTCTATAATTTATGTTTCTGTCTAATTTGGTCATAACGTGTGGGTTCTAAGTCAAGTTAGCCATCATTTTCTATGTTTTACGCTCCAGTCCTTTTTTTTCTTCAAATTAACATGTCGTAACGCGTGTGCACAGTTCAACATTTTACATCTACTTTTTTATCGGTCTAATGGTCCCATCCCAACGCACACATCTAAATACTTGTTAGACCATGTGTAATGGTAGGTGAAATTTGGTGGGAGAAAGGGGCGTTTTTCGACACGTGGCAATGTGGGTCCACTTGGTGGGTGAAAGGGGCTTGAAATGGGCAAGGGGTGTAATAGTGAGTGAAATTTGGTGGGTGAAAGGGGTGTATTTCGGATTGGCTATTTTTAAAAAAAAAAAAATTGTGGCCACTTGGCATCATTAGATTGGCCCATCATCCTTCCTCTCACGCGAAATTTTTCACGCAACATGCTTTCACGCCCCTTTAACAAAGGAGTGGGCGGTGTTGGTGGGTGAAAGGGGCGCCAATTTGACCATTTAATGCTCTTTTTACAGATAATTACATACGCTCTTATAGCTATGAGTTATTTTAATAGTATATCATTACTATTTATGTCAGGATAAATTAAAAAAATGGTCGCAACTATTTTAAAAAGAGTGACCCCTTACCATTTACCACTTATAGAAAGTCAAAAACATATGATCATTGAGAATATTTCAAATTTTTTATTTGTTAATTAAATATTAAAAGGCGTGAATCATACAACAGTAAGTTGGTATCTAGTTTTGTTTCATTTTAAATGTAATTAAAATGTTTTTTAATATTTAATATTCCTGATTTTATTTCTGTTTTGTGATTATCAGCCAATAGTTTTTGGTATGGTGGTTTTGGAGTATATGATAAATATGAATGACAATTAATACTTTATACTTTATAGTTTATATGATACGTATTTTAAGGGGTTGAATTTAGACAAGCCCATGAAATACGGTTGTATAAAACATTTCACCTACGACAAAACGAAATGGCTTCCACTTCTCTTCCTCTTTGTTGCTAGAAAAAAAGCATCATAGAATCTTATTAGATTCTTGTCTCCTCACACGTCTAATGTTCTGACACAATGTTATAGATTGAAAAACATAATACATTGTTAAAAGACGATTTGAGAAACAAGTGCATGAATCTATAGACGGTTTGAAGGAAATACATAACTTAAATATTGTATTCGTTACACTCATAAGATGAGAAATGGATTATTAGATTAGTTTTTTCGAAAACGTATCATCTGATCTGAAAGATAAATGGTGCCTATCAATAACAAGGTTCGGATATTTGAGCTTAGAAGTATAGACCCGAGTCCAACACTTGTAGCCCAGTTGGTTGAGGGCCTAAAGTTTCTTATGACAGGCTTGGGTTCAATTCCCACTAGCTACATTTGGAGGACATTGGTGGATGGAAAATGAGGGATGACCCGGCCATTGGCTTGGGTTTGAGTCCTGATCCCGACCGGTTTTACCGATTATTTCACTGTCGTGCCTTCCGGCGGGTGAGTGGTCGGATTTTTCCGGGAATTGGTGGCCCGGGTACTCTCGAGTACCTTATTCGCCAAAAGGGTGTCCGAGAATGCTCGGAATTGATTCGTTGGCCATTCAAAAAAAAAAAAAAAAGTATAGACCCGAACTTGTGCAAGTCTAATGTACTTCTTGAAGATTGTGGTAAGCTAGAGATGGGTTAGTATCGCGGATTGATTTCGTGGTGGTCTGAGTATCTCTAGTATCCAAAATCGTTGGCTTCCTGCAGTCAATGATTATGCTAGGCTCATTGTTCACATTATGTGATCATCCAAATTCAACATCCATTTATATAAGTACATAATTCAACTTTACAATATCTTAGTTTTTGGGAGGATTCTAGGTAGAATGAAAGTTGTTGCGATATAGTTATTGTGACATCCGTCACCTCCACATTTGATCCAAATGTCAAATTTGGTCCCTATACCTTGCAACGTTGTCGAATTTATTTAAAAACGTGAGTTACTTTTCAATAAAAAAAAAAAAAAAAAATTTTAACGCTACTGAATGTGTGAATTTTAGTCGAAACTTACGAAATACAATTAGTTATTTTATAAGTTAAGATAACAAGTTTAAGAGAAAAAAAATGGTTTAAGTTAAAATTTAATTAGCTTTGTTAAAGTTTTATAAAGGAATTACTAACCAAGTTATACTTAAAACTAACTAAGTTAATTATGAGGGGCTATTTGTGTCATTTCCCAAAAGTTTAAAAAAAAAATGAATTCTTCCCTTGGCTGTTTGCTGTCGTGGGTTCCGGCCAAAAACACAAAAAATCCGGCCGCCGGAATGTTATTCCGGCAAGGCCACAAACTATGTATTAATGTCCGTTTTTTTATGCTTTTATTAACCCTCATCAAGAACCGTACGTTTCCGGCGAATTCAGACAATAATCGGGCAGTTATCAGTTTAAAATCATATGATTAATTGGGTTTTAAAAGCTTGAAACCGTCAAGCTTTAAATCGCACTAAATCAATCGTTTTTCTTGAGGAACGCTATAAATTGAACACATGGGTATGCTCTGCACACTTACACGAATCAAACCCACAACAAAACCACCTAAATCACGTCCAAAACAACTGGGTAAGCGGCTATCACAGGTTCGAACTCGGACCTTATTCGCGAGCCTCAAATCGCTATTGTAAGTGTGATTTTGCCATGCCATTTATCTTAGGTTATACCCCTTTTTGAAAGCCCCATGAAATCGTGGCTCAATTCGTTTGAATCTGGTTGATTGTTTTTAAGGTTGGGGTTAGGGTTCTTAGAGATTTGGGGAAGAAGATAATGGGGTGTTATATGTTAAATACATTTGTTATCAAATTATTAAACAAAATTGGTTATAGCCTAGTGGTGTGTGTGTGTGTTATAGATGGAAGGGGGCCGGGTTCGAACCCCATGCCCAGCGTTTTTCTATTTTTTTTTTCTTTTCCTTTATTTCCAGCTTTCTTTTAATATATTATAATAATATATAAACACATAAATCTTATAATAATCATAATAAATTCATCTTTTGCCCAAAAATTATGAAAATTTAGGTATAGCTTCTTGACATCATAAAGAACATTTCCGCATTTTTATTTTCTGAAAAATGTTTTATTTTTATATTTTTATTGAATTAAATTGTTTTAATCATAAATAATTGATAAAAAATTCAATTTTTATGATTTTAATCTCAAACTTTTTGGGTAATTATTTCTAACCATTCTAATCTGAAATAAAAATATTTGGGTTAGAAAACACATATTTTTATTAATTTTCTTATTTTTAATCATTTAAACATGACTTAATCTCATTAAATCAGTGTTAAATATAAATAAGTTTATAAAAATTATGAGAAAATTATTCTAATATGTTTACATCAGAAATCATCCATTTTCTATAAAATAAATATTTTTGGATCACGTATAGTATTATTAGTCTTATTTACGTTTAGTTAGACATAATAAAACATTTATTTATTTATACAATTTAAACATCTATTTTATAAATGTTTTCTTATAAAATAGAAATACTCGTATGGTTTAATGTCTTAATTATTTTTTTGTTGAATCGTTGTGTAACACAAAAATTATTTATATATTTATGATTATCATATTTAAAGTAACTAACTAAATTATTTTGTCCTAATTATTCAAACATATTGTTATCTAAATATTTAATCGGTAATAATTATATTACCTAAATCATATTACAAACTTTAGTATATTATTTTAATATACAACTTTTACATTAATTCAACTAAATCACTAATTCCCCAAATCGACTTAGCAAACCCTAATGCCTTAGACCCTAGATACCTTAGACTTTGTAGACTTTACCTTACTAGTATTCATATACGTTATAGGTTGAATTCCTCGGAATTCTCACTACTTAACTCACAACCGCTTAAGTGGATTTTGGTCGCTTTCGCAAACTGTGAGTATATCTTTCCCCTTTTTACTGTTTTACTATTTTTGGGGTGATTCATGTACTTATTATCAAGTTTCTATTACTTCTTACTAAAATAGCAATTCTCTTGTGTGTTTGCTTTATGTTAATTTGTGTGTCTATGACTTGTCAAAATCATTAACCTTTGAGGGCCTGGCATTGCAATGAATAGTACTATGGTATATACCCCTTGTGACTCTGTTGAGAGACCTTGGTCATTGTCTTGTGATTCATATTACTAAAAATGTTTTGATTCTTGATTCTTGATACTTACTACATAGGGTTGATTTTGAACGGACAATACTTAAATTACATAATTGCAAATGGTATACAACACAGGAATTGCGAAACGTTTTGTACTATATATATATATCCAACGGATGTACTCACCAATACATATTATGTGTTGACAAATTATTTTGTACATGTTTCAGGTGACGTTTGATCTTACTTGCTTTCACGCTTAGGATGGACCTAGTGCTTAATAAAAGTTGAATATTTATTTAACTATGTTTTGGATTTCTATTAAGACTTTTGTATTTTTTTTTTGGATAATGAAAGTTGTTTGCTATTAATATTTACATTTTAGTCCATGTGCTTTTGAACAATCGTCACTACGTGACACCTCGATGTTTCCGCCATCGGTTGGGGTGTTACAGATTGGTATCAGAGCCATGGTTATAGGGAATTAGGTTATTAGTAAATGCTTTTGACCTAGACTATAACTAAGCTACCCATTATATGTTTTCTTTTATCCTCATATTTCTTTAGATATATTTTCTCCTTTTACTTTTCATTATACTCGGAGAAGATTTTTATCCTACAAATGAAACGAAAACACCAAGTTAGGAGTGATATCCATATCTTGGTGAATAGTTTCACTCCTTATACGTTTTATTTATTTATTTTATCTATCCTGGAATATTTTCCTTTCGAGATAGGAGACGTCCAAATCTCAAGGAATCTATCCCTCCAAAAGAAACTTACTCACTAAGCTAGGAGTGACATCCTTATCTTAGTGACCAGTTTCACTCCATCATATTTTTACTATTTAGAAGTATATCTTTGAGTTAGGAGTGAAATCCACATCTCAAGGATATATATATATTTCCACATTTCAAGATCCGCTAAAGTTTTGGAAATTATTTGTGACGGGGCACGTGCAATCTGGAAGGGTGAGCGCCTGTATTCTGAGTTTTCTGTCTAGGTTGGTAATTCGCATAAATCCCAATCAGACGAGGGACCCGTTTACCTACCTGGGAATTCTCGGGATGAGCATTCACTTATAGGCTAAAGTACGCCCCCACAAGTCACTAATAATATTTCAATTACTTTAGTCAGTCAACAGTTTCTTTGGAAACACTCTTATATCTCGTTTTATATTTGGTATTGTTTTTCATTTGAAGTTTTATCATGATTTTCTTTATGATACTCATAATTTTTCTTATATCAATTTATAATTACTATATCTCATGTTATGTGTTACTTGTCTTGATATAAACTATGGTATTTCCAAAATTTTTGGAATCAAATCTCATAATTATTGTTCACTTTTGTAGATGTCTGATCGCGAATCTCGTAAGAGAGCCTCGAAGCGTCAGGCTAAACTGAAATCTGATCAGCGTATCGTGACCATGCTCAATGACAAGTTGGAAACACTTGTTCCTAACATCATTAATGCTATTATTCCAAACCTTAACCTGAACGGTAGCTCGAATGGGAACTCTAACGGGAATACAAATGGAAATGGTGGGGCTAGTGAGAATAAGTGCACTTTCAAGCACTTCAACTCATGCCATCCCAACAAGTTTAATGGCACTGAGGGAGCCACTGGGTTACTTGAATGGTTCGAAAGTATGGAGAATACGTTCATTAATAGCGACTGTCCAGATAACCTACGTGTTCGTCATGCCACGGGTGTTCTTCTTCAAAGAGAGCGCTTACTTGGTGGAATGGTGAAAAACATGCTCGAGGGACGGAAGCTGCTTTAGCTATGTCTTGGGATGATTTCAAAATCGCCATGACCACTGAGTTCTGTCCTCGTAGTGAGATGAAGAAATTGGAGGATGAGTTCTATCACCTCAAGCAGGATAGTGGAAATAATGTTCCCTACAATAACCGTTACCACGAGTTGAGCTTACTGATTCCTCGTATGGTAACTCCGGTATCCTTGGCTATTGAGAAGTATATTGAGGGACTGCCACCTCAGATCCATGACTCGGTTATGGGGAGCAAGCCTGCTACTGTAGAGGATGCCATCCGTCTCGCAGCATCTCTTACTGACAAGCATGTCAAGGATGGTACTCTAACTCGTAAGGGTACTAAAAGACCTACTGAAACCCCTGCTACCACTGAACCTTCCCAAGAAAACTCTGCCTCTGCCTCTAGTTCCAATAAGAAACGAAAAGGTGGAAACCAAAACTATGCTGTAGTTGCACCTCTTAACCAGGTTCCTGTTGCAAACCCACCTACTGCACCTCAATCAACCCCAAGGGCTTATACTGGGAAACAACCTCAATGTGCTACCTGCCACTACCATCATCCCACCAATTTACCTTGTCGTAAGTGTGATGCTTGTGGAAGACTGGGTCATACCACTCCTTTTTGTCGTGTTGCCAATCGACCAATAAATAACCCACAGACTGTTATCCAAAACCAGGGAACTGACCAACCCAGAGTTTGTTACGCTTGTGGTGATCCTAACCATATGCAAAATAGATGCCCTCATCTTACGGCTTTTATTCAGGCTCGTCAACAAACCCCAGCAGTCCCAGCAGCTCCAGCAATACAAGCAGCTCCAGCCCGTGGTCGTGCTTTCAACATCAACGCTAACCAAGATCAAGCTACCAACGATGTTGTCAATGGTACATTTCTTATTACTAACTTATATGCTTCGATTTTGTTTGATACCGGTGTGGATAGGAGTTTGGTCTCGTTAGAAGTTGAACCCTTGCTCGCTCGTAGTTGCCCTCACCTTACCCATCCTTTTACCGTGGAGGTTGCTAGTGACAATCTTATTCTTATAAAATCGGTGGTCAGTAATTGCACGTTGAACCTAAACGATTATAACATTTATGTAGATCTTAAAAATATTATGAATCGAGTTTGTAAACCTTTCTTGAACCAATACGTAAGTGGTTTTCGTCGATAACATACTCGTATATTCCTCAACCAGAAATCTTCACTTGAAAGAAATTTCGAGACGAAATTTTCTAAAGTTGGGGAGACTGTGACATCCGTCACCTCCACATTTGATCCAAATGTCAAATTTGGTCCCTATACCTTGCAACGTTGTCGAATTTATTTAAAACGTGAGTTACTTTTCAATAAAAAAAAAAAAAAAATTTTAACGCTACTGAATGTGTGAATTTTAGTCGAAACTTACGAAATACAATTAGTTATTTTATAAGTTAAGATAACAAGTTTAAGAGAAAAAAAAAATGGTTTAAGTTAAAATTTAATTAGCTTTGTTAAAGTTTTATAAAGGAATTACTAACCAAGTTATACTTAAAACTAACTAAGTTAATTATGAGGGGCTATTTGTGTCATTTCCCAAAAGTTTAAAAAAAAAAAATGAATTCTTCCCTTGGCTGTTTGCTGTCGTGGGTTCCGGCCAAAAACACAAAAAATCCGGCCGCCGGAATGTTATTCCGGCAAGGCCACAAACTATGTATTAATGTCCGTTTTTTTATGCTTTTATTAACCCTCATCAAGAACCGTACGTTTCCGGCGAATTCAGACAATAATCGGGCAGTTATCAGTTTAAAATCATATGATTAATTGGGTTTTAAAAGCTTGAAACCGTCAAGCTTTAAATCGCACTAAATCAATCGTTTTTCTTGAGGAACGCTATAAATTGAACACATGGGTATGCTCTGCACACTTACACGAATCAAACCCACAACAAAACCACCTAAATCACGTCCAAAACAACTGGGTAAGCGGCTATCACAGGTTCGAACTCGGACCTTATTCGCGAGCCTCAAATCGCTATTGTAAGTGTGATTTTGCCATGCCATTTATCTTAGGTTATACCCCTTTTTGAAAGCCCCATGAAATCGTGGCTCAATTCGTTTGAATCTGGTTGATTGTTTTTAAGGTTGGGGTTAGGGTTCTTAGAGATTTGGGGAAGAAGATAATGGGGTGTTATATGTTAAATACATTTTGTTATCAAATTATTAAACAAAATTGGTTATAGCCTAGTGGTGTGTGTGTGTGTTATAGATGGAAGGGGGCCGGGTTCGAACCCCATGCCCAACGTTTTTCTATTTTTTTTTTCTTTTCCTTTATTTCCAGCTTTCTTTTAATATATTATAATAATATATAAACACATAAATCTTATAATAATCATAATAAATTCATCTTTTGCCCAAAAATTATGAAAATTTAGGTATAGCTTCTTGACATCATAAAGAACATTTCCGCATTTTTATTTTCTGAAAAATGTTTTATTTTTATATTTTTATTGAATTAAATTGTTTTAATCATAAATAATTGATAAAAAATTCAATTTTTATGATTTTAATCTCAAACTTTTTGGGTAATTATTTCTAACCATTCTAATCTGAAATAAAAATATTTGGGTTAGAAAACACTTATTTTTATTAATTTTCTTATTTTTAATCATTTAAACATGACTTAATCTCATTAAATCAGTGTTAAATATAAATAAGTTTATAAAAATTATGAGAAAATTATTCTAATATGTTTACATCAAAAATCATCCATTTTCTATAAAATAAATATTTTTGGATCACGTATAGTATTATTAGTCTTATTTACGTTTAGTTAGACATAATAAACATTTATTTATTTATACAATTTAAACATCTATTTTATAAATGTTTTCTTATAAAATAGAAATACTCGTATGGTTTTAATGTCTTAATTATTTTTTTGTTGAATCGTTGTGTAACACAAAAATTATTTATATATTTATGATTATCATATTTAAAGTAACTAACTAAATTATTTTGTCCTAATTATTCAAACATATTGTTATCTAAATATTTAATCGGTAATAATTATATTACCTAAATCATATTACAAACTTTAGTATATTATTTTAATATACAACTTTTACATTAATTCAACTAAATCACTAATTCCCCAAATCGACTTAGCAAACCCTAATGCCTTAGACCCTAGATACCTTAGACTTTGTAGACTTTACCTTACTAGTATTCATATACGTTATAGGTTGAATTCCTCGGAATTCTCACTACTTAACTCACAACCGCTTAAGTGGATTTTGGTCGCTTTCGCAAACTGTGAGTATATCTTTCCCCTTTTTACTGTTTTACTATTTTTGGGGTGATTCATGTACTTATTATCAAGTTTCTATTACTTCTTACTAAAATAGCAATTCTCTTGTGTGTTTGCTTTATGTTAATTTGTGTGTCTATGACTTGTCAAAATCATTAACCTTTGAGGGCCTGGCATTGCAATGAATAGTACTATGGTATATACCCCTTGTGACTCTGTTGAGAGACCTTGGTCATTGTCTTGTGATTCATATTACTAAAAATGTTTTGATTCTTGATTCTTGATACTTACTACATAGGGTTGATTTTGAACGGACAATACTTAAATTACATAATTGCAAATGGTATACAACACAGGAATTGCGAAACGTTTTGTACTATATATATATATCCAACGGATGTACTCACCAATACATATTATGTGTTGACAAATTATTTTGTACATGTTTCAGGTGACGTTTGATCTTACTTGCTTTCACGCTTAGGATGGACCTAGTGCTTAATAAAAGTTGAATATTTATTTAACTATGTTTTGGATTTCTATTAAGACTTTTGTATTTTTTTTTTTTGATAATGAAAGTTGTTTGCTATTAATATTTACATTTTAGTCCATGTGCTTTTGAACAATCGTCACTACGTGACACCTCGATGTTTCCGCCATCGGTTGGGGTGTTACAGTTATAAACAACCAATTAACTTAATAAGGGTGGAGGGGTCGTCCTGGAATCCCCAGTATTCTCTGTGAGCCACATCAGCTTTCTCCATATTTTTCTCATATTTCCCTAGATTGTAGGGAGTCGCCCTAGTTTTCCCCGTGATTTCCCAAGATTAAATTATTTTGATTTAGTTTAAAGTTTAAAACATCGACATATTTTTAAATTAACATATATCTTTTAAATAAATTTCAATAACCAATTGAAAAGCACGCGAAAGCTTGTGAGGATAATCAGCATGCGTTCGTTCCCCAGGCGCTTGACACTTTTGGCTCCCTGGTGTCGAAGGTGGTTTTGTTCTTGATAAGAGTTCAGCGGGTGATCCATAACAAATTTTCAACCCCTAGGGGTGAGGCTTTATTTTCAGTAGATTAAGAATTTTCTATTAAAAAACATTTGGTGGTATAGTTTATTGACCGTCTACCTGCCATCCTTATGTATTTACCATTTAATTATCAATGAAAGATTTTCCTAGTTGAATTGAAAGAAAAAATATGCGTACAATTGGTGAAAAGGTGAATTAATTTTGAGTTGTACTTATAGGAATTTAGTATAATAATTTTTTTTTTTTAATAATAAGGTCATATGACCATTTGGGCAAATCTTGCGTTCCATTATTATCCATATCGGTAAGTACTTTATCGTTTTTTTTGGTGAAAAATATCTAGAACCAGGGGTGGTTAGTGGTGTGCCTGGACAGCCTGGTTAGTGGTTGGGCCACATCTTTCCCGGTTCTCCACAGCCACAGGCTCGATTCCGACCACCCTAATAACTACTATAACTATAAGGTAATTTTTTTATATAAATAGATTCTATATTTCATTTCATAAACTTGTCAATTTACATCAAAATAGAAGGTAAAACGAGTAACAAACTGTGCCACCACACCTTTCTGAATTGCTTAAAACTTCTTACAGGGATACTTACTAAAACTTTTGCATTATGTTTATCTATTTCTAAAATTCTGTATCGGTAAATTAAAAAATATATAATTTATTAATTACCAAAGCTTGATAGCTTTTATAAAATTTTCAGAGATTATTTATAAGGGGCTGTTTGTTTTTTGGTCAGGGGTGCTTCTTACCACTTATGTCTGCGCGGGGTAGACGTTTGGGGCGCGTAGATTGTTTGATTTTTGAAAGGTCTTTCTCGCTCTTCTTAGTGCAGACATGTACACAAATCTTGTTGAGAAAATGCATTTAGTTCATTTAATTATAATTATAAGTTTATTAAATAAAGTATTAATTAGTTAGAAGTTTATATTAAATAATGTATTAATGATTTGATGTAAATTACAATGGTGTCCTTCTATAATGAAGTTAAATTACTTTGTTGCCATATAGAATGCACTATATAGTAGTATAGATTACTGGAAATTTGATCACTGTTACTGTATTATTGGAAGCTCCATTGATTTATCCATGTTTTAGCAGCCCTAAGTTTGATCCATGTTTTACCGTTTATTGTATGAATCCATTTAACAGGCCCAACATTTAGTAGTCTACCAGCCCATTAGCATAAAAGCAAACTAATCTGTTGTTTAAGGTATCTTTTTTTTTTTTTTTTTTTTTTTTTTTTTTTTTACGGCTAACGAATCAATATTCGAGCACTCTCGGGCACCCTTTTGGCGAATCAGGTACTCGAGAATACCCGGGCCACCAATTGCAACCAATTCCCGGAAAACCCGACCACTCACCGCCCGAAGGCACGACAGTGAAATAATCGGTAAAACCGGTCGGGATCGGGACTCGAACCCAAGCCAATGCCGGGTCATCCCTCATTTCCCCTCCACCAATGTCCTCCAAATGTAGCTAGTGGGAATTGAACCCAAGCCTCTCATAGGAAACTTTAGGCCCTCGACCAACTGGGCTATAAGTGTTGGACTGTTGTTTAAGGTATCTAAACTCTGTTTTTGAAAGTTTTAATCCAAACATGTAGCTTTTAAGAGAAAATTGCAGTTTTCGTCCTATGGTTTGCCTAAACTAACAGGTTCAGCCCAGGCTTAACACCCTAAGTACCTGTGCTTTCATTTTCTAACAGTTTACATCTCGACCTAACGACCGTCCATCTGCCGTTACTAGGACCTCATGTGCACCTCACGTGAAGGGGTATTACGATCATTTCGTCTCTTTTATTAACCTTTATAATTCTGAAATTCTGAAGAAAAAAAAAACCCTCAAACGATCATAACCTTCATCCCTGATTTTCCCTCCAAATCCTTTAAACCCTAATCTTCAATCACTAATCAAACATCAATTTCTTGCAATGTGGGCATCGTTATGGATGATTCGAGAACCAGACATTGTTTACGACCCATTCGAAATTTACTGTAAGTATATTACAACCCTAATTCTTTTACCATCGTTATGGATGATTCATGGTGTTAAACTGATTTCGTTTTTTATTTATTTGTAGCCGAGGATAATACATTGTTTACAATTAAGTTGATTCATGGTGGTGAGTTTATCAATAGTCCTAGTAGAAAATATGTTAATGGCAAGTCTTGCTATATAGACTGTTGTTGTACTGAAGATTTTGGAATAGATGTTTTAGTTGAGATGATTAAATCAGTAGGTTATCCCTGTGACATGGTGTTTTATCATCATTTTAGATTACCTGATGGGGATTTAGACACTACTTTAAGGGAATTGGCTACAAATGACTCTGTTGAAAGGTTTTGTTCATTGGCTTCAAAGTATAAGGTCATGGAGGTATATGTGCAACATTGGTGGTCAAAGATTAATACTTTTATGATTGAGCATGAAGAAAGGTAGAAACAACAACAAGCAGTAGTGGTTGAATGTAATGGTCCTGTAGGCCAACCTGATTTAGATTCTGATTCTGAATTTGAAGATCTACTTAATCAGGTTAAGGGGAAAACAACCATTGATGACATTGATGCCAATCCCTCTATTACTTTGGTTAAGACTTTGGTCAATTCAGTTGATACAAAACAGGATGACAATATGGTAGATGACCAAGAACATGATGATAGTCAGGACTCTGATTATGTTGTTGATAAAGAAGATGAAACAGAAGATGAAAAAGAAGTTCATGAAATAGAAGATCAAACTGGTTCTGAACAGGATGATAGTGATGACTCTGAGCCAATTAATGGTAAGGATCCATGGAGACCATCACCATGCCCAACTACTATCATAGCCTCAAAATTTCATAAACAGATTGGAAGGCCAAAGAAAAAGAGGAGAAAGTCAGCCAATGAAGGTGATGAACCTGCAAGCAAGGAAGGTGGTGATCCAAACAACAAGGGAAAGAAAAAAGTCAATGAAGGGGCTGGATCAACAACTGTTGTGGTTAAAAAGTCAATAAAGGGGGTACAACAACTTGCAAAAAATGTGAAATGAAGGGTCACAACTCCAGAAGCTGTGGCAAAAGAGGTCAACAACCAAGCTCACAACAGTGCTCACAGTCAGCACCTCAAGATTAAGTCTAATGATGTTTTAAGATTATGAAGTTTTAAACTGATTATGTTTCTTTTGATGGTGAACAATGTTTAATTGTCCTGTTTGTGTTTCTGTTGTCTGAACAATCATGTTTTCTTGTTGAACAATGTTTAATTGTCATGTTTATGTTGTTGAATGAATGTGCAAATGGGTCAGTCAAAATGCAGGTTAATGTTCAAATGGGTCAGTCAAAATGTGCAGTTTTTATGGTCATATGAGATTTCTGAATGTATGCAGGTTAATGTTCAAATGGGTCAGTTAAAATGCAGGTTAATGTTCAAATGGGTCAGTCAAAATGTGTAGTTTTTATGGTCATATGAGATTTCTGAATGTATGCAGGTTAATGTGCAAATGGGTCAGTCAAAATGTGGAGTTTTTATGGTCATTTGTTAACTGCAACTATAAACACAAATGGGTCAGTCAAATGGGTCATTCTCATTTCATTCATAATCAAACTTATTACAAGAACATAATTCATACACTTACATTAATCAACAATTACAGATGATGTACAACACAAAGAACAACCAACCAAAAACAAGCATAATCCTCAGCTTCCTTGCCTCATACCCTCTTGCTTTTGCTAATTGTTGTTGTTTGTTCAAATTTTTGAGTAATCCGTTGATGACCTTGGAATTACCTTCACTAACTGGACCCTCTGCCCATGTCACAAACCCACATCCACTTACACAACAGTGAAACCTTCGACTAAGGTTGGCTTCAGTCCATGATTTTCGAACCTGTGTTTCAGACCCACATCTGCAAATTGGAGGAACATCAGTCCATCTTTCAACTCGTCGATGATACTTGGAGCTCGAATTAGACATTGATGATCTGCTATCCCTCGAATTCGACATTAGCTTTTATGGGATTAGGGTTTAGAAAGAAAAAAAGGGAAGAAATGAAATGGGGAAGATGATAACACTGGTTAACGTTATAATATGAGACGAAATGACAAAAATACCCCTCACGTGAGACGCACGTGAGGGTGTTGTAACGGTAGAGGTGACGGACGTTAGGTCGAGGGATGTAAACTGTTAGAAAATGAAAGCACAGGTACTCAGGTGTTAACACTGGGCTGAACCTGTTAGTTTAGGCAAACCACAGGGACAAAAACTGCAATTTTCTCAGCTTTTAATATTAAACCATATGAACCCTTCTAACAATGTAAGCATTAATGACCAGTTTTTAAATGTTGTGGATTAAGTTGTGTTTTGCACACGCGAACCAATCAAACAAACAACTCCCCTTTTGATAATTCACCTTGAACATCATGACAAATTGGTTTGCAGTCGCGCAACGGGTGACCATTGATACTAGTACACTACTAGTTATTTGGGCTGCTCAAATCGCTCGTCGCTCGTGGATCGCTCATCACTAACTTGGAAAATGCTAGAAAAATGATCGCTCAATCTTTCGCTCGGTTGTAAATGAGCGATCGGATCAATTCGGTTTGTAAATGAGCCAAGCACGAGCAAAGTTACGCTCGGCTCGGTTCGGCTCGAATAAATTTTTATTTGTTTATTATATATTTAATTATAAATATACACAATTTAAAGATAAATTTATGGCTTTATATATAACATTCTATTGGATTTGACTCAGTATATGCAAACAAAATATAACTAGCCCACTTAATTCCATAAAAAAATTAACACTACGTTCAATAATAAAACCGTAAGTCATGAGGTGACAGTCTTGACTTCTTTATGTTATTAGTCATCCATCGCTAATTGTCGCTTGATATCACCCTACGTCACAACGCAACAACTGTTCTCAAAACATATGATCATCGCCTCACCAGCCTCACTTTAAGCCTCATCTTCGGACACTGGGATCTCAATATTAGTATTATTATCGGACAGTTCGACCTTAGTTGTCACCCGAAAACATCGAAGAAAACATCCCAATTTTATGATCGTCCAAATTACTCTCCGCCGATTCTCGCTTGGCGCTCGCTTGGAAAATTTGAGCTCGAAGAATGCTCGTTCAATTTTTGGCTCGATTTTAAAATGAGCCGCTCCGCTCAGTTCGGTTTGTAAACGAGCCAAGCATGAACAAAGCTCCACTCGGATCGGCTCGGCTCGTGAACAGCCCTACCAGTTATAAATATTGTTATTATTAAATAACAATAATGATTTGTTAAATGTTCATTTTGCGCCGTTTCAAACTGATCGGTTATACAACGAACTAAAATTGTTTAAGTAAATCCAATATAATAAATCGATTATATTATTTTAGAGTTTTCAACTTTCAGGTATTACAATTCAACCCAAATGTTACGTTAAATTACACTTTATGCGATTTTTCATTTTGTATAATTGTCACTTTAGTTCCGTAAAGTTATAACCTTTAATTAGGAAAATTGCAAATGTCACAAGACAAACAGGTTTTGATATGTTTTTTAACTGGGAACGGAACTAGGCCAACTAATTCTATTAGTTACATGTTATTTGTTAGATTGGGAGTTTGAGATGGAAAAAAGAAAAGAAAAGAAATAGGTTGTTTTTTTTTATTGGAAATAGGAGAAATGCACACAAATGTAACCAAGTTTGCTTGGTGTTCTAATTAAGTCACTCAAACTTTTTTTGTCTCTCTAAAGTCATTAAAGTTTCATTTGTTGTTCTAATACTATGTAATTACCAGGTCATCAGGTCACCTTCTTTTTTTATTTATTTTTTTTCTTTCATTTTAATGTTTATGTGAATATTATTTTTATTAGGTGAGTTTTATAAAATGAAGATTTAAAAAAATAAATTTTTTTTTTAAAAATTTTACATGTTTAAAAAATATTAAAACTGACACATCATCACTTTTACCTGGAAACCTGATAATTACATAGTATTGGAATACTAAATGAAACTTGAGTGACTTTAAAGAGACAAAAAAAGTTTGAGTGACTTAATTGAAACAGTTAGCAAACTTGGTTACATTTTTACAAAGTTAGTTAAGACTAACTTGCAAACTATATAGTTAGCATCCTCAATCAAGTTCCACCTAATTTGTTTTTTTAGGCAAATAACACCAGGAATGATCCTGTTAATGGATATATTATCATCTTCACTCAATTGCACCTAATTTAAATATGCAAGATCCAAAATTCTTACTGCTTCATTCTTTGATGATTTCTCAGGTGGACTATTGTACGTCCTTTTAGCTGGGTCAAAGAATTTTGGTTCCTTTTGTCTCGCTTGGTGCTCGAGCTATCGGTTTGAGAGAGCAGTCCTGGGTTGCTTGCTTGTGAAGTAAGTTACATGCATATCCTTCTACACAACTTGTGTGTGTGTGTGTGTGTGTGTGTGTGGGGGGGGGGGGGGTCAGAACTTACGGGTCATAGGTACGGCCCTCCAGGGTAAAGCGACTAATTTCATAGTACATGTTAAATGGACGGTCCTACCCACAAACTCTTTTTTCCATACACAAACTTTTTTTCTTTTCTTTGGTTGTTCTAAGTAAGCAATTAGTCAAATATATTATAATGCTAATCTTAATTTTAAAAGAAAATTGATTTAAGATGCTTTATGCATTTTGAACACACTTTTTAGGTGGCTTTCAACTCGTCTCCATTGTATCGTCTTTTCCTTTTTATTTGCTAATACCCTAATAAGGAATTTTCAAATCAACCGTGCTATCACAGTCACCCTGTTAAATGAGTTACCCCAAACCGAGTAACCGTGGAACCGAAAGCCCTAATCGAGGCTTCGATATCAAGAACCAACGGGTGCCCATTATTTTTAGGCAAAAATTAACACTAATTACATAACCAACAGGCGCCCCATTGTTCGACTCTTCCATGTGGAACAAATCTTATTTTTAAACTATATTTTAAGTCAAACTTGGCTAATTTAAGAGAAGATAGGAATACTAACATCGTCTAAATGGGTCCAAAACCGTCTAAACTCTAAATTACTATGGAAATCTATATTAATATCGTAATAGTGCAGCTTTAATAATATATTTAACAACTAACTATTTATAAACATTTGGATGATAAAGCAATTTGGGTCTACCAACCGACGCGCGTAAAGGCAACCTCCAATAACAGGAGCGCTACGGCGGAATCAACTAAAACCCCATGTAATAGTATATACAAATTGGTAACATAATCTTATAAGCGTGGGAAAACGGGGAATAACATGTCAAACTAAGTTTTGACCAAAATGGATTTGGTTTGATTCGTTGAAATGAGTCAATATTATAGTTATAACAAAACATAAACGTCTTAAGGATAGGTTGGCTTAAGAGCTGGTGTATAGAAAAAACCTTATGGACGTGAGTACACATAATCCGAAGATGTTAAACTGTTATTCTGGATGCCCTTCAGCTACAAAACTTTCTTCGATTTGGTTGATTATGTCTGAATCTTGTGAACAAGAGATGGGTTCAATGAGCATTGCTGATAACGACAAGATTCAAGATTCACATGTGAACATTGAGCCGAACAATTGCAATTTGCAGATTGAAAATAACTCCAAGGTAGATTGCGTTATGGTTTCTGGTCATTAATCTGTTGAAGATTTTATCATGTATCATTTATTGTTCATTTACCTGCAGATTGAAGAATATCCTGAACAAGTTGTAGATGATGGGCTCTATGATGACTACACAATGGATGAAGTTGACATGAATATTGAGAACTATGAAGAGCTGTTTGGCGTAGGGCATAACGACCCAACACATATTTTTACGAAAGAAGGGATTGATAGCTTGTTTGGCAATCAAGATCAAACAAAGGTATGAGTATCACTTTGAATTGTTAATCAGTTTTGTGTGTTTTATGAATTTACAGTTTGGTAAAGTAGTAAACTTTCGGTTGTTTTAGGAGTCTGCAAATATAGTACGACCATAATGCAGTAACGCAGCCTTGGTGGATTCAGTAATGAACTGCAAAACAGAACCAAACCCATGGTATGCACGTCAACAGTCTAATATTTCATTTTCATGTCTAACTAATGAGAGTAGTGGTGGTGAATATCAAGACTGTGGAGCCTCATCTGTGGTTCCGATGGGTGAGCCGCCTTGGTGCGCTGCTGGTACCACAAGCACCACCACCAGAAGCGATGCAGTTCTTCGTTAGAAGGAAAAAAAAGAAGACGCGAAAGTGAGTTTTTGAGCATAACTTCACTGATATGTCATTTTGAGTAACAGTTTTCTGAGATAAAACTTTCTTGTAGATTTGAGAAGAAAGTAAGGTACGAAACCCAAAAGGTAAGGCTTGATGTGAGGAAGCGTGTAAAGGGGCGGTTTATTAAGGCGGGTGATGCTTATGATTATGATCCCATGAGTGAAACAAGAAGCTTTTGAGAGAATATGAAACATATATCTGTTAGGGGTCGGGAAACAAAATTGTTAGATCCTCGTAACGCATAGTTCTAATCAGACTGCGATATGATTCGACGGTTCGTAAGCATCTCCTTCTTTATCTTTGTTCTTCTGTTAACATTGTCTTAGATAGGTAGGAAGATGAACTAAAGAAGAATTCCTTTGTAAATTATGAATTTAGGGTCTGATCTGAAAATTTCCTTTATACTTTTGTAGTATCAGTATGTAGCTTTTATTTATTAACGTTGGAATTGTTGTTTTTGGGATTTTATTTGGAGATGTAATGTATCTGAACCTTAGGGCAGGCGGGGTGGTAGTGTTAAATTTGTGTTTTCCAATCACAATTTAAACCATAGAAAAGCTAAATTTATGTATCCGGATGAAGTTATTGAATGTGTTAATAAAGTAATTTTTTAGTGACTACTGGTTGTTTTTGCTAATACTTTGGTAACCAATGTTAACACACAACATTACCTGTAGTCGTACCCTTACAATTGCCTTTTTCCCTTTGAAATTCTTCTGTTTATCACTTTCAAGAGAATTCAAGGTGAATCATTTAGCTTCGACTTTGCGTTTTTTTTCCAACTCATGCCCCTCCTAAAGTTGTTTGTTATTTTGTTGCTTATCGATTGGTTAAGTGGTTCGTTTTATGTTCCAAAATCAAGCACACATAAAATCCATAAAATTCTGTACACGAGCCAACGTGGAACGTGATTCAATAGTTCAATCTAAACTATATTGATAAATTGATAAATATGACCCATCTAATATGTGCCGAAACTTATCCAAGATATTGCATTTAATAGCTATAAATATAAAACCACGGTAACATGAAAGGAATAAAATGTGAAAGTCAAATTAGAAAACATAAGAAATCCAAGTACTATTTGTTACAAATGTAGTTCCAAACGAGATGAGCCTTATCGAGCCGAGCCGAGCTTTAGCTTAAAACAAAGCTCGTTCATTATTCATTTCAACTTTTGCTAAATATTTTTCTATTACAGTTATGTGAGATTTGACTAACTTTTTTATCGGCCACATATTTACTTATTTGTTTTTAAATAAAACTTGATTCACATTACCTTTAATCCATTGTAAATACTATCTACGCAGCCTCAGGGAGAGATATGAGGACATCAATATGGATGGCCGCTACATGCCGTCTATTGCTAGCATTCAAGAAAAAAAAAAAAAAAAGCCCGGTTGGTCAACTTTCATGGTTTTACAAAGGAGGTACCATTTATAATAAAAGCTTAGCTCAGTATGATGGCGTCAATATGTACTATCTAGAGCGTAACTTCTTAAAGCTTTAACTTTTTGAGAGAGTTTTTTTTTTTTTTTTTTTTTTTTTTTTTTTTTTTTTTTTTTTGCAACCTAAATGTACTTCTATAGTTTTTGTACCCACTCGATTTTCATACTTGAGGAACTGAATCAATAGTCCGAACAAATTTGGGTGCAATACTGGTATTCATTTTTACAGTTTTTGGTATTCGTTTTTCATTTGATTTAAAGCACATGGTGTTATCCTTTTAACATATAAAACATTTATTTTTTTCGTTTTGTCTTTCAGTTGTCACACCGAGTTGTGAAAACATAATTGGCAATAATAATTATACGTTTAAATGTTTTGGCGGATTTTAGATAGGGGATCACCATAAATAATAACTCACAAACACCACATGCACACCATAAACCCCAACAACTACGAGACTACAAAACAGCCGCACCGCCGCAACGCGCGGGCATTACCACTAGTATATATCAATATCTATCAATCTAGTAGGCTCAAAGTCTCACAAAGTAGGGATATAGGCTGCCGACATGTAGTATATGCAATTCCTAAAAGCATGTTACCCCTAGTTAGGCATCTCTTTACAGTTCTTATAAAAACGCTTGTCAGAAAAACTCTCATGAAACTTAAAGGGATGACCATGATAAAGGGTCTCATTTTTCATACTCAGCAAAGGACTCGTTAGCAACTAAAAACGTGGCTTTTGTGCCTGATCAAGTGACATTTATCGTTTGGCAAAATATGACTAATATTAATTGTTTCTTTAAGTTATAAAATCAAATTTCTATATATTACACAAAGGAATGATCTTACCTAAGATATGGTTTGATATTGTGGTGAAACTTGTGGAAAGAAGGCTGAAATGGGGCTGAGTGTTATGTCGAGAGTGGGGGTTGAGGATGTGGTGAACTTTGTGGGCCTAAACTTGGTGTTCTTGGGAGTTTTTAATCAATCATTGTGAGTGAGGTGGAGAGTAGAGATATGGAAGTTTGGGGCTCTGTTGTGATAAAAATGAATGAAGGGTGGGGTTTTTATAGCCTCTAATTACGGTTAGCATCTAACTAAGGTGGTTAGAGAGTTATTTGATTTTTGTGCAATATTTGAAACAAACTAGTTAGATAATGGCTGGAATATCTTGCCATCATAATTTATTTTAAAAAACATGTGGTTTAATGGTTGCCATAAAAAGATCTAAGTGTGAATCAAATCTAGATTTCTCTAGTTAATCTAGTATTTGGATGGTGAAGATTAAATATTTGGAGATCTTGGTGTATCTTCAAAAATACGATCATGAAGACATATGTTGGTTTAGGGAACATTAGAGTTTATTTATTTATTTATTGTTATTATTATTATTATTATTATAAATATGTTTAAAATTTAGGTTATTACAACTTACCCTCTTTAAAAAAAAAATTTGTCAACTTAATATTTAATAATGCTAATAATTTAGTCATTGTATTTCACATAAAAAAACATATTTTAGGATAAGCTTGAACATGAGTGAAGATGGAGACCTATGCTTATATGGTATAACGATGTCACTTGGACTTAATTATTGACAAGGATAATACTTAATGCATTTGTAAACTTAGCGGAGTAAAAGTTTCTAGTCTTCTTTCACAGTTCTCGACCAATCATTTCATGATGTTTTATACGTTTCTTTGCAAGTTCCGCTTCGGAAGATGCAACGTCGGCAGTCAAAGTGAACACTCTTCCGCTAGTGGTGGGTGGTGCAACATTAGTGGATCCGACGGTACTCCCTGAAGCATTTCCTTTTTGTTTAGGGCAGTCTCTCACCATGTGATCGGCTTGTCCGCATCGGTAACATTTGCCCGTAGCCCTCAGACAAACACCTTTATGAAGTTTTCCGCAAGTGTTGCATAACAGATTGGTTTGGTTTTGGGGTGCACATTTCTGAGTTGCCTGATATGGATGATGGGAGTTTTTAGGGTTCTGATGCGTTTGTTGCCAATTTTGGTGCTGGGTGTTATTTTTTTTATTTAAAGGAGACTTATGATCTTTAGTAGACGAGGTTTGGTTTTTCTTGTGAATCTCGTCATATTGTAACTTCATGTCTTTGTTTGCTATTTCTAAATTCTGGACCGCATTTGCAACCTCTATGATATCCTTGAACTCTTGGTTCACAATTAACCATTTAATCCTTTCACATACAGCCATTTTAGTTTGTCAGCTTGTATTGTTGGACTTCCTGCAGCAGGTCCTATAAAGCTAGCCAATCTCGTGAACCGTGCCATAAACTCGGCCATAGGCTCATCCTCCTTTTTTTGATGGACGCGTACTCCCGCTCATATTCTCCTCTTCGGGCAGTGGGGAAATATTGTTGATAGAACAAAGTTTTGAAATCATTCCACGAAAGTGTAGCGACATACAAATCTCCCCTCTTGCGTGCTTGATAGTACCCACCAACTTTGGGCGTCATCTTCTAACTTATATGTGGCCAACCTTGCTTTTAACTCATCACCGACCCCCATGACTTCGAAAATCTTCTCAATATGAGTGATCCAGTTTTGTGCCTCTACCGGAAAAGTCGCGGAGCTAAATGACCGTGGCTTCTGCTTCTGAAATCTTGCAAGCCAAGTGTAGATGTCGACAGACAGGGATATAGTCATGTTATTCACTACATCACTTTTGGGTGGCGAAATATGAGGTGGAAGTGGTGGAGGAAACAGAGGAGGTGTGGAAGAATATGGAGGTATAGGTAGTGGTGGGGGAGGAGTTACGTTATTTTCGTGGTCATGAATGCGTTGGTCAAAAGTCTGCATAATATTAGGAAGTATTCTTTTGAAGGCACGCTCAGCCGCCTTATCAAAGTGACGTTGCTTAGAAGACTTTGATTTTCTACGGATGCGACTTAGGGGAGGCATTTGAGAATAAAAGACACATAAGGATGATGATAAGGGGGATAATGATTTAGCGGGAGATTATATTTCCTAGTCCAACGTCTACGCATTTACTCACAAGTCTTAACTTATGTTTAAGTTTTCTACAAGAAAGAGCCTTTGCTCTGATACCATAACTGTAACACCCCGGCCCAGAGCGGGCTGGTGTGTCACTTTTACAGAGTCAGATCAAAAACATAATTCCATTAATTCTTAAGATTACAAAGTTTAACAACTTAATAGGAAGCGTAGTCTACTATATTACATTTACTTGCACAAAGGTCTTTTCATTCTCTTTAGCACTCTCCCATAATCATCCTGATCTCTTCAGAACCTGACGTAAAGAAGGAAAACACGAAAACGTACATCTGAGCAAATTTGAAAGTTTTGCCCAATGAGCAGATAGGGGGTAATAAAAATGGCTTATTTTGATTAGTAAAAAGGCTAAATTTTCAAAACATTTTTCATGAATAATACGCTTTGATTTTCATAAATTATATTATATAAGATAGCATAAATAAATAGTATAAAACACATTTAACATGATATACCCGAAGTCCATGTGGTTCAGTTAATTAATGAAAGTGTAACAACTTTGATGATTTCTATTGAGATATTACAAGGTTTATATACAAGAAATGTTACAAGTAATTAGGAGAGAAATCCTCCTATGACATAAATGAAAATTCTATACATAAAGGTCATTGAATGTGTTGACTAGAATGAATGAGAGCTTGGAGGCATATGTCTTGAGATGCCTTGAATGTGTTGACTAGAATGAGGTATTGGAGGCATATGTCTTGGGATGCCTAATATCCCCCGTCAATGCGAGTCGGAGGTGGTTGAAGACGAAGCATTGTCCGGAGTTTTTCGAATAATGACTTGGGGAGACTTTTCATGAAGATGTCGGCTACTTGTTGATCTGTCGATACGAACTTTGTGTGGAGCCGACCTGCAGCAACTAACTCTCGAATGAAGTGATAGTCAAGATCAATGTGTTTTGCTCTCTTGTGTGATATCGGATTTTGACTTAGAAAAAGAGCACTTTTGTTGTCACACAATAGAGTTGGCCGTCCCGGTGGCAAGGCATGTAGTTCACGTAGTAGATGAGTTATCCAAATAAGTTCCGCAGCGGTATTCGCCATGGCCCTATATTCCGATTCACAACTTGAACGAGCTACGGTGGGTTGCTTCTTTGCGCTCCAAGATACCAAATTCCCTCCCAAATAAATGCAATAACCGTATGTTGATCTACGTGTGTCAATGAAACGAGCCCAATCTGCATCAGAAAAACCTAATAAAACAGTGTTAGGTGGCCTATCAAACGTTAATCCATGAGATAAAGTTCCCTTGACATAACGAAGAATGCGTTTGACAAGTTGAAAATGAGTAGTGGTAGGATTATGAAGATATTGACTAGCTTGATTGACAGCGAAGGAAAGATCTGGACGGGTTATAGTTAAGTATTAGAGGGCACCAACAAGAGAGCGATAAAGGGTTGGATCATGAAAAGGTTCACCGGTAGAGTTGAAGATGTCTTTGGGTGTGAGCAGTGTGGCAACTGGTTTGGAGTCAAGAAGGCCGGCTCGAGAAAGTATGTCATAGGCATACTTAGATTGATTGAGAAAGAGGCCAGTTTTTGTGTGGTGACTTCTAAACCAAGAAAGAAACTTAGGGAACCAAGATCTTTAATTTTGAATTCCTTGTGTAGTTGACGAGTAAAGTTGTTTATAATGTTTTCATTGTTACCCGTGATGATTATGTCATCTACATAGACAAGGATGTAAATTAAATTACCATTATTGTTGAAAATGAATAATGATGGATCGGCTCGACTACATGTGAAACCAAGAGTGATTAAAAATGAACTTAATCGTTGAAACCAAACTCGTGGAGCTTGTTTAAGGCCATAAATGGCACGATTTAGTTTACAAACATGAGTCCGATGGTTTTGATCTTGGAAGCCTGGTGGTTGTTCCATGAACACCGTTTCTATAAGTTTGCCATTTAGAAAAGCATTGTTGACGTCAAGTTGTCGTAAGTTCCAATGATGAATGGTGGAAAGACTTAGAACAACTCGAATTGTGCAAGACTTGACAACGGGGCTAAAAGTATGAGAACAATCTAGATCCGGAATTTGATTGAAACCTTGCACACAAGTCGAGCTTTGTAGCGATCAATAGAACCATCGGACTTGTATTTTATCCGATATATCCATTTAGAGCCGATAATATTAGTGGAAGCGGGACGAGGAACAAGGTTCCATGTGTTGTTGGAATGTAAGGCTTGGAGTTCCTCATTCATTGCACGAACCCATTTGGCATCTTTCAAAGCAGTTTTTATGCCTTTGGGTAAGTGGGATGATAAAAGGGAATGATGAAGAGGGTGAGTGGAAAATTGAGATAAGTTAGCAAAGTGTTTTGGTTTGAAAATACCGTTTTTGGAGCGAGTGGTCATGGGATGATTGTTGGTATTTGGAATCGGTGAGTTTGGTGGGCTTTGAGTTTGAGTTGAAGAAGAGGATTGGGCTGGACTGGAAGGTTGGGTCGAGTCTGTGGAGTGGTTCAAGATTGAGGTTGGGTCCGAGGTGGACTGTTGGGCCGAAGGGGGTATTTGGTTAGTAGGGAGTGAAGGTGTTTCATTTGTAGAGGATTGGGCCGATGGTGGGCTTGGAGTGAGTGGTCGGTTGATGTGTTTGGTGAGGTTGGGATGAGGGTTCGGTGAGGGACTGTGAGGTGAGGAGTCAGTGTGATGGGGTTGGGTAAAAGGACATTGAGAGCATGTGGGTGTTGGTGGTGGTTCGGTGGGAGATGTAGTAGGGTTAGGATGGTTATGGGATGTTGGGGTAGGTAAAAAATCTTCAAAATTTGTGAAAGGAAGATTGGTGGTGTCGGATTTTGTGGAGGAGGTGAGAAAGGGAAACACATCTTCGTCAAATTTGGCATGTCGGGTCGTATAGATTCGACCCGTTGAAGGATCAAGACATCTAAAACCTTTATATTTTGGACTATAACCAATAAAAATACAAGGAGCACTTCGTGGTAATAATTTGTTTTTGGTATAGTCACGAAGATATGGATATACGAGACACCCAAAAATGCGAAGGTTGGAGTATGATGGAGGTTGTTTAAAAATAAGTTCAAATGGTGTCTTATTTTCAAGAAGCTTTGTTGGAAGGCGATTTATGATGTAAGTCGCGGAAGTGAAAGCATCAAGCCATAATTTTGGTGGTGCATGTGCATTAAACATCATTGCTAAACCGGTTTCTGTGATGTGGTGATGTTTACGCTCGGCCTACCATTTTGTTCCGGTGTATAAGGACAAGATAAGCGATGATGTATGCCATGTTTTTGAAAACAAGTTTGAACTCTATTATTTGTAAACTCGGTTCCACCATCACTTTGAAAAACTTTGACACTTGTTGAAAATTGATTTTGTACAAAGTTTAGAAAAATGGTGAGAACATTGTAGAAATCGATTTTGCCTTTAGAGGATAAAACCATGTGAATCGAGAATAGTCATCTACAAATATCACATAATATAAATATCCATCCGTTGAGGCAATTGGAGCGGGTCCCCAAAGGTCAAAATGAATTAAGTCTAAAACTTGTTGAGCACGTTTGTTGTTTTCAATAAATGGTAGATGTTTTGCTTTAGATAACTCACAAGAATTGCATAAACCTGGTTTGGGTAATAAAGAGGTAACAAAAACATGACCAAGTTTATTCAAATTATATATAGTTTCAAAGGAAACATGTCCTAAGCGACTATGCCATTTATTGAACGAAGCACGAAGTTGAGAACCGGAAAGTGCGGCAACAAGAGACTTGTGACTTTGGGTGAGGACATAGAAGCCATTTTCGCAAATGCCTCTAGCAAGAACTTCTCCCGTTTTTCGGTCTTGAATATGAAAAAAATTGTTAGAAAATAAAACATCAACGGGAGAATCATTTGTGAGTCTACTAACGGATAGAAGATTTTTTGTAAGGTTGGGAACAACAAGAACATTTTGTAAAGGTATAGAATTATTTAAAGACGTGTTCCCAATGTGAGTGATGGGTAATGATTGCCCATTACCAAAGGTAACACGCATGTTACCCTTGTGAGGTTTAGAAACCTTTAGGTCAAGGATATTATTTAGCATATGTGTTGTTGCACCTGAATCGGGAGAATCATTTGTGAGTCTACTAACGGATAGAAGATTTTTTGTAAGGTTGGGAACAACAAGAACATTTTGTAAAGGTATAGAATTATTTAAAGACGTGTTCCCAATGTGAGTGATGGGTAATGATTGCCCATTACCAAAGGTAAACACGCATGTTACCTTGTGAGGTTTAGAAACCTTTAGGTCAAGGATATTATTTAGCATATGTGTTGTTGCAACTGAATCGGCCGTCCAATTCGGATTTTCATAATCAAGATTGCATTGCGCATTAAAAGCTTGAGTTAGATTTGTATCTAGAGTGAGTGCTTTTTGCGCATAAGAGGCTAGAGTGGGACAAGTACTAGCGTAGTGGCCTTCTTTGCGACAAAGTTGACAAGTGGGAGGACGTTTGTTGTAGGAATTACCAAGACCCCTTGAGGAGTTCGAACGACCTCGTCCATGGGAAGACGAAGAGGCCGATTTTGTTTGGATAATTCGGTTGGGGAAGACATGGAGAGGTGTTACAAGAACAGTAAAGTGGGCGGGTGGGCAGAATTGAAGAAGAAAAAAAGAAGCAAGAAGTGCAAGGAAGCTTTAGGATTCAATGGATCAAAGCTTGATACCATGAAAGTGTAACAACTTTGATGATTTCTATTGAGATATTACAAGGTTTATATACAAGAATTGTTACAAGTAATTAGGAGAGAAATCCTCCTATGACATAAATGAAAATTCTATACATAAAGGTCATTGAATGTGTTGACTAGAATGAGAGCTTGGAGGCATATGTCTTGAGATGCCTTGAATGTGTTGACTAGAATAAGGTATTGGAGCATATGTCTTGGGATGCCTAATAATTAACATGAGTGACGAAGGGTAGCTAGCCCATACGTCCATGTGGAAAAGGCGTGTGGGCAAATCACACAACCAAATTCCCTTGTAACTTGTTCATTACTTTATCCTAGGATCGATCCATACGCCTCATTGTTTGTACATAAAGTACCATGATTTCTCCATGAGCTTATATATTTGAGACGCCGTGAACTCAACTCACCGTCACAGATGGTGCCACATCATTTTATGCCACAATGATGGGTCCATGGTTATCCTCACAGAAAAGGGTACTGACATAGGTAACATAATACATGTACGTCATATTAAACTTGTAACTTATATATATGTTCAAAACTTGTAACTTGTAAACATGAAAGTCCATAGGCGTGTAAATACAAAAACTTATATACATGTAAGTTTGTAGATTTGTAAATTCATGAACTCGTTAACTAATAGGCATGTAATCCCGTAAACATACAAACTAGCTAACTCGTAAACTCATAAACAAATAACTCGCTAACATATAAACTTGTAAACATGAAAATAGTATTTTCAAATACCATTTTCTAAATAACTGTTTGTAGAACATTTTCGAAACTTCAAAAACATATTTTCATAACATGATCTTAATACGGAGTTTAAAACCAGGAATCAGATGCCCGTAGGCCAAACGGCTCGTATTGAAAGAAAGGGTTTAGACTATCCGTACCTTAAAAATGATGATGAATACTAAAAAAGTCCTAAACTCTGATTCAACCTGCTTGGAAAACCTATAATATAGTTAAATTTAATACTTGATTGCTTGGCTTAGAATTTAACGATAGTTTCCTTTTCAAACGCCCCACTTACGGTGTGCACATATAATGTATATATGTGTGGCCCTCGGGGGCAAAAGTAAAGTTGCACTAGTTTTAAACGTTATTTTACTAATTTCGTGAAAATAACGTTAAAAACGACGGACGGTTAATCATGCATCATGTGGTGGCGTTGATAGCCAAAAGACAAAGGGGTACATGCACCGATCGGGTTTGTCCCGATTGCTAAGTGTTTTGTGCCTTATGTCCAAGGCTTGATACCAAACCACATCGAGCCGGGGTCTCACTGGAAGCAGCCTCTCTATTCTTAGGGGAAGAGGTAAGGCTGTCTACATCTTACCCTCCTCAGACCCTACCTTAGCTTTGCTATAGGTGGGATTAACTGAGTATGATGATGATGATGATGAGTTTTAGGAAAAATTATTAATTATCATCGCATGTTCATTATTCCCGGTTTATTTGTTAATTTTTTTTTTTTATTGAAAAGTTTCACAAATTCTCATACATTAGTAACGTTTTACCAACTATATTTATAAATAAGTTTTAGTAACATTTATCGTTTTGCAAAATATGACTAATATTAATTGTTTCTTTAAGTTACAAAATCAAATTTCTATATATTACATAAAGGAATGATCTTACCTAAGATATGGTTTGATATTGTGGTGAAACTTGTGGAAAGGAGGCTGAAATGGGGATGAGTGTTATATCGAGAGTAAAAGTCGTCTATGGTAATATTATTGATTGATTAAGAGAATACAATGAGATCCCATTATATAGGGATTATGATACATGATAAGAATGGAAACAAATATTATCTCCTAATCTATACAATCAATTTAAATCAATTCAAAATACATTCTAGATATAGATAATGCTAAGATCCCCCCGCAGTTTGATCGGGCGTGGAGCAGACGGTTAAACTGGAGCGAAAAGACTGAAACATCTCTCGAGATAAACCTTTGGTGAAGATATCGGCGTATTGAGAAGTTGATGGAACGTGAAGAACCCGAATATGACCAATACGAACCTTTTCCCGACAAAGTGAATATCAATCTCCACATGTTTAGTTCTTTGATGTTGAACCGGGTTATTCGAGAGATAAACCGCAGACACATATCACAATAGACCACAGAGGCTCGTCGCAAAGGAACGTGAAGCTCGAGCAGTAAGTTTCATAACCATGTTGCTTCAGCAACTGCATTTGCTACTCCGCGATATTCAGCCTCGGCACTGGAGCGGGAGACAATAGGCTGACGTTTGGAAGACCACGATAGGAGATTATCACCTAGAAACACACAATAACCACTTGTAGAACGACGAGAATCTGGGCAACTACCCCAATCTGCATCAGAGTAAGCGACAAGAGACTGGATATTGGATTTAATGATCCGAATACCATAGGAAATAGTGCCCTGTAAATAACGAATAGTTCGCTTCATGAAATTGAAGTGTGGATGTTAAAGACTGTAAGGCACCTGCTAGGCTTCGATGTAATGTGGGATCATGAAACAGGGATCCATCTGTGGCACTAAGTTTGCAAGAAAAGTCCACGGGAGTCGTGCATGGCTTGCAAGAAGACATAGAAGCTCTGTCGATGATATCCTTGACGTATTGTGACTGAGAAAGAAAAATGCCGTTACTCTGATGCGTAACTTTAATGCCAAGGAAGTGATGTAAGCGTCCCAAGTCAGTCATAGCAAACTCTCGTGAGAGTGCATCAATAATCTCCTTTAAAAATGCATCCGTGGATGCGGTGAGGATTATGTCGTCCACATACAAAAGTAAATAAGCAACATGAGGGCCCTTGTTATAAATGAACAAGGAAGTGTCACACGCACTGCTAAGAAAGCCCTGCGAAGTAATAAACGTGGCAAAGCGGGTGTACCATGCCCGAGGGTCTTGCTTCAAACCATAAAGGGACTTCTTTAACCTGCAAACAAAATTAGGACATCGCTTGTCCACAAAACCCGGGGGTTGATGCATATAGACTGTCTCCTGTAAGTGTCCATGTAAGAAGGCGTTCTTGACATCCAACTGATGGATAGGCCAAGATCAATGCCAACTGTTTGAGACTTACCATTAACCACCAGTCTCGCTTTGTAACGCTCCAAGGACCCATCCGACTTAAACTTGTGGCGAAACAACCACATACAACGAATAATGGGTCTGTCAGTCGGACGGGGAACCAAATCCCATGTATCAATTTCCTGCAAAGCATTAAACTCGGCCTGCATAGCATGTGTCCAATTATGATCTGAGAAAGCTTTCGCATAGGACGTAGGGACGGGTGAGATTGGAGAGGTGTGAAGGTTTAATGGTGTATGAGGTTTAAGGGAATCGGTCTTCGACCTGGTGGCCATGGGATGAGTGTTGGTCGGTTGGACATTGGGCTGGTCAGGGTGGGCCGTAGGTAAAGGATTGGTAGGCTGAGTCTGTGGAGCAATTGGGACGAATTGGTTTGTGGGCTGCAGGGGAGGGAACCCGGGTGGAGGGCCATGGTGGGCTGTTTGTGAGGTATGGGCCGTAGGACGAGGCCTACGGGAATAAGTAATGGGCCTGGGTGGGGTATGCAGGGATGGTTGGGCCGTTGTCTGGGAGTGTGTAGTGGGCCGAGGTGAAGATGAACGGGTAGGTGAGTTTACTGGAGGTATGGGGGTGTGGGTTGGAACCGGAGAGAAGGTGAAAGTGGGTGGAACCGGATCGTCCAGAAAAGTATAGGAGGATGCCGGGTTGGGTATGGTGTATGGGAAAGTGTTCTCGTCAAAGGTGACATGACGAGAAATATGGACTTTGCCCGTGGATGGATCGAAGCATCTGTAGCCTCGAAAATCGGGTGGATATCCAAGGAATATGCAACGAATGGCTCGGGTATGAAGTTTGTGGGGTTGAGTGGCCGAGGTATTTGGGTAACACGCACACCCGAACACTCGTAAGTGATCGTAGGTAGGGTGGCGTAGGTAAAGGGCAAAGGTAGGGTGAAGAAATTAAGGCGTTTGGTGGGTAAGATGTTGTGGAGGTAGGTGGCGGTGTGGAGAGCTTCCACCCAAAAGGAGGGTGGAAGGTTGGCATGAATGAGCAGGGCACGTATGATGTCGTTTAGGCGACGGATCATATGTTCTGCTCGGCCGTTTTGGGATGAGGTTTGTGGGCAGGAAAAACGGAAAAGGAGTCCGTTTTGATGAGCAAAGGTTTTGAAGGCGTTGTTGTCAAACTCGCCTCCTAAATCACACTGAAAAGTTTTTATGCGACGGTTAAATTGTGTGTGTATAAGGCGGTGAAATTTTACAAAGGTGGGAAATGTTTCGGATTTATATTTTAAAGGATAAACCCAAACAAAGTGTGAGAAATTATCAATAAGGACCATATAATATTTATAGCCGGTTTTTCTCATGACATGAGAGGTCCACAAATCACAATGAATAATGTCAAATGGTGCAAAAGTAAAAGTATTAGATGCATAAAAAGGTAAACGTTTACTGTTTGAAAGTTGACAAGAATTGCAAACTGTAGACCGATGGTCTTTATTACATGAGAAATTAAAATTACGACTAAGAAGATCTAAAACTTGGGCGCCTGGATGGCCTAGACGGTCATGCCAGGGTAAGGAAGCAGTGGTGAGGAAACAGGCTTGAGGCGGCAAAAGAGGTTTGGTGAATGGATCTAAGTCCCCAGTGCTATTGTGGCGAGAATGAATTCTTCCATTGCGAAGGTCCTTCAAAGAAAAACCAAACAGATCAAATTCAATAGAAACCCAATTATCACGTGAAAAACGTCTAACGAAAATTAGGTTTTTAATTATTTGGGGACTATATAGGATATTAGGTAAGATATAGGTTCGGTTAGGGAGTTTGTAAAAGGATGTACCAGATTTAATAATTGGAACACATTCGCCATTACCGACCAAAAGTTTATTACATGCAGTAGATGAAGATGGGATTTTGATCATACCTTGGTCCTGTGTGATGTGTGCCTCGGCCCCTGTGTCCATGTAGGAAGTAGATCTTGTGCTTGCATTTGCATGGCAGAAAAAGCGGCGCTCAAGTCAGACGGGCACAGTGCATTGTAGTCGAAGCCAGATGGAGGTGCCGACGGTTGCGGACTGAACCCAGTGTACTGGGCCGATGGATGGTCAGCTGGGTTATTGGGCTGGGCCGAGTAGCTGTTGTAGGATGAGTTGTTCGTGGGCTGCTTTTGGTTCGAATTGGGCTGTCAGGCAGGTTGTGTAGGGTATGGGCAAGGTGGTGGAGTCCACCAGGCCCAGTTAGGATAGGCTTGCATGTAAGGGACCCAACCAGACATGGAGCAACCGGCACCCTGTCCACGTCCGCGGCCAGAACGGCCCCTGCCCGGCCAGAGCCGTATGACTGTTGGTAAAGCGTCGGTTCGGGTTGGGCGATGGGTTCTGGTTGGTTGACGGGGTAGTGGAGGGCTGCAGTTGGTTGGATTGCTAAGCTACAAGGACAGAAGATGTTGTTGACTGACGAGCTTCCATACGAATGACCTCATCCTGCAGCATGGTACGGGCAGTGTCCCAGTCAGCGTTGTTTTGGTGTATTAATGAGGCGGTAGTATCATACTCTTAAGGAAGACCACAAACTAATTGAAGAACAAGACGAGATTCGGTCACAGGTTGATCAACGTCTTCAAGTTGGTTTGCCAGATCGCTGAGACGCTGGCAGTAGTCATCAATGGACGAACAACTGGCAAGAGTAAGGTTGCAAAACTGAGTTTCCAAGGCGGCAGCCCGTGCATTCTTATTGCTAAGAAATTTCTTTTCGAGCTTGAGCCAAGCGGTTCGAGCCGTAGAGACATGTCCCAGCAAGGTAGGCAGAATAGAGTCGGACACGGTGCTCAGAATCCACTGAAGAACCAGAGCATCGAGCTCGACCCAGATCGGGTATTCGGCTGCTGTGTTTTCAGGCGGGTCGGTACCGTCTATATGATCGAGTACCTTATAGGCGATAGCGTGCAATCGGAAAAGCTTAACCCAGGAGGTGTAGGTGACAGCTTTCCCATCAAGGGTGCGTATTTTGGACTGAATATTGGTGACATAATACGCAGGGTGAAAGGGGATGGGTTTGCCGGCCAAAACCGACGATCGAGGGCTGTCGGCTTCCTTACTCATGTTTGAAAACAGGAAGACAAAAGAAAAGGAGGCCGGCTGCGATTAGGGTTGAAGAGCCGTAGCTCTGATACCATAAAAGTGGTCAATGGTATTATTATTGATTGATTAAAAGAATACAATGAGATCCCATTATATAGGGATTATGATACATGATAAGAATGGAAACAAATATTATCTCCTAATCTATACAATCAATTTAAATCAATTCAAAATACATTCTAGATATAGATAATGCTAAGAGAGAGTGGGGGTTGAGGATGTGGTGAACTTTGTGGGCCTAAACTTGGTGTTCTTGGGAGTTTTTAATCAATCATTGTGAGTGAGGTGGAGAGTAGAGATATGGAAGTTTGGGGCTCTGTTGTGATAAAAATGAATGAAGGGTGGGGTTTTTATAGCCTCTAATTACGGTTAGCATCTAACTAAGGTGGTTAGAGAGTTATTTGATTTTTGTGCAATATTTGAAACAAACTAGTTAGATAATGGCTGGAATATCTTGCCATCATAATTTATTTTAAAAAACATGTGGTTTAATGGTTGCCATAAAAAGATCTAAGTGTGAATCAAATCTAGATTTCTCTAGTTAATCTAGTATTTGGATGGTGAAGATTAAATATTTGGAGATCTTGGTGTATCTTCAAAAATACGATCATGAAGACATATGTTGGTTTAGGGAACATTAGAGTTTATTTATTTATTTATTGTTATTATTATTATTATTATTATAAATATGTTTAAAATTTTAGGTTATTACAACTTACCCTCTTTAAAAAAAAAAAATTTGTCAACTTAATATTTAATAATGCTAATAATTTAGTCATTGTATTTCACATAAAAAAACATATTTTAGGATAAGCTTGAACATGAGTGAAGATGGAGACCTATGCTTATATGGTATAACGATGTCACTTGGACTTAATTATTGACAAGGATAATACTTAATGCATTTGTAAACTTAGCGGAGTAAAAGTTTCTAGTCTTCTTTCACAGTTCTCGACCAATCATTTCATGATGTTTTATACGTTTCTTTGCAAGTTCCGCTTCGGAAGATGCAACGTCGGCAGTCAAAGTGAACACTCTTCCGCTAGTGGTGGGTGGTGCAACATTAGTGGATCCGACGGTACTCCCTGAAGCATTTCCTTTTTGTTTAGGGCAGTCTCTCACCATGTGATCGGCTTGTCCGCATCGGTAACATTTGCCCGTAGCCCTCAGACAAACACCTTTATGAAGTTTTCCGCAAGTGTTGCATAACGGATTGGTTTGGTTTTGGGGTGCACATTTCTGAGTTGCCTGATATGTATGATGGGAGTTTTTAGGGTTCTGATGCGTTTGTTGCCAATTTTGGTGCTGGGTGTTATTTTTTTTATTTAAAGGAGACTTATGATCTTTAGTAGACGAGGTTTGGTTTTTCTTGTGAATCTCGTCATATTGTAACTTCATGTCTTTGTTTGCTATTTCTAAATTCTGGACCGCATTTGCAACCTCTGTGATATCCTTGAACTCTTGGTTCACAATTAACCATTTAATCCTTTCACATACAACCCATTTTAGTTTGTCAGCTTGTATTGTTGGACTTCCTGCAGCAGGTCCTATAAAGCTAGCCAATCTCGTGAACCGTGCCATAAACTCGGCCATAGGCTCATCCTCCCTTTTTTTGATGGACGCGTACTCCCGCTCATATTCTCCTCTTCGGGCAGTGGGGAAATATTGTTGATAGAACAAAGTTTTGAAATCATTCCACGAAAGTGTAGCGACATACAAATCTCCCCCTCTTGCGTGCTTGATAGTACCCCACCAACTTTGGGCGTCATCTTCTAACTTATATGTGGCCAACCTTGCTTTTAACTCATCACCGACCCCCATGACTTCGAAAATCTTCTCAATATGAGTGATCCAGTTTTGTGCCTCTACCGGAAAAGTCGCGGAGCTAAATGACCGTGGCTTCTGCTTCTGAAATCTTGCAAGCCAAGTGTAGATGTCGACAGACAGGGATATAGTCATGTTATTCACTACATCACTTTTGGGTGGCGAAATATGAGGTGGAAGTGGTGGAGGAAACAGAGGAGGTGTGGAAGAATATGGAGGTATAGGTAGTGGTGGGGGAGGAGTTACGTTATTTTCGTGGTCATGAATGCGTTGGTCAAAAGTCTGCATAATATTAGGAAGTATTCTTTTGAAGGCACGCTCAGCCGCCTTATCAAAGTGACGTCGCTTAGAAGACTTTGATTTTCTACGGATGCGACTTAGGGGAGGCATTTGAGAATAAAAGACACATAAGGATGATGATAAGGGGGATAATGATTTAGCGGGAGATTATATTTCCTAGTCCAACGTCTACGCATTTACTCACAAGTCTTAACTTATGTTTAAGTTTTCTACAAGAAAGAGCCTTTGCTCTGATACCATAACTGTAACACCCCGGCCCAGAGCGGGCTGGTGTGTCACTTTTACAGAGTCAGATCAAAAACATAATTCCATTAATTCTTAAGATTACAAAGTTTAACAACTTAATAGGAAGCGTAGTCTACTATATTACATTTACTTGCACAAAGGTCTTTTCATTCTCTTTAGCACTCTCCCATAATCATCCCTGATCTCTTCAGAACCTGACGTAAAGAAGGAAAACACGAAAACGTACATCTGAGCAAAATTTGAAAGTTTTGCCCAATGAGCAGATAGGGGGTAATAAAAATGGCTTATTTTGATTAGTAAAAAGGCTAAATTTTCAAAACATTTTTCATGAATAATACGCTTTGATTTTCATAAATTATATTATATAAGATAGCATAAATAAAATAGTATAAAACACATTTAACATGATATACCCGAAGTCCATGTGGTTCAGTTAATTAATGAAAGTGTAACAACTTTGATGATTTCTATTGAGATATTACAAGGTTTATATACAAGAAAAGGAGGCCGGCTGCGATTAGGGTTGAAGAGCCGTAGCTCTGATACCATAAAAGTGGTCAATGGTATTATTATTGATTGATTAAAAGAATACAATGAGATCCCATTATATAGGGATTATGATACATGATAAGAATGGAAACAAATATTATCTCCTAATCTATACAATCAATTTAAATCAATTCAAAATACATTCTAGATATAGATAATGCTAAGAGAGAGTGGGGGTTGAGGATGTGGTGAACTTTGTGGGCCTAAACTTGGTGTTCTTGGGAGTTTTTAATCAATCATTGTGAGTGAGGTGGAGAGTAGAGATATGGAAGTTTGGGGCTCTGTTGTGATAAAAATGAATGAAGGGTGGGGTTTTTATAGCCTCTAATTACGGTTAGCATCTAACTAAGGTGGTTAGAGAGTTATTTGATTTTTGTGCAATATTTGAAACAAACTAGTTAGATAATGGCTGGAATATCTTGCCATCATAATTTATTTTAAAAAACATGTGGTTTAATGGTTGCCATAAAAAGATCTAAGTGTGAATCAAATCTAGATTTCTCTAGTTAATCTAGTATTTGGATGGTGAAGATTAAATATTTGGAGATCTTGGTGTATCTTCAAAAATACGATCATGAAAACATATGTTGGTTTAGGGAACATTAGAGTTTATTTATTATTATTATTATAAATATGTTTAAAATTTTAGGTTATTACAAGTAGAACTAAGATCAAAAGGCAACAATAACTTAGGGTATGTTTGGTATAGGGTAATGAAATGAAAGAGGTAATGGAATGGATCATTACCATTCTATGTCTTGTTTGGTTGTCATGTGGGAATGAAACAAAACATTACTTTGTGTTGTTGCATTGACAAGAAAAGACGAATGAATAAAATCGGTGGTTAGTGGCGATGGTGGTCAGTGGCGGTGATGGTGGGTGGTGATATGTGGTGGTGGTGGGTGGCGGTGGCGGCGGCAGTGGCGGTGGTGGGTGGCAGCGACAGTGGAAGGTGGAGGTGGATGGCCGTGATGGTGGGTGGGTGACGATGGTGAGTAGTGGCGGTGCTGGGTGGTGGTGGATGGCGACGACGGTGATAGGTGGTCGCGACGACGGTGGTGGGTGGCGGCAACAGTGGCGATAGGTGGAGGTGGATGGCGGTGATGGTGGGTGGGTGGGTAACGATGGTGAGTAGTGGCGGTGGTGGGTGGAGGAGATGGCGGTGATGGGTGGGGGTGGGTGGCGGCGGTAGTGTTGGATAAAAGAAATTGTGGTGAGTGGCGGTGGCAGGTGGTGGAGGCGGCGGTGGGTAGGTGATGGTGGTGGGCGGCGGTGGGTGGTGTTGGATGGTGGTGGTGGGTGGGTGGGTGGTGGTGGGTGGTGGTGGCAGCGGTGGTGGGCGGTGGGTGACGGTTGTAGGTAGTAACGGTGGTGGTGGCGATAGCGGTGGTGGGTGGTGATGATGGTGGTGGGTGGTGGTGGTGGGTTATGGTTTTGTTTGTAAAGGGTGAACGAGAGATGGAATGAAAAAAAAAAAAACCATGGGGATGGATGGAATGGTTTTGAGGGAAATGAATGCCTTGTGGAATAGGTGATTTCATTCCTTTAACCAACCAAGCACACTATTTTTCATTACCTTGTAATGGTCTATTCCATTCCCCCTTCTATTCTGTCATACCAAACGTTACCTTAGGTATCTCACACTTCAATGCACGTGGCTGTTATCCCTGTTAGGGGTGTTCAAAATCGGATTATCCGGTTTTCGGATATCCAAATCTTAAAAAAAAAAACATTTTCTGCTATATTAAAACCAAACCTACTTAATCCAACTAAATCTATACTCAAGAATCTAGCAAAAAATTATAACAATAAAATCTCTAAAAAACTAGCTAACAATAAAAGTTGTTAGTATAATCAAGATTTGTATATACGAAATATGTACATACGAATCAACAAGTGTGAATCATATCAAATTAGACAACATAACAGAAAAAAATGGCAGAAAGGATGGTCGACGAAGGAACAAAGTAACAGAAAGAAAACTTACGAGTGGGGACTAGAAATGGTAGAGTGGGAAAAAGGATGGTCGAGGGTAGGGTGGCTGGTGGTCGTGGTAGAGACGACATGAGAGGTGGAATGGATTTTTGGAGATGGAGGGTGACTGATGAAGTGTCTTGGAAAAGGAGGCGTATGTTTAGGGTTAGGATTGGAATAGACGGTGTGTATTTGTGTAATATAATGTGTGTGTGTGTGTGTGTTTGTATGTTAAGATTTCAGGTTCGGATGTTTTGCGGCTGTAGTCATTTAACATATTCTATGTTTTTAAAATAACTCCATTTGATTGGAGCATTTCGTTCTCTTTAATTTGAGTAGCATAGTGCTATAGTTTTCTTAATTTTAGAAAACAGGTACGTAATTTCACATTCAAGTATCTGGTACGTGATTTTAGGTGTAAGCCAAACTGTGGAATCTGGTACGTGATTTTAGCTGTAGGGTATCTCATACATGATTTTATGTGTATGGCTAAAATAACCCCATGATTTTTAAACGGCTATAACTTTTTCATACGATTTTTTAAAAAAATACACCGTATTAACGAGCGTATCGTTCTCTTTAATTTGAGTAGCCTAGTGCTATAGTTTTCTTAATTTAAAAAAAAAACAGGTATGTAATTTCACATTCAAGTATCTGGTACGTGATTTTAGTTGTAAGCCAAACTGTGGAATCTGGTACGTGATTTTAGCTGTAGGGTATCTCATACGTGATTTTATGTGTATGGCTAAATGTGAGCATCTGATGCGTAATTCTATATCTATGTGTATTACTAATGTGGAGTTGGTTATCGTAAAAAGTGATAAAAATGCGCGAAGTGTGCGAAGTCACGTAACATAAACTATTTTATTATGATAAAGTGTTTCTATATCTATATCATATAATTTAAAACTAATGCTAAAATCTTTCGTATGTATCATACTTATCAGTCATCCTATATTATTTTAGTGAGTTAGGTTAGGTTTATTTGTTATGGCTAGCATCAGAAAATGTGACAGAAAACCACAGATTGGTCCTAAACTCAAAACCGGTTCTTTCCCTTCAAGAACCACAATCATGTCATTTTCATAATTCAGGTTTGTTGAAGTTATTGCCACACATCACACATGGGACTCATTATGTGGACATATTTTTTTTATAGGGTGTTTCAGTTTTTATGGTGAAGGGTTTCTAAAGTGCGCCAGGGACTCAAATTGCAAAACCTAAGGGACCTCAGTGGGTGGTGTGCGATTTCTCACAAGAAGAAACGGAAGGAGGTGAATTGTTCGGTTGTGATTGGGTGAACCATTGACCTCGCGTGGGAAATGAAATTTGATTCAGAATTTAGGTGTGTGAGTTTCACATAACGGAATGAAATCTCAATAGAATTGGAATATAGATTCATATAGATTTCCTTTCGAATGTTGTTCAATTACAATTTCTTCTTATGTTGAAACGAACTATATAAGAAATGAAATATACATTCCAATTTCATCCGAATTTCATTCCATTCGGTAAAACGAACGCTACCATAACGTGGCATTTAAAGCTGAACCCTTGTGTAGAGTAGAATGAAACCTGTTGAGTTTTGATAGGGATGGGGCATCCGATCTTGATGAGGGTGAGGGATTCGAAATTTGATTTATTAATAAGAAGCTAATTTTGTGGTATTTAGTATATTAATAATTACTCATACAAAATTACACATGTACTCTTAGAATGAATTTAAATACATACAAAACTAAATATAGCATTCCCATCTACCACACCGCAAGCTCTAATGGCACGCAAGTATGATATATATAATATGGCAGATTAAGCTGAAACGGTGGAATCACACGTCGCTTAAGAGAAAGAAAAATCAAATCAAATGGAAATATAGAGCATTTGTAAAAGTAATATTAGAGGGCTCTCAATATATGAAATATATTCATTGGAGTTGGTTGTAAGTTCAAACACGATTGTAGTCATGGACACTAACAACAATAAAATCCATCCAATCCAATCCAAATCCAGTTCATAACGCAAGCCTAACATTAGACATTCAGAAACAAAAATTATTTCAGATCTAATTTGCTCATTCTGTTGAGGCTTGAAAATGTGGACAAGAAGAGTGTCGTTGATTTCTGGTATGGCTTCTGCATACCTACATATATAATGCATTGATTATGCTTTCTGTTTAAATGTAATAAATAAATAAAAGCGAAGAAGATAGCTACCTGCCCAACATATTAGCAAAGCCATAATGGTAGATGGTTGTGATGCGAGTGGCAATTAGAGTGGTGTAAAATCCTTTCTGCCTTATGTCAATAGGAAGCAAGCAGTTGAGTCCAGTTTGATAATTTCCCAGTAAACAATGGACTCTTAACAAACCAACCATGCTCAAGTAGCCCAAGACCTTGGGCACATTACTCCTCGGACAAAATCCTTGATCATAAACAGCATCTTCTGGTGGTGCTGCCAACAGTTGAAGGCCCCCATCTTTTGCCTGATTTAGACTCTGAATTATCGAAGAATCTTCTATCAATCCGTTCAAGCGGTGGAGAACATGATGCACACTCCAAGCCTGCCAAAAGAAAAAAATTATCATCATCATCATACGTATACTATTTACTTACTTGCCTGGAACATAACGGAATAATACCTCGTGATGTAGTTTTAGTAGAGCGATATCCTCCTTAGTTTTGGGTTCTAAGGCCCGATACTCGCCAAAGGACTGAAATTGATTCACAAACTCATCTACCAAGTCCCACAACCACTGGTAAGGAAACTGAATATACCACACAGAAGAGAGTGCCTTAAAGATTTGGCAGTAGTTAAGCCAAGAATTAATCCTCTGAATAAGAGTTGGAGATGATGAAGCAAAGAGGTGACGGTAGAATATCTCTCGGTACAGCGAGCAGCAGAGATAGAGGTTGCGACTGTCCGACAACTGTTGAAGAAAGTCCTTAGCACAAGGCAAAGCCAACACCATACTACTCTTGCATAGCGCCTCATACAGCTTGCGCATCTCTTTCAGGTCGTTTTCACGGATACTGCAGTTCAGCTTCCTCGCCACGGCCACAGCGTCGGCCAAATCCATGGATCCATAACCACTCATTGATTGCACAAAGATTAGTGTTCCTTCCTTCCAATAACAAACAAAAAAATTATGTATAAATAAATAAATAAATAAAGTGGGTATGTTTCCATGTAATGAATAAAAAGTAACACAAGAACTAATTATCTCATAAGTGAAAGCATAAAAACTGAAACTGATGTTTAAATATGATATTGTCACGTCACGTGAAATGATTACATTCACATGACAGATGTTTAATTAATCTAAATATACAGGCATACAAAGCTCTAGATTGCAACAATGGAACCTAATTCAATTGCAGAGTAGAATATAAACTAACCTGATGATGATGATGAGAGGGATTATAGAACAAAACCCTAACACTGTGTTCCCGAGTTTCATTAAAGGATGGAAGAGGAAGGATCTCCCTCCTCTTCCTTTCTCTCCAATTCCTTCCAAATTGGAAAGATTGAAAATCACACTAAAATCCTCTATATTATCCCTCTCATTCCCTCCCTTTCTCTCCTACAAAAAACTCTGGAACACATTTTTTCACCACTTCCTTCCCAATCCTTTCTCTTCCATCCTTTAATGAGACTCTGGAACATAGACCCTCCGTAGTAGGGCGCCATTTGATGGTTTTTTTTAAAATATAGCGCCCCTCACACCGTTACAGGGGGCGCTATAGGCAAAAATTGGTTGGGGCTTCATATTAATAACTAGGGGTGCAAACGAGCCGAGCCGAGCCCGAGCTCGACTAGGCTCGAGCCCGAGCTCGATTAACTTATAAGAGCTCGGGCTTGAGCTCGGCTCGATTCGAGCTTTGTTTTCAAAGCTCGATCTCGGCTCGTTAGTAATTTTTCAAGCTCGAGCTCGGCTCGGGCTCGGCTCGTTTGTTATCTATTAGTTAAATTATTAAATAAAAAATAATAAAAATCATAATTCGTTTAGGCTCGTGAGCTCGATAAGTGAAGCTCGAGCTCGGGCTCGTTAACTTAACAACTTTAAATGAGGGGTAAATATGATTAAATATTAAAAAAACTAATATTATACATAGGCTTGATAAGGCTCGACGAGCCTAACGAGTTTCATATGTCAGGCTCGAGCTCGGGCTCGATAAATAAACGAGCTTTGTTTTAGGCTCAAGCTCGGCTCGAGCTCGATAAGGCTCGGCTCGTTTCGAGCTTTTTACCGAGCCGAGTTCGAGTAGCTCGCGAGCGGCTCGGCTCGTTTGCACCCCTATAATAATAACGCCCAACACACACAATGTCACCCAATCAGACCTTGCCACGTGGCAAGGTCAAATATTCAAACCTTTTTTTAATAATAATAATAATAATAATAATAATAATAATAATAATAATAATAATAATAATAAAATATTTATTAAAAAAAATAATAAAAAAATTATATTCAAACATTTGAATTTTAAACGGTTACTGTTCCAAACCGTTTGAAATTCAAAATCCCCCCCCCCCCCAAACGTTTAAATTTCAAATTTTGAATTTCAAACGTTTTCCCCTCAAACGATCATATTTCTAACCCTATAAATACAACACCAAAATTGATTTTTCAGTCACACCTCCAATTCCTCATCCTCAAAACAATGAATAATATGCGCGGTTTTCAATCAGGAGCTGTCGGACCGTCTAATGTCCGGCAGTACTCTCGCCGGGTCCGGGGACGGGGCCGCCCCCGGAGACTACCATTCACCTAAACACTTAAATGTTTAATTCTTTATGGGCCTATTATATTTTTTTTTTAGTATTGGCCCAAATAATCAAAAAATATGAGGAAATACTAGTATGTGGAAGTTGAGTCGTCTCCACAGGGAATCGGTGAAAATACTAGTTTTTTTGTAAGTTTAACTATTAACCTAAAACCTAGTTGCTTTGTTTTTGCTTTGAACTTTAAAGAGAACGAATTTAAGACTTGTAACAATTACACTATATTAAAGAAGTAATCCCCTCCAGGCTTCCGGTTCAAGATCCACCCTACTCTTGTTTAAATGATTGGATACTACATAGACATAGTTTTGTTGGACGATTCAAATCAAGTGATAACCGAACACAAGTTTTTAATAATAACTTGTACAATTCAATTACCAACCCACAAGTATCACTTACCCTCCCAATTATCAAACTACTCACGATACAAGAAAAACCGAATGTGAATGATAACAAGATAAGCAATTGAAAACAAGTGAATCGTTTAAATGATGAAAACCACAAATATTCTTCAACTAAATGAAAAACAATCCATAAACCAAATCAAACAAGAGTTAAGGTTTCACAATTAAACCATACACCCGGAGGTGATTACAAGATGTTTAGCCACTCATGGTAACAAGAAATAACTCAAAAGTATGAATAATAATACCGAACATGTTGATGGAAATCGAAAGTATGGATGAATGATGATGAACAATGGTGTTTGTAGCTCCAAAAGTCTCCAAATGATGATTAATTTTCGTGATAGAGGGCTTAGGAGGCTGCTAGGTTTGATAAAAATCATTTTATTAATGAAAAGCAACATTTCCTAATTTTGCTCTTCAACCAGTCGTAAGGTACTGATCAGTGATCAGGGCCGTAGCTTATAGTTCAGTCAATCTATCAGCATTGTTTCTTCAGCTATACCTTACAGATCAGCCCTGTACCTTACTATCCTAACCCACGTGAAAAAGCTCCAAATGCCTTGTAATTCCTCAGTAAGCTACAGATGGAATGCGTAGCTTACGCCTTGTTTCTTTACTTCTTTCCAAGGCATTTTTCCTTCAAATCCTTGCATCCAAACACACTCTAATCTTCACTTCTTCATCATAAGCATCCTTCAAACATCCAATTCTCTTCCACGAGCTCTCGAACACTCTCCAATTCTTCAATTCTTCAACTTGAACACCATGCTTCACACTTTTCGGCTATAATTCCATCCGCTTAGCCATTTATCCTGAAACGATCAAAGCTCGCGTAGTTATCCCATTCATCATATATTATCAACACAAACACAACAAAAACACACAAAATGGGCTTATTATTAACCATTCATTTATCCTCTCATCACATTCCCACACTTACCTTTGATTGTCCCCAATCAAACCATCACAAAACACTACTCGCTTTGCTAACAAGCTGCCTTCAATTCCCTTACCGAAACTACTCTTCAAGGCCCCGAATCATACCCAATCCCATAGACTTACACAATTGAGATTGACAAACTGACAAGCAATATTGCACATTTTAAAAATCAAGACTTGCCTAACTAAACCTAACATGCTTATCATCATACACATATATTACACACCCCTCACAATGGTCGCTCCTCTCGGTTTATATCTGGACTAGCTTGTAATGTGCTAGTATAAATCACTCAAAAACCAAGAATGTAACCCTACTATCATAGGTTTGTATGACAATAGAAGCTGTAAACTATGCACACATCGAAAGGTCTTACGGGTTTTGGGCTTAGGGTAAAGGTAGGAATGATTTGGCTAAACAATTGGTTTAACAAGGGTTTCACACGAATAGATGACCATCCTTATTTACTAAGCACAATAGCATAATAATCACACAACTTTGGGCATATTTGACCCATAACACATACTTCTATATTTTTTTTCTTTTTCATATATATATATATATATATATATCTTTTTTTTCTTCTTTTTCACAATTTGAATAGAACTCGAACACTTGAACAACACGAAAACACAATGGATGTCATCACTTTATTTCACAAAGGTAAACGGGTCAATTTGGGTGATGTTGTAAGTTTAATCAAATGAAAGGGTATAGGCTTAACATGGGCTACTAAGGGTAATTTTGGATAAACGGGTCAACAAAACACGAACAACTGGTTTCAAACACAACAAAGGGATATTCCTAACTTGCCTTTCTCATCTATGCGCATGTTTTGCCTACAACTCTAGCACGTATCAAATCACACAAATTCTGCAGCAAGGAAACATTTGGCCTACTCTCAACAAATGAACATATATATATAAATATCTATCAATCTAGTAGGCTCAAAGTCTCACAAAGTAGGGATATAAGTTGCCGACATGTAGTATATGCAATTGCTAAAAGCATGTTACCCCTAGTTAGGCATCACTTTACAGTTCTTATAAAAACGCTTGTCAGAAAAACTCTCATGAAACTTAAAGGGATGACCATGATAAAGGGTCTCATTTTCATACTCAGCAAAGGACTCGTTAGCAACTAAAAGCGTGGCTTTTGTGCCTGATCAAGTGAAAAAGGTGACAATTTTGCGAGGAAACAAAAAAAATTCTTGATGTTTTTCATTCAAAAAGTTCAAAATTTTCTAAATTTTTCTCACACTTGTAAGTATTCCCCCCAACCGTCCTAGGTTCACCCATCCCCACACTTGGGATACAATGTCCCCAATATATGGTCTTTTTGCTTGTTTTCAATCCTTCCTCACTCAACATGTTCAACTTTCAATGCTACCAATCCAACCGACTAACATCCCAAAACAATAAAACAAAACACACTAAAAAGAAAACAAAGAAATAAATGCAAAAGTACAAAACTATACAAGATGAGGGACAACACATGACCTGATAAAGAGGAGGGCGCGCATCAGTAAGATGGGCCAGGTGGACCACCATGGAATCCCCCCAAGTGGTCATAAAACTTAGTCATGTCGAAAACGCTACCCAAGCCGTGGTCCTGACGCTGCTGTGATGATGATGATCCTGGTGATTGAGGCGGCTACTGCTGCTGAGCCAGGTACTGATAGGGTGGTGGCCGGTATGGATACGAGCTTTGAAAATGGGGAGCAGTATACTCCCGTGGCAGCCACATCGACCCGTGACCTAGAGGCGATTGGGGCCTCGGCACACCTGGCCCGAGTGGTGACATAGTGATGTAGTCCACATAAGGTGGGTTCTCAACATAAGGAACCCCAGCATAAAGATCCAAATGCCTCCGATACTGATTTTCTTCGAAAGCTCGCATGTTCAACTCCATCTGCGACTCTATATGCCTAAGCCGCTCACACCTCATCAGTTGCGCATGCTCCCTCCTGCGGTTTTCGTCTATCCGTGTATTTTGATCATAGATGCTTTGTTGATAGAGGTCCCGCACGTTATACTGTGGCGGCCGCATGCTCATCACCTTCGCCTGCATATCATCATCCTCCACTCCCCAAGAATACCCCGGGTTACCAATCTGGCCTTCCCTAGGCGCTTCCTTTCCCCCATTGTAAAACCTTCACCTTGCTTCCATCACCCATATTCAGCTTGTGCCAAACTTTCGTCTTTGTCTACTTCCATGGATCTTTGGCCAAAGCTTTAATTGAGAATATTGTGTGTGATTTACAAAACTCTGGATACGGGATGACCATTGCATCATGTTTTTCCATTAAGGCGCTCAATAGTCTAGCATGCGGGATTAGCTTCTTCCCTTTTTGGTTTCTTGCTTGCCATACGTGCATGATTACTAAGTGACGAAAAGTGAACCTCAGTCGCGCAGTCATGATGGCATACAATAATGGAACTTCCCACTTTCGGAGGTGCACCTTATCACCTGTCCTAGGTGCTACATTGTGGATGACAAACTGCAACAAAACCCTCACGATCGGCTTCAAGTTGGCCCTTTTTAACTCTACACCCTTCCTTAGATCAAAGATTTCAGAAAACATGGCGGTTTGATTTGCTAATTTGAAAGATTTATTCCAATAGTCATTCTCCTCGATGTATTGATACCAAGAATCGCCCTTTGAATCGAACTTCGCGGTCTGTCGCATCGTAGCAAATGATAAAACCACTTCTTTTCTGATTGTCCCCAATCAAACCATCTCAAAACACGACTCACCTACTTAACAAATCACCTCCAATTCCTTCACCTATCGATTTTCCAAGGTCCCCAATCATACCCGTCCCATAGACTTACACAATCGAGATTGACAATCTGGCGAGCAAGTGTTGCGCAATTTTAAAACAAGACATGCCTATCCAAAACTAACATGCTTATTATCATCTACATATGCTACACACCCCTCACAATGTTCGCTCCTCTCGGGTTAATATCTGGACTAGCGTATAATGTGCTAGTATATAACACTCACAAAACCAAGAATGCGACTTCGTTATCATAGGTTTGTATAACAATCACACATAAGCTATAAACCGTGCACATATCAAAAGGACTTACGGGTTGGGCTTCGGGTAAAGGTAGGATGGATTTGGTTCACAAATGGCTTGGAAACAATGGATTTAACACAATTGTTTGACATCCTTATTCACAAATCACACAAACATACTAACACACAAACTTGGGCAAAATCGACCCATAACAATAACTTCTATTTTTTTTTCATTTTTTTTCATATATATTTTTTTTCTTTTTCTCTTTTTTTTTTTCTCTCTTTTTTTTTTTTTTTTCAATATTGGGTAACTCAAACAATAAGCATTACGAACACATTGGATGTCAACATTTTTATTCAACAAGGTAAACGGGTCAATTTGGGTGATCATGTAGGTCTAACAATTGAAAGGTTTAGGCTCAACATGGTTTACTAATGGTAATGTTTAACAAACAGGTCAACACAAACAACACAAGGGTATCAACAAACGAATGGGTTCCTACATTGCCTTTCTCATCTATGTGCACATTTTGCCTAAAGCTTTAGCATGTATCGAATTACACATATTCTGCAACTAAGAAGCATTTGGCCTACTCTCATGAAATGAAACGTTTATATCACTAAACATCTAATAGGCTCAAAGTCTCGCAATGTAGGGAAAGACATGTAGCATATGCAAGTCCTATAAGCATGTTACCCCTAGTTAGGCATCTCTTTTCATTTCCTCTAAAAACGCTCACTAGAAACACTCTCATGAAACTTAAAGGAACCATGATTGGGGATCTCGTACTTTCATGTTTGGCAAAAGATTCTTTAATGATTGAAAATTCGGCTTTTGTATCTGATTAAGCAGAAAAAGGGACAACTTTGCAAGATTTTTTTTTTTTCGTTAAAATTTTTCAAAAAATTTCAAAATTCCACATTTTTCTTGCAAAGGTAAGTACTCCACCTTACTTCCCTCGGGTCTCCCATCCCCACACTTGGGATACATTGTCCCCAATGTATGGTGTTTAATGCTTTTCGAAACCTCTCTCACTCAACATGCTCAAGTTTCAATGTTACCAACCCAAGTGGACTAACATCCCAAAACACATAAATAAAAAAAACACTAAAAAGAAAATGCAAATAATAACATAAAAACTCCGGGCTGCCTCCCGGTAGCGCTAAGTTTATGAGTCTTCAGCCAGACTTGTACCTGATATAGCTTTTATGGTGGTCGAACGGGATGCTTGCCTCCCTCAGCTTCCAAGCACATATTCTGCTTGTACTCATGTGGGTCATAACTTATGTTCAGCATTGAATCCTCTTTTGTTGACCCGTTATTTTCTTGTTCCAATTCAGGCGGTTTCTTAGCCTTCTTCTTCTTCTTCTTCTTCTTCTTCTTCTTCTTTGGCTTCTCACCAATCTCTGCCATCCTGTCAACCATACAACACACCTCCTCGGTTTTTGGGTCAGTAACAGTTGAAAACACATTTAAACTCAATTTCTTATCCCCAAAACTCATACTTACCATTCCATCAGCACAGTTGATTACTGCATGAGCAGTTGCTAAAAACGGTCTACCAAGAATAACTGTGTGTGGTGTACTCTTAACATTTTTCTCACAATCTAGCACCAAGAAATCCACCGGGTAGTAACAGTCTTCCACCTTAACTATCACATCAGTTAACATTCCCCTGGGACGTATGGGTTTTTGATTAGCCAACACCACTGTGGTGTCAACTTTTTGTAATAGACCAAATTCATGTTGATCATACATACTTCCCGGGAGAATGCTAACACAAGCTCCATGATCTAGAAGTGCCCGGTCAACCTTAAGCTCCCCTATTTGTATTGAAATAAGGGGCGCTCTCGGATCTTGGCGCTTGGGTGGAACTGTACTCGATAGCGCGGCACGCATATGCGCTGGTAAGACAAACTGTTTTGGCAGCTTGTTGTGCCGATTTTGGGTGCTTAATTCTTTTAAATTTTCAGCATGAGCAGGACTTTCTTGAATGACATTAAGTAATGGTAAATTAATTTTAACTTGTTTAAAGGTTTCCCACCCCTCGTCCTTCGATGGGTCCCGTTTACTTAAAGCCCTTGTTTTTTCTGGTGCTAATAAGGCCGAAGGGAATGGTGCAATTTTTACTTTCCCACACTTATCCTTGGCCGCATCCACATTTTCCTCAAAAAACTTTTCACAAAACCTTTTTTTCAAATTTTTAACTTTAATGTTTGATTGTGAAAACGTTTCCTGCTCATCTTCAGAATTGGAGAGAATACTTACCGCGTTGATGTGCACATTCTTCGTGGTTGACGCCTGATGTGCTGGATTCACTGCAGTGGTGCTAGGCAACTTACCTGGATCTCGACGCATTATGGACATCTCTTCAGCAATTTGGCCAACTTGCTTTGCCAAGGCCTTGTACTCCTTGTCTCTGATTTCGTTGTCCTTCCTAATCTCCTTCATGAAATCTCCTGTTGACTTCATAAACTCAGTCAACATATCCTTCACTGATACATCCTGCCCTGAAGATCCACCCTGTTGATTGCCTTGACTTCTCCAGTTGCCTTGAGAACTCCCTTGATTGCTTCCAGATCCTTGCTGATAATTTCTTTGATTGTTGTAGTTCCCTTGGCCTGAATAACCTCTCTGGTTGTTTTGATTAGATACCTGTGATAGAGGATTCAACTGGTTAGAAGTATTACTGTAACTAAAATTAGGGTGATTTCGCAAACCTGGGTGATATGAATTAGAATTCATATCATATGGCTTCAATTGTCCATAAACTTGATTCACTTCTTCAGGTTTCCCTTGTTGCGTAGGACAATCAGCATCCATGTGTCCCAGATCATCACAAATAGAGCAAACTGTAAAAGAACTAGCTGCCTTTGCTCCATCACTCCTTCCTGCGCCTCTACCAGCTGTCAATTGTGCAATCTGTCGCTCTAAGCTTGCTATTCTCTTTTCAGCTTCTACATCAACACCCTTAGCTGCACCTGTTCGGCTTCTTCTACTAGCATGAGCCTGTCTCTTTGATGTCACTGCCAACCTCTCCATGTACTCCCAATCCACATCCTCATGATTAGTCAAAAAGGTACCATTACTATTGGCATTCAAATCTCTAACATCCTCGGGTAATAAGCCATCATAGAATGACTTAATCAGTTCCCACATAGGTATATCATGATGTGGACACTTCCTTAACAACTCCTTAAACCTCGTGAAGGCTTCATGAAATGGTTCCCCCGAGTGTTGTTGGAAGGTTCTGATAGCCTCCCAAGCATCAGTAGTGCGAGTCATAGTATAATATTCTTCTAAGAACTGCTGTTGAAGCTCTTGCCATGTGAATATACTCCCAGCAGGCAATGAATGATACCACAATTTTGCTTGATCCTTGAGGGTGAACTGAAACATCATCAACCTCACTTCATCCTGACTAAACTCATGGCCCCCAATGGTGTTACAAATACTCACAAACTCCGCAATGTGTAGATAAGGTTCCTCTGTTGCCTTACCATAGAAACTCGGAAGGTGGTTTAAATATTGGGGTCTAACCTCAAAGCTCCTTCCGTTCTGATGCGGTGGTACTACAGGTGAAGTGTGCTCGGTGGCCACCGGAATAAAATGGCTCCCAACGCCATTTACAGGAGGTCTGTAGTTCACCCGAGGTACTCCATCTACATATTGCCTCTGCCCATTCCCTCGCACTTGATTTCTTGGTTGATTATGATGGACCCCTCTCTGTCCTTGATTATGTCCCCTCATATTAAACCCCCGCTGATGTTGCTGCTGATATTGCGGATCAAACTCATCATACTCATCATAGTCGAACTGATCCTGATTCATGTAGTATCCATCATCAGCAACTCCTCCATCCCAATCAGCAACTCTACCATTAAAAGTGCCCGCTGCACCCTGCATACTGTCATCTTCATGAAGTGAATCCGTTGCTCTATTACTGTTAGATCTCGGGTTTCGGTTTTGTGGTGGTTGTCGATTTAAGGCTAATGGGTGGTTGGGTTGTTGTTGCTGTTGTGGGGCCTCAAAAGCTTGATCATTTTCATAATGTTCGTCCCACTCATCATGGTCTTGATGGCCTTGCTGAAATTGTCTAGAACCACCAGCGTTCGGATCTGGGTTAAATTGTGGGAATGGTTGTTGTTGTCTTGGAGTTGGTGCTGTTTGAAATGGTCGTGAAGGCATATCGCCCAATGGGTTTTGTTGTGGTGGTATTGGGTCAGGTTGGTTCAGTGGAGGTTGGTTATCTTGATTACTGTGATGGCTCATGTTTCGTGTTGGTCGGGTTTGATGAATGGCTCTGTTCTTTCTAGCTGTCTTTTCAATTTCCGGATCGTAAATTAGCGGTGAAGTCTTGCCCGAATAACGTGTATGATGCATGCAACTGAATTACCTGCACATACACAAACAAGCAAACCACGCGTAATACTAAACTAAACAAAGCAAAACAAAAATTAAACTAAAACACTAGAAAAAGAAAAATATTTTTAGTTTTTGTTTTTTTTTAAAGAAAAGCAATAAAAACTAAAGCAAAACTATCTAACTAAGCGCACCGATTCCCCGGCAGCGGCGCCATTTTGATCGATGTCGTTGGGTCGGTCAAAAATAATGAAATTAGTAGTATATGGAAGTTGAGTCGTCTCCACAGGGAATTGGTGGAAAGAGTAGTTTTGTAAGTTAACTAGTAAATTAAAATCTAATTACTTTGTTTTTTAATTGAATTTAAGAAGTTGTAACAATAATAGAAAAGAAGTAATCTCCTCCAGGCTTCCGGTTAATGATCCACCCTACTCTTGTTTAAATGATTGGATACTACATAGACATAGCTTTGTTGGACGGTTCAAATCAAGTGATAACCGAACACAAGTTTTTAATAATAACCTGTACAATTCAATTACCAACCCACAAGTATCACCTACCCTCCAAATTATCAAACTACTCACGATACAAGAAAAACCGAATGTGAATGATAAAAAGATAAGCAAATGAAAACAAGTGAATTGTTTAAATGATAAAAACCACAAATATTCTTCAACTAAATGAAAAATAATCCATAAACCAAAGTAAACAAGATTCAAGTTTCACAATTAAACCATACACCCGGAGGTGATTACAAGATGTTTAGCCACTCATAGTAACAAGAAACAACTCAAAAGTTTGAATAATAGTACCGAACATGTTGATGAGAATTGAAGATATGGATGAATGATGATGAATAGTGATGATTGTCCTTCAAAATTACTTCCAAAAGTCTCACACTTTCGTTCCCCGAAGGCTAATCCTCTAATAGGGTTGCATATATTTTTTTATTAAAACCTTAAACAAACTTCCTCTTTTTTCTCAACATAGCTATAGCCTACGCCAACTTAACATGGCCCTACGGCCACCAAGCACTGCCAAATTCTTTTTCATTTGCTTTTGTTCCTTCACGAGACAATCATAACAATCTCCTTCAATTTTCATTATGTTACTATTATTATTATATATTATTATTATTAACGAGACATTGTCTCATAATAATAATAATAATATTATTATTATTATTATTATTATTATTATTATTATTATTATTATTATTATTATTATTATTATTATTATTATTATTATTATTAGCCTCCGACTCGGGTGTTCTTGGCTTATCAAAAATTTATCTTTAACGTCATTTAGCACACCAAACGTCCCGAACACTTCCATATCTTTGGTTCACCATCCAAACTCAACCTCAACCACGTTTAAGCCTCCAAATTTATCCAAATATGTCATTTAACCTACAATCACACAAAGTTGCGTAGTTATCACATTCAAAGCATATAAACGCTCAAACGACATTAAAAACCCACAATTAAGCATCTTAAATACCATGATTTACCCCGTCCATCATTTTCCTCCAACCATCCCAGTGAGTTTAGTGGTTCATGGTGGGTTCCTACCTTCATCCCTTTTCAAAATGCTCAGCCATTGCATTATGCTATTCACGTATACTCTCCCATCCTTATCACCCTTGAAATCTACAACCGCCTCCCAACCCAATTTGTGAAATTTCTCCATGAATCCCAAGGATCTAAAGTCCATCCTTTAACACCTGTTTTTTCAAAATGCATGTTGCCTATGATTGAATGCAGGGCACCCATCTTCTTGTAAAACAATTCAGTTTGGTATTCCTCCGGTTGCTTTGACAATGGCCCAGATGGCCAACCAGGGATATATGGGATATCAATATGGGGGTTGGGCGGTTGTTGAAACCCCTGAACCTCTGTTTCTTCTTCTTGGACCAGTGTGTCCCGAATCACAATTCCTCTTACAGTCTTTCGCTTTTTGGAGGCCCTTGCTGCAGTTGACGATTCCGCTTCCTTCCCCTTGCCCTTTCCAAAATTCTTTGACTTCGTCATCTACACACGTAAACAATCAAACACCTCAAGTTAGTGTATAGAATTCAAGTCATAAACAAGTGTGTTCCCAACATCCTTCCCACACTTGTTTATTGCCATGTTTTGCCTATGCATCACCAATTGTTGTTCAAAGTCCACGAAAAAAATTTTAAATCAATAGTTGATACCAATTTCATGTTCTTATTACTCACAATATGTTGCTCAAAATTCAATGTTTTACACATTTATGAACAAAAACTCATCTTTGGTGATGATTCATAGCAAAACCATAACAATGTATACAATCAATCACAATCATACGCAACAACTAAGGCTTTCAACACAAACACTTGTTCCTTTAACCTCCTAGTTCATCATGTACCAAGCAATCTCAACATAACAAGTAATGAACAAAGCAAAGGAGAGTAGAAACATACCTTAGGTTGATGATAATAACAAGAGAAAGAAAAGATTGCAACTTGAAAGAACAACCCACACAAAGACCCACGAATTCGTCCTAAGACGTCCAGAAATCTCGAAACCCGTGTATGTTAGGGGTTTTGTAGAGCTCGAAAAAATAGTCGGGTTAGGCTCAAGAATCGTTCGATTTGGTGAAGAATTGGTCGAGTTGTGGATGGTTAAAGAATAGGGTTCTTAGGAATTTTTGGAGAAGAAAGATGTGAAAGAGAATGATGATCGATAAAAGTGGCTGCAATATTTGTTTAGTTAGGTTAAAATTGAAGTTGGACCGGTTCAAATGTGTTTAGGTTGTTTAAAAAACGGTTCAGAAGATTGGTGCCCGACCCGATTCAGTTCTTGAGGCTCAACCGTAAGATACAATCAAGAAGTGTAAGGTACGATATACTTACTCGGCAAATGATGCTGCTTTTTGTGTATTGTACAGCAAGGTACATCAGGGACCCGTAGATTACGATGTACTTACTCGGCATTTTGCTGCTGTTTGTGTATTGTTTGAGCCGTCAGTTACAGCAGGGTACCGTAAGGTACGTTACAAAGGCTAGGGAACCCGTAAGCTACAGGAGGGAGGCGTAACGTACGGCTTCAACTCACGTGAATTTTGTTGCTGTTTTTGATGTATTGGACCATAAGTTACGTGAGGGATCTGTAAGCTATGATCAAAAGGCTCATGATTTCTTTTTTTTTTTTTTTTGTTGCTGATCGACCGTAAGCTACGAGAATTGTCTGTAAGCTACGAGTGGGAGTCTCATGTAGTTCTGCTGTTTGTTTATTGACCCGTAAGCTACATAAACTTACTTTGATTTTTTTTTTCAATGTGCATTAAATGCACACTTTTATTTGCATTCTTCTTTTTTTTACGTTGTTGTTATTATTATTATTAGCCTCTGACTCGTGTGTTCTTGGCTTCCCCAAAGTTCATCTTCAACGCTCCAACGTCCATGAACACCTATCACTTTCCATGCTCGCTTTCAAGTGTACGCGACTTGATCATTTTCCTTTGGCTCACACGCGTTACACAATTCCATCTTAAGTCCATCATTTTAGCTGCTTCACCCATTCATCACAAACTTATTCATTGCAAAAACATTAAGAATTTTTTTTACTCACCCTCCCCCTTAGAAAAATTATAAGTCGCCCTCGACTATGATTCGGGTAAGAAATACAACGATTAAAAATGAACAATCTAAACTGAAATACAGTAAATCTCAATCTAAGTCTAAGTTTCAAAAGCTTAAAAGTGATCTCATAACAACCTGAAACATGTACGAAAATAATTTTGTCAATACAAAATGTATTGGTGAGCATACCCTGTTTGAATACATATAGTAGAAAAAGAGTTTCGCAATTCACGTGTTATATTGTCTACAATTTAGTGTTCAAGCTATGTACAAATGTCACCCAAAATCAAGCCTTAGAGTAAAAATGATATCCAAGAATAATGGGATATCTAGTATATATGTATAGTATTCGCCCAATAGTATGTTTATATATAGTATGCGACAAGAGAATATCGTTCACACATAACAATAACCAAGGACTTAACTCGAACACGTAAGTCATCAAGGGGTATATACCATAGTACTATTTATTGCTATGCTAAGCCCACACTGGGTTAATGATTAAGGTCAAAAGTACACACTATCAGCGATCAACAAGTAAAACACATAAAAGAATTGTGATTGTGAATATAGAATAAAACATGATTAAGTGAGTGAAGTAATAAGCGTACATGAGTCACCCCAAAAGTGTAAAACATGAAAAAGGGGAAAGATATACTCACAGCTTGCGAAAGCGAAAAAAATCCAACCTAAGCTGACGTGAGTTAAGTATTGGGAATTCTGAAGAATTCAACCTATAATGTATAAGAGTACTAATAAGGAATGTCTAAAAAGTCTAAGGTATCTAGGGTGCTAAGGCATTAGGGTTTGCTAAGTCGATTTGGGGAATTAGAGTTTTTATGATAAATCGAATTAATATAAAAGTTGTATATAAAAAATAATATGTCAGAGTTTGTAAATGTGGTTTAGGTAATATAATTATTACCAGTTGAATATCTAGATAAAAATACGTTTTGAATTATTGTAATCATAAATACAATAATCATAAATATTTGAATAACTAATAATAAGTAACACAATGACCAAAACAAATGAGAATTAAGACTTTCAAACATAAGAATATTTCTATTTTATAAGAAAAGTATTTATAAAATAGATGTTAAATAGTGTAAATAAATAAATGATTAATTATGTCCAATTAAACATAAATAACACTAAAAATACAAAATATGATCCAAAAATAGTATTTTTTATAGAAAATGAATGCTTTCTGATGTAATTCAATGAAAATTATTTTCTCATAAATTTTCTCAATTTATATGCATTTAAAACTGATTTAATGAATTTAAACCATATTTAAATGATTAAACAAATAGGAAAATCAATAGAATTAAATGTTTTCTAAACCAATAATCTTTATTTTAGTTCATGATGATTAGAAATAATTTATCAAAAAGTTTGAGATAAAAATCATTAAAAATGAATTTTTAATCAATTAAATATGATTAAAACAAAATAAATTAATAAAAATATGAAAATAAATAAATTTCCAGAAAATAAAAGTGTGATAATTTTCTTTAGGGTGTCAAGATACTACATCTATAATTTTCGTGATTTAACTTGCAATCAGTTAAATGATACATTACCTACACATTGTGGAAAATTTTCGTTATGTGTAGGTAAATTATCTACATATGTGTAAAGAACTGATATATGTGTGAGTAATTGATTATTTTACGAACACATAATACATGTAAATAAATATGTAGCTACGCGAAGTAAATAAATTTTTTATTTTATTTTTAAGAAATGACGTGACAAAATAAATAGCTACACATATTAAAAAATTGTACAATACATGTGAATATTGGATACATGAGTAAGTAAATAGTTTTTTATTTTAGTTTTCTACAAAACACATATCTTTTTCAATGTATTTTGTATAGTTTTTGGTCAGGTTTGTATTCGTTTCGTGTCGTTTTTATTATGTATTTATTTGTTTTATTACTTTATAGGTGTTTGGAGAAAATGAGCTTAAAATAAAAGAATTTTAATCGAGACACCAACAGCTGAGAGCAAATGTTCATGGACGTTGGAGTATAGACGAGGAATTTTGGCCGAGCCAAGAACACCTGGAGCGAGCTTGGAGTATACTACTAAATAATAATAATAATAATAATAATAATAATAATAATACAAGAAAAAAAAAGAAACTACTTAAAATTTTTTTGAGACAAAGGTCTCGTTGAAAGATGTGAACGGCCCAAAAAACAAAAACATTTTGAAAACCCTACCCAGCCATCCGAACTACTTACTGAAGGACAAGCACCAACGAATTACTCACTTTATTCACAGCCAAGGGAGAGACAGAGAGGGGCCAGTAATAACTCACAGCCGTGGTGATACAATTGGAGGCGGACAATAATATATTCGAGGAACAATACACAGCCGCTAGGGGGACATTATTATCGAAAATATCAACAGCCGCAAGAAAGAGGAGTCGCAAGAAAAGAATCGCAGCAGCAGCGCATCACAATTGGAGTATAAGAGAGGAGGCTATGGATTAAGGTTTTCATAATATTGGTTATTTTCGTTTGACACTTCATGTTTTGAACTTATTAACTATATATGTTATTTTGATTCCAAGAGTATGTTTTCTTGTTTTGTCATAAATATTATTGGCTAAACATTTACGCTACCTAGGTCGTACTGATGATTATTTCGTGACTTGTGACGTTCGGGTTTGGATAATATTATTTCCGGCTTAATGTTTTGGTAATATATTTTTGTGTTGTTGATCTTAAAGAGAAGATATTAGCTCGAGTTTATTGTTATATCGTTACTACATAGTTATATAGTTAAATAGTATTATACAATACCTTTTGGTTTTCATTATTTATATCATGTGTTGTTAGCAACTAGTGACTGTTACATTATGTGTTTATTATCATTGTAGGAAGCTGAGATATCAACATCAGTGAGCTCTGGTGCTAATAGAAATTTGGAGTCTGCATCAAAGAGAGGATCCACTATTCTTAATCTGAAGTGTGTAGATGTTCAGGTTTGTATTTAATTGCTCTATTGAAAATAATATGAACTAAAATATTATGTTTCGGTGAAAACTATTGACAATTGTATCTTTTTATGCTTACAATTTTCTCTTATTGTAGACTGGGTTGATGGGCAAAACTCTTCTTTAACTTCAATCAAACAAAGGAGACGTTCTTCCAGCTCACAAGGTAAAACGGTTGCCACACACTGACACTCATTGCGTGGAATTTTTTCTTTATTTGGAGATGTGCATTAATATATTTTGTTATCCGGTTTCATAAACTTGATGGCCTCTTATTTTTGTTGCTGTTTGGGACTCATGATGTTGTTGTTCTAAAACCAAACAAGGATGATTTAGGCTCCCCTGCACTTGGACAAGGCGTTGTTTATCGATTGAAGGTAGATAAATTTCCTCTAAAATCAGTTACATCTTTAATTTTTTTCCTAAATATTAAGATGCTTGCATTACATTTTTACAGGATTCATCAATTACCATTGCTTTTGATGATATACCAGAAGAAGGTTTAAATAGTCCTTTACGCATTGAGAAAGTGGCTAATGGGATATAATTTTCATAACTAATTTTCACTGTTTTCTCTAATTCCCATCTTCTCATAGTAAGAACCATAGTTTAAAACAAACGACCGAGTCGCACACCTCGAGGTGAGGCGGCCAGAAAACGAGTATTGAGACCAAAAATAGTATGATGTATGTTTTTTTATGTTTTTGATGAATCTGGTGACTTTACAGGCACTGAATAGTAAACTGTTGAAGGTTAAAGACAGAAACACAAAAAGGGACATAAGGAAGGAGCTCAAGATGCTTTCTAAAGAAGAACGCTAGAGACAGCAACTGGGTGTGACAGATGTTATAAAAAACGCAGATGTCGTTTTAACAACTCTCACTGGTTCATTGTCAAAAAAATTAGATGGCATTTCATTTGATCTTGTGATAATTGATGAAGCGACTTAAGCACTTTTAACATCAAGATGCTAGTTTAATTTTCTATCTCGATTTTTAGGTGTATTTTTCTTGTATGTAATTCATTAATTTGGTCGCTTATGTTTCTACAACTGTTTTTGTATTTGTTTGTATACATTTAAAAATTATTATTATTTAAATAAATCGTGGTTATTATCCACACATCTGAATATTTTACCAACACATGAATATATATTATTTCTACACATGTTAAGATCAATGTCTACACATGTTAAGATCAATATCTACACATCCTTTACAATTACCTACACATGATTAGCTGTCATGTTGGATGCCACGTCAGTTGCCACGTCATACCTCAATCTAACAAGTTGCTATTCTTTTACCAACACATATATATTAGTTTTAGCCTCACATATATGTGTAGGTATAACTTGTTATATACCTACACATAATAAATGTGTAGGTAATGATCAATATCTACAGTGCTGAGTCTACACATCATAACACTCAATTTATGTGTAGGTAAACATAAGTACTAACACATTATATGGTTTTTCCTACACATACTATGTGTGGGTAAATACCCAAATTTCTTGTAGTGTGAGAATTCGGACCAGGGTGTCGGAAGTATATAACTATTTTTTTAAACGGGGGTCAAACCGTATATACAAAAAAAATTCTATACGGATACTATATAATCAGAACTTCTTAGCGAAAACAGGGGGTGCGCCACTAGGAGCAGAGGTAGAAGCAACCATTGTAGGACGTGATTAAGACGGTGGTTTTGAAGGTGTAGTTTTTTTTATAAATGACTAGTTTTGACCTATTACGCTCTAAATGAAAATTTAACTATCATTTACAGTTTCATTTAGTGTAAAAAATTCATTAGAAACTCGTGTATCACACAGATTATAACATTTTTTATGATTAGGTTAGAAATTTAATATTACACGAGGCTAGATCAATATAATATTAAATGTTTTTTAATAAGCGGGAATATAGAAAGAATTAGTTAAGAAAATAAATATTAAATAAATAAGAGAATTAAAACGTGAAATTATGATTTAATAATATTATTTCATATGAGGGAGAATTGAGATAATCATAAATTTTATTTATTATATAGTAAAGATAAAGATAACGATTATAAATTAATAAACATTGATTATTTATAACCTAAATTTTTTTAATGGGAGTTCAAGGGTGTGGATAACTAGGGCTGGCAATTCAGACACGGACACGATAACTTGACACGAACATATACGATTTTAACATGTTTCGTGTTTGGCCTTAACATGTTTCGTGTCTATAACAGGTCGACACGTTAAGACCTGTTTATTTTCGTGTTGTGTTTGTGTTTACATGTTTCGTGTTCGTGTCTTAACGGGTCTTATCGTGTTTCTTATCAAGTCTTGTCGTGTCTTGTCATGTCTTATCGTGTTAACAAGTTTTACTAGGTGTTCCTTATCGTGTTAACCTGTTATACACAGGTTCGTGTTCGTGTTTGAAAAAAATGAGACAATTAGATTTCGTGTCGTGTTCGTGTAACCTGTTAAGCCAGCAGGATGACCTCACCAATGAACATATGTCCTCACCCCAATCGCTTTATTATATATAGAATATAGATATAGATAAGTCAACTTTACATATGTGTTACAATAACACAAGTTTTAGGGATGGTTCCGGACATAACACAAGTTATTGCGAGTACATGAAATATAAATCTGATCTATTTATTTTCATTCAATCTTAAATAATAGAAACTAGAAAGTTAGAAAGTAAATCAATTAAGTGAGTGGTACAAAAAAAATTAGAACGCTTGGAAGTAAACTAAAGTTGTTGTATATCAACTATAACCTAATAGCATCATCCAACATTTATATGATAATAGAGATAACATAGAGAGAATGAGATGTAGAGAAATGGGAGAGTGCTTATTACTTGAGTGTATCATACAATATACAAGAGCCACTATATATAGGGTTACATCATTAATACAAACATAATGAAGTAATGTAGGTTATGTATGTGGAGAGTCACCTCTTTATTAATATATTTATAACACTCCCCCTTGACTATCCATATGATGAAATACGCTTAATGATGTTGCCTCATTAAAAACCTTTGCTAGGAAAACCCAGTGGGATAAAACCATAGCTAAGAGAAAAAGAGTGCAGCGCGTATTATTCTCCTCCTGATGATTTAAGCTCCTTGAGTCGACACTTCGATCCATTCTTTTATAAATTATGCATAGAAAATAACTTTGGTAAAATATACTTGGTTCTTTCTCCTTTGATGCATGATATTAATTTCAGGCTTCTAGTCCGTGCTCTCATGTGTGTAATTCTTTAAACAAAGTCTTCATGTCAGACTTCTAGTGCCTCCTGTCGTATAAGATCAACGACCGTGTTGTTTTACATTCCCTGCATCAATAAGACTAACCAAACCCTTTTTTTTTACAGGTTAGTAAAATACAAACTCATGTATTTCATACCTTGAAAGTATTAAAGTATTTGATTTTAAATCATTTCAATGTCTCCTCTCTGGAAACAAGTTATATCTTATTAATAAAATCATATAAATAAATGATAAATGTAGTTGTGTATAACGAGTAAGAAATATTGCATCAACTGCATTTAAATATCGTACTTATAGACTAATAATATTTGTGATAAGAATACTTTGTTTTATACCAAATGATCAAACTTTTAGAGATGGACTTTGACATATTAAAATGTCTAACATCTCTTGAATGTAGTTTGATTGATATATAAGAATATCCTTAAATAAATGCTCAACTTGCGTACCATCTCTTCACGAGATAATGATATCATCAACATATCTTATAATTTTATAAACATGATATTGTTGAATTAAAAAAAAACACATGATCGAGTACCTTATACTCATATCTCTTTTCTTCGAGATAACTACCCAGTTGATTATAATATGTTTAACTCAACTATTTTAGTTCGTACATAGAAATTGTTAACATTATATAACATATTTCATGTGCTTTTTTAGTTTCAATGCCTCTTGCATTTACAATCAGTCATGGACTTCCTTCCATGTACGTGAGCACACTCTTCAAGAGTTTTGCCACTTAAACCTCATAATTTAGCATATCTTTTTTCATATCATATTCAAAGAACTCATCACCAATTGTTACACTTCCATTTCGTGTAGAATTCTTATTCAAATAATTTTGCATATCAAGTAATTAGACAACTTTTAATACATTTTAAGTATGAGCTATGTCCATTGTAAAATGTCCCACCATCTTTTCAAGATATACTTTGATGGATTGGTAAACATATCATTACATATATACTCGAATTGTAGGTCAAGCAACAAGTGCACTATGTCAAGGACTTTCAAAAATCCCCCTTTCAAAAGTTCTACAGAGTCTCTCGATAATGCTCATATATTATCACTGTAAATTGCGAGTGAACTTTTAAAAGGAAATTTTTTTGATACAAGCTGGATAATACAATCAAATTTATGTTGCTCATTATCGGGATATCTCATGAGCTTTATAACACTCAACCCCCTTATTTTAGTCCATACATATTATATTACCTTAACATAATACTTCTTAAGGTATTGATATCAATGTTGCAGGCATCATCAATCCATCAAGGACTTTTCCATCTTGACCAATTATGCAAGTGCATTAACTCTTCAATTGGAAGAACAATAACATCTATTTCTCCAATATATATTGTACCATTCTTATACATTAAAGTATCATAATCACCAGGTTCAGTTTATCACCTGTGGTGTATTGGTGCACAATAATTACATCCTACGATGTTTCATATTACCTTTTAAGCACTCAGTTGCTTTAGGATACTCATGAGGAGTTCCACTTATATTCAATTCAATCATATAACAAACATAACGTATTCAGAATTGAATCTATTTATTTCGATCATAACGTTCTCAAGAACTTACGTTACAAGATTTTGACACATTAAATCCTTCATCAGGTATTTTCATGTAAACATTCAGTGTCAAGTAAATCATGATATTTACTAGACGCATTTCATTTCCCTCTTTGCATTACCAGACTAATAACATAATGAAAAAATTATTGTATCCACCACTGGAGAATGCGTCTCCTCATAATCAATTATTGGTCTTTGCGAAATTCTTGTGCCACCAATTTACCTTATATCATTTTCTTTTCAAATCTTGATTCGCACAAAAGACCTTTTCATATCTATATGTTTTACAACTTTTATTGTATGGACTACTGGTCCAAAACTTTCATTTTCAATAGAGAATTCAAATCTGCCGTATTTGCATCTTTCCATTTTGGCCAATCATTTCTTTGTATTCATTATTAGGCAGATCTTAAATCTTGATCCTCATTTCAAGCGCTACATTACATAAAATTTATAACGACGTCGATTTTATTTTCGATTCCATACATTTCGTAGACATGATACTATATAACGAGATCTCTTTATTTTCAGATACCTGAGGTTCTTCTGGAACCATCATGTCTAATGTCTTTTCAGGAGACCTTTTTACTATAACCTCGACTTGACCATCTTTCTTACTTGCTCCAATTTCGAGGATTTTTATTCTTGGAACCGACTAGTCTACCACGCTTCAGGCATGCCATAGACATATCACCAATGTATGATTGCCCTTTTTGGGACACTAATTCAATTGGAGCACTAGCAGTTGATACATGTTTCTTAGCTAGTCACTATATTTAGGTCAGTGAATACATCTGGTAATCAATTTATTCTTGTAAACGAATTATCCTTTGTACTTTCAGTTCACACTTATTAATTTGAGGATCAACTGATAATTCATTTCATCTTTACAACTGCTTTTTATCTCCCCTTCATGTTGGAAATATTGATTGTTAAAATAAAAATCAATCAATCAAATCGCACCTTTAACGACTCTAAGTACGTGGTTATCAATACTTATTCGTATCCAACATAAATATTCAACATTCTTTGAAGTCCCATCTTTTGTGCATTGTGGTGGATCAATTGCAAAATATATCACACATCAAAACAATAGATGGGAAATGTTTGGTTCCTGACCGAAAACCAATTATAATGAGGAAAGGTTAAATAACTTGTTGGCTTGATGTGGATTACTATTAGTCATGTATAACCACATGTACTTATATATAAACATGTACTTTTGCTCTCATGATTATTATCTTTGCAATAAAAATTAGATGTTTAGTGTTCTTCTCACCAAAACACGTATTCTAATTATCATTACTAACTTGAGAATTAAATTCACAATTATAACCAAAATAAACATGCCACTCTGGAATAATATGCTTGCTATCTTATTAGCTAAGTCATAAATCACGCAAACTTCAGGTTGCGAACTTGATAACCATTTAGACGATGCATCGATTTTAAATACTAAGTGGTATCATGTTAGGATATATGTATCCTTTATTCACTTCCAGAATATTTAGGGATACTCACCCTATATGGCAAATATATAATTTCACTTTTGAGCAAACATTACATGATATGTATAAGATGGAAGAATCCTTAAGTTCTTCATTATGTTCACATCATCATCGACTCGGTGTGGTCTTATCGGTCATGCCAACTAATTAAATAATTATGATCCATAAATTCCTAGTTTATGATCATATATGTATTACTTGCACGTATGTAATACAACCGTAAGATATGAGAGTATGTATGAAATATTCAAACCATCATCTCATTATTAATCATGACCATCATTACAATTTCAAATGGTCAATCTCATCATTACAAATTTCTCAATTATCTCCCTGATCATTACCTTTACAATGATCAATATGTAGTCACATTCAATTTAGGGAATGGAGTATAAACAAAACAAGCTTCATAACTTTTCATTATTTACTCAATCACCAGAATATAAGATGATTTCAAACTTTTCATACTCTCTTAAGGATATGGTTACTTCAAATTATTAGACATGTTGCACTATTGCTTGTCTAATACACGGCAAGAAGTACGAGAGAATAATATATCACTATTTCAAACATTCTTTTTTATACACATGTTTCCCATATCTTATTCTCTTGTAATTACTCCCTTAGTGTGCAACTTCTTGTGATCGATTTCAATATTAACATGTTGACCATATTATCAACATGACGATCTTTACAATTTCCTCATTCACCATGATCACGACTTTTATACAGATCATTGTATAATTATCACAATATTAACTTATTCGATCTCATTAACTTGAGCATCGTAATCATTTCTTTAACCACCATGATCATGAACTTTACACGGATCATTATATCATCACATTCACTCCAAGGAATGGATTATAACTACATAACTTTCATGGTGGCATCGTTATCCTTAATTATGTACATGGTCATGACTTGTTACACTGATCATTATATCACATTCACTTCATGAAATGGATTAGAACAATACAACCTTCTTGGTGGTCGTTTCAAACCTTAAATATTTCTTAATAATATTGCCACTTTATAAGCATTATTTTTATGTTCGGAATTTATTCAAGATTATTAATGTGAACCGTGTCCGAGATGGTTTATATGTTTCGATATTCGCTGTCATTGCATTTAGATCATCATGTTTTTCTTAAAATAAGATCCTTTACACAATTATATATCCAATATATAAAAAAAAACTAAGTTTATAAAAGGAGCTTTCATAGAACAAAAATGATATGTGCTATATACTGAGCATGTATAAGATTTATTTGAAACAAACTATTTAGAACAATATTTAAGATTGAAAAATATATGACAGTTGGATTCATAAAATAAAACAATAAAATTCGATTCTCTGAAACACTTTGCCGAGGATTTGCCAAAATGGTTGGTTAATTTTATACATATAAATTCTAGTTGTGGTGCATGCCTATTCAGCAAAACTATTATTTAGAAATTCAATTTACTAAACATGATGATCCCGACAGATGTACGTATGATAACTATACTATATTAACGAAAAAAATAGTTTAATTCAGATTACTTTAGCCAATAAGTAAAAGAAAATTAGCTAGTCTCACGAATTTGCGGGTGGCGGCGATTATTATTGCGGAGAGACGAACTCTATATATCTATCTTCAGTTCTCATCCTAGTGTCCCGAAAAGCTGACATGAATAATATGATTCAACTCTAGAAAGCAAGTCGTGCTGATAACGTGTTGTATATCAACTATAACCTAATAGCATCATCCAACATTTATATGATAATAGAGATAACATAGAGAGAATGAGATGTAGAGAAATAGGAGAGTGCTTATTACTTGAGTGTATCAAACAATATACAAGAGCCACTATATATAGGGCTACATCATTAATACAAACATAATGAAGTAATGTAGGTTATGTATGTGGAGAGTCACCTCTTTATTAATATATTTATAACAAAAGTTTTAATTAAAAATTTTACCTGCCCAAAACTTTAGGTCGATTGAATGAATGGGTCGGGTTCGGGTCAACCCAAGAATATTCAGGTCGATTCGGGTTCGGGTTCATATGTATGTCACAATTTTCAGGTTCGGGTTCATGTAAAAATTTCGGGTTCGGGTCGAGTTAGACCCACCAACCTGCGAACCCGACCCGTTAAGCACCCAATGATAAAAAAAAAAACACAGATAGTTAAGTCTTCGTTGATAATGGAGTAATTCATCGTCTTTATTTAACGCCTTCGTTTGATAATAAATACTCGGGTTTTAAAATACCCTACGGGTAGGGTCGGGTTCGGGTATTAAATATCCGGGTTTTAAAATACCCGGGTTCGGGTATTTTTTCGGGTTCGGGTTCGGGTATTTTGTACACCTCTAGTGTTATTGGTCCTAACCCGATCCCTTTGACAATCCGACGTCACGACTGATGAACCCAAGACTAACCCCAACATAAATGGTCCAATCCCCGGTCCATGTTTTTTACCTTGTTGGGTTTCATCCCCGGGCAGTCCAGTGCTTGACCCATTATAGCCACAACAACAAACAGGAAGATCATGTACATTTGACACTCCACTAGGAATAGCCGAGTGATGTTTGGATAGGGTAAGTATACATTTGCTTCACATAAATGAAGACTAATGGGTCAAGCACCGGGGATGAAACCTAGGTGTTTCTAAAGGCTTTGTCTTTACTAATAGGCCACAAATTACCTAATTAATTACCAGATCACATATGTAACTTTAGCTAAAAAGTCCACACTATTGTTTATGATATTTTATATGCGATGGCATGGCGTAAACGGTGTGATGTATCCGAAATCCAATAAAAAGTACACATATATGGCAGAAGGAACCAAAAAGGGGTGGCGGCGCAGCTTGTTGCCTGTCTACCTGCTATTATGATGTAACTTTCGTATTTTGTTTTAATGAGAAGTAAAACTTGTATTCAAAAAAAAAAAAACAAAACAAAAAAAAAGGGTGGTTATATTTAAACCCCCCACCTTCTATTTTAACTCCCTCCAAGCGCCTCGCTTAGGCCTAAGCGAGGCGCTTGGAGGGGGTAATTTATTTTGGTAGTTTTTTTGATGTTTTGAGATGTTTTTTTTTTAATTTAATAATTATAAAAAGTTAAAAAAAATTAAAAAACAAAGTAATAACCCTCAACATTGTCAATGACTTAAACTTGACATCATCAACCACGTAAAGTCAATGAATGCGGTATGCGCGTTAAATTTCATTAAATGCGGCAACACAGGCAAGTCCTCGTCTGATAACAACTGAAAAGTAGCCGGTGCAAGTTATGTTGTAGCTTCAAAAACACGACGTCGTTGTTGCTCATATGTTATTATCTCTTCTCTTATTCTCTGTTTCTCTAGTTCTCGATGGATTATTGCTCTCGTATCATGGATCAGAGAGATTCAAGCTAATTAAACTCATATCTCAAGCCGGTGCAAGTTATGTTGTAGCATCCTTGATCATCTTCTTGTTCAACACACACCAGCTTTTTCATCACAGTTTCCGACCACTAATACCAGATTGATGATACTCAATTTCGGTTGATATAGAGTATATCAGAGAAAGATTTAGTTGAAAATGGATACAATGGATCAGAGAGATTTAAGCTAATTAAACTCATATCTCAAGCCGGTGCAAGTTATGAAATGACACATGCAGAATGTAATGTCATGCACAATGTGATTTGTATTAATGGCAAAGTGATTTGTAAGGGAAGAAGAAGAGAATGTTATATATGTTTACCTTCCCATGGAAACTCTGAAGACCTTAACGGAGGGTTGCTAGAGGGTCATTGGTCTTCAGAGTTTCCAACCCCTAATACATTCATCAAAGGATATTCATGTGAGAATGATTTCGTACAAGATTCCTATGCAAGCAGGTCAAATTCAGTTGTTAGACCAACTTGAGATATGAGTTTAATTAGCTTAAATCTCTCTGATCCATGATATGAGAGAATAAGAGAAGAGATAATAACATATGAGCTTCAACATAACTTGCACCGACTTGAGATATGAGTTTACAGGTAAAGAGATGAAAACCACTACTAGGGTTCTTTTCAGTGAAGGCTGCGAAAAGCATGCAGCGGATGATTGCCAGTGAGATTGATAACTGGACAGGTTAGCCAGGTGTTTATCAAAAAGGTAGAGCACACCACTAGAGCAAAAAGTTGTGTGTATGAATAGTGACCCTCTGGCAAACCTGCCATTAATCGGTTTTATTTAGCGTAAAAAGTTCATTGTACATATACCTCCTTATCTAAAAACAAATCACATCATTGTAGAGGTTACTAGGTTACTCATTACCGTTGGACGTTGAAGGTAAACATGGACAGTGAGAAGTGAGATTGATAACTTCTCTATGGAAGTTGCTAAAATAGTTAAACAAAAGCTGAAATTGAACAGTTATTTGGCAACATACTTGAAATCAATGGGAAGATAAACAATCCTCATCCACAATGTTCTTACCTATGAGTTTAATTAGCTTGAATCTCTCTGATCCATGGTATCCACTTTCAGAATCTGAAGAGAAGCTATCATCTCAGAGAGATATCTGTCAAGTCCAAATATTGCAAGTCCAAATCATTGTACGATGTCTTTTTCAGAGGACCTCGACTCTTGAGATGTTGCAGGTGTTTGAAAAGTTTGAACTGAAATTGAACTTTTCACGCAAGCAAGTAAAATTCAGTTGTTTTACTAATTTCATAGTCTTGATACTTTTAACAATCGGTTTCATCTGTTTTTCTTGAGTTCAACGATGGAAGGGAACCCGAAACAATAAAAAGTAATTACAAAGAAGATGATCAAAGATGCTACAACATAACTTGCACCGGCTTGAGATATGAGTTTAATTAGCTTGAATCTCTCTGATCCATGGTATCCGGTTGTTTTCAGGTTGTCTTCATCGTTGACCGCTATCTCTCGGATAACAACTGAAAAGTTGTCTCATTAATTCCAATTCCAATTCCACCGGTGCAATCAGAATCTGAAGACAAGCTATCATCTCAGAGAGATATCTGTCAACGATGATGGCGCAGAGGTTAGCGGTAACTTTAAATTTTGAATGATCGTCGATTTGCTCTCTATATACCAATCAACAGTAGCGATCATTACAGTTATTTGGAATGTTTCTAATCATTGTCAGAGATATCGGTCAACGATGAAGGCAACCTGAAACGACATGAACATTTATAACCTTTCTGTACCTGTGGCCAAAAGAACCTGATAAAGGTTGTACACGAGTATAATCAAACAAGGGTTGCCAGGAGTTTGATTAGCTTGAATCTCTCTGATCCATGGTATCCACTAACCGTAGCAACGTAGTTCCTTTTTACCTGGTTGCAAAGGAACTTCAGGTCAGCCAGACGTTTTGTCAAAAGCAAGTGTGAAGATCAAGATCAAGAAGACTGGATACCATGGATCAAAGAGATTCAAGCTAATCAAACTCATATCTCAAGTTGGTCTAACAACTGAATTTGACTTGCTTACATAGGAATCTTGTACGAAATTATACAGTTATTTTGAATGTTCCTGATCATTACGGTCAACGATGAAGGTGTGTTGTATGTATAAAATTGTGAATAATTGTGAGAGTCGATATGAGAGCAATAATCCATCGAGAACTAGAGAAACAGAGAATAAGAGAAGAGATAATAACATATGAGCTACAACGATAGGCGTTTTCGATTTCTAAATGAATCAACGACTTAAACTTGACATCATCAACCACGTATAGTCAAATATTTATTCTCCATATCCATACCTTGTTTCAAGTATCTTGTAAAATTCATTTCGTCTTCAAGACTTCTATGAGTCAACAAAGGTTGACTTTTTTGAGCATTAACAATGACTATATTACATTATTATTATTTTTTATTATATTTGTAATTTAGTTCCTTTGTTTTATTATTATAATAATTTGTTATTATCAAGAATCGGAAATTAGTAAAACGATTTATGAAAGTATCAAGAATCGGAAATTAGTAAAACGATTTAATAAATCATTGCTCAGACGTTAGGGTTTGATAAACACAAAACTTATTATTTATAAAGCAACAAAAACACAAATCGTACCGTGAAATAAAGAGAGGCCCATTAGGAGTGCCGTGGAGGAAGATCGTCGGTTTGTTGTAGTCGATGATGGCACAGAGGTTAGCGGTAACTTTAAATTTTGAATGATCGTCGGTTTGTACAATGATGTGGTGTCTTCAATGATTCTAAAAAACTTGAAAGTAATTACACCGGCTTGAGATATGAGTTTGATTATTATCGTATTTGCAACTTAGTTCCTTTCTCTCGAAAAACAATCCGATTGTTAAAAGTATCAAGACTATCAAATTAGTAAAACAACTGAATTTTACCTGCTTTGCATGAAAAGTTATTTTTAAATGTTTGTTAATATATCTTTAAATGTTTGATCTGCAATATTTGAAAATTATCATTTCTTGACATGCTTGGTAACACCTTGATCTGTAATATCTGAAAATTATCATTTCTCGAAAAGTAATTAAAAACACTTAAAAATGAATTAAAAACAATTGTTGCGAGTTAGGTTTAGTCGGAGGACCACGTACAATCACTACAACAAAAATGGGTTTTTAGTACGCACAAAAGCGTCCTAAAATGTTATTTTATAGGACATTTTATTTGATAGGACCAACGGTAAAAGCGTTTCATGTAAAGGGGTCGTAATAAGTCCCGAAACTTAAAAAGCGTCCTAATATCTCAAATAAGATTATGAAACCGATTTTATGGTCGCATAATATGTCTATGAACAACCCAAAAAACTCCTAATAAAAACATATTAGGACGCTTTTACAATGTTCTAACATGTGTTTACCTACTTTTAATCTTTTAATACACATACAAGCGTCCTTAAAAATTAATTTATAGGACCCTTATGATGTAACATTATAGATACTTTAGTAGCAAGAAAAGGGTCCCAATATCCCAAATAATATTATGAAACCAATTTTATGGTCGCATAATATGTATATGAACAACTCATTAGCGTCCTAAGAAAAGCATATTATGACACTTTTACAATGCTCTGATAAGCTTAATAGGACAAAATTTTGAAGTCCTAACAAGCCATATTATACAACGCTTTTTTAAACATCGACACACACAATTTTACGAAATGGTTATGGAAATCCAAATAATGGTTTTTATTATACAATAAAAAGGCCATCAACATATAAAATCCGATTAGTTATTGTGTATATAACATCAATTAATGCATGAAATAAAACTTTATTATAATTCAAATAGGCATATTCATAACAAAAACACTAAACATAAATAAGTTATAGCATTATCCAACATAAAGTCTTGTAACACTTAACAAAGAAATTAAAAGCAATGAAAGAAAGAAGCAACATAGAATCCCGAGTCATCATGCGTCCCCAATCCTCACGGACTACCTACAAATAAACCATCCATGTATGAACATTAAGTTCCAAATTATTAAAATTATTTGTGTCACAAGTTTAACAAATAAACCATCCATACTACCTACAAATAAACGATCTATGTGTAAGCATTAAGTTTCAGATTACTAAATTACTCGTATCACAAGTTTAACAAATACATACCGAGATGAAAGAACAAGGACATGCAATGGATGCACCAATACAATCTTGAATTGTAGAAAATAACCCATATGGTCTCACTAACTTTTCATATATTTTTATTGGTAGTTGAACGTTTACTTCACATCATTCTGTTCCAATCTCTGTACCACCAACTAGCTCTTTTAGGTCCAAGCTCTTCACTAATCCTCTTGCTACAGTCTCGGTAGAGTTTAAAATGCTTTTTGAGAAAAACTTCATCTCCGACCTAAATTTTAGTTTTCAACAAACATTTATCAAACTCTAGTGACAATAGTGCAAGTAACATTTCAAAAATAAATAATAATAAAGTTTTACATTAGCATGCTAAGATTTTTAAATAAAAGACTAATATGAAAAAAAAAAAAAAACATCAATAGACATTGTTGTTTTATAGTGTAGCCCAATATAACCATTATTTAATCACCAACTTACAATCATTCTTAGGATGAGTCTACAAGTTAAAATCTACCTCTATTTCGCAGTTTCTACATATTCCATAGTCTAACAAAGTATCCAAAGTACAACCTAACGTAGCCAAACAGAACTCATATTTTCAATCAATTAGCAAAATCATGCTAGCGACTTCATACAAATAAAACTAATTTAAAAACAGAAGCAAATAACAAATTAAACTAATGTAAAACCAGAAGCAAATAAGTACCGAGCAGAAGTATAACCCAACAATAATAACTACGTTCACTTATACCGAGCCAGTAACATAATGGAAAAAAAAACTACCATGTAACTCAGCTTAACAAAGACTTTTTAAAATGAGCTAGCAATTAGATACGTACATCAGCTAGCATGTTTAGTCATATCACAAACATACTTAATGATCAAGCAATCACAACACCAACAAGATAAGGTTTTTTACTTCAACAAATAAAGAATACAATACTAAACCAACATTTATATGCAAGTTCTGTGTCCCCATACATGCCTGATGCCTCTATAACTCAGAGAAGCCAACACATACGCCTTAATATACAAAACTTATCTCAACCCACAATAAATAAATTGCAATAACATTTTTACCTTTGAGCGTCCTCTATTCTTGAAAAATATCAAATCGAGGAAGAGGGGAGGAAGATATCGTACCAGTAACTGTTGCAGTTTGTGTAGCAGCAACGACGGAGGTAGTGTCAGGGACTCCGACGATGAAGATTTTAGTTAGACATGAAAAATTTTGACATAAAACAAAAGCTTTAAACTTTTCAGCTTAAGAAAAAAATCCATTTTTGTTTTGACTTTCAACCAATGAACTTTTTTTATGAAGCATCCAATGTGGGATGACAAAAATAAGGAGAAACCTATTATCATATTTTTAAGCATCGAGAATACGGCTTCCAGTTTTGTAGTGTTTTTAATTACTCATGTATGTAATTGTCTGCTCAATAGAGTATGTGGGATTACTCCTGTGTTTATGCTACCAAGTGGTAGCAAAATGTAAGCAAAGTTTAAAAGAACGGAAACGAGCCTCGAGGTGTTTTCCCTTCGCCTCACGAGGCGTAAGCTCGAGGCGGAATAAAAAAAAATAAATGAAAAAAATTATATATCTAGAATCCCTTATTGATCGATCCATCATCTGGTGATTCGTCTTTTTCAATCGTTGTCTCCACTTTCATCGTCTTCGTAGCCATCTACAAATGGACTCTAGAAAAAAAATGATATAAATTATCATAAAAAGGTTCAGTTGGTGTAAGTCTAATCCAGAATTCTTGCCTGTTGTAACAGCAGAAACGAATGATGAAAGTGTAATTCTATCGTCTCCAGTGTTGGCCAATATAGTAATATACGTTCATCCCGTAATGATATCACACGTTCCTCTGCCCTCTCTCGTGCAATATCAAATGAGTTAACCACCTCAAATTCGTCACCTGCAAATGGAACAATTTTTATCCAATCAGCTGCAAAATATAGATTTCTACATGGTTAAGAGGCGTTGGGGTGAAAAGGGTCAATGTTGAAACACGTCTTTATGAATTCTTAATGGATCAAATAATTCAGGTTGAAACAGGTAATGTTTTTAACATGTCAAACAGGTTGTGGTCAGAACAGGCCATTTTCTAACAGGTCAAATGGGTTAAGTGAAGCTGGTCAAACAGATTTGAGTTGAACTATGTTCAAATGGATAAGAACCAAATATAGTGTCGCTTGTACGATCCCTGTTACAAAGTGCAAACCGTCATATTTGTTAGCACAAAGATAGTGTCGCTTATTTTTCGCACCATAAGGGCACCGATTGTCTATTCAGTCTCACCTTAATTGGGTCAAGAATGTCGTCGTTGTGGAGAGTTTTTTACATGTCATTGTACGATCCCTGTTACAAAGTGCAAACCGTCAATATGAAAGTAGATTAGACAATCTAATCTACTTTGAAACTTGTGGTTTGGTCCTAAATCGGCAGATGAAATTCATAAGTTGCCACAAATTGATGTTGGTTTCTCATTAGTTGTGTGTATAATTAGGGCTGCAAACGAACCGAACGAACACGAACAAGGCTTTGTTCGTGTTCGTTTGTTAAGGAAATTATGTGTTCGCGAACTGTTCATGAACACTTGACGAACGAGATTTTATGTCCGTGTTCGTTTGTTAAGAAAACACTTGTGTTCGTGTTCGTTTGTGTCCGTTTGTTAATTTTGTTCATGAACGCACACGAAAACAAACGAACATTAATGAACACAAACAAGTGTTCATGAACGGAAACAAACACAATATTAAGATTCTAACAAGATCGAATTCACATACATTAAGGCATTAGCTAGATCCACCCAAAATATAACTTAATTATCCAAACATACTTAGTATTAACCTAATATAGGTAAACATAATAAAGTAGTGTCTCAAAAAACTAAGTTCGCATCAAAGGTGAATGGAGGAGGGCATGGTGGAAACATATAATGAAAGGGGATACTAAAAGTAGATTTATTGATCTAATATAGTCATATATATTACCTCACATATATTATTTATTTATATGGGTAAAATAAATAAAAATAAAAAAGTATAAAAATTAAAAATCCTATTAAACTATCGAACATAAACGAACACGTTACCGAACGTTCACGAACATAAACGAACGAACGCGGCCTCTGTTCATGTTCGTTCGTTTAACTAAACGAACAAATTTTTTTGTTCGTGTTCGTTCATTTATTAAACGAACGAACACAAACGAACTTCCCGCCGAACGGTTCATGAACTGTTCGCTGAAAGTTCAGTTCGTTTGCAGCCCTATGTATAATTAAATAAAGCCAATTTGACAAACGACTTAAAACCTAAAATTCTAGGTCAGGTAGAAAATAGAAAATGCCTAAAATTCCATGTAAAATTAATAACCCTAGTTTTTTTTAACAAACAGGTTGCGATAATAAAACCCCATGTTAGCAGCATTTCTTTAACTCATAGCTGTTCTTTAACGAAATCTAACATTGAAATAATTTCTTGAGCTAAATCGTATAATCTAATTTCTGGTCCATATTCAATAATTCCCATATATGTCCTGGGTATGAGGTAGATAGAACAACAAAACACAATAAAACATAGCAAGAAATGGGGCTGATTTTGGTGATAAGAATAGGAGAAGACAATGAAAATCACACAAAAAAATAAAAAAGAATCTACATGGTACCTGACTTCGGTGTAGAGGAATCCACCGTGAATAGAGGTCGCATGTCCTCGTTGGAACCCCAATCTAGTGCCTTTGTCACCAACATCTCTCTATCAAAAACCGATGAAATAAAGACTTGAAATCTTGCACCAGAAATCTAAAGGGAAAAAGATGAGATAAAGCAGTGGGATGATTTGGGGGCTGCACATGGAAAGAAATAAAAACATGGAGAAAAATAAGAGGGATGAGTGAACATTGTTAATGTATGCGGTCAGTTTTGGGAAAAAGAAATCAATTTGGTGGAAGGGATTGGAGAAATTGGGAAAATAAGAGGGAACTAAAAAATTTTGAAAAAAAAAAAACGAAAATGGAGAAAAATAGGAGGGAAGTAAAAAATTTTGGAAAAAAACCATACAAAAGTAAATTTGAACATAAAACATATTTTTTTAAATGCTATGCATATTTTAATTATAAAACTAATATATAAAAACTATCACATGATTTAAAATCAAATGATAATTATGTTTTTAAATTATTTTTTTTAACAGAAAGGGAAGATTTTATTCACACCCAAAACCCAAAGCTTAGTAGGGGACTAAACAAATACCAACCACATTGTCTCCTTAAATTATGTTATAATAAAACTCTAGCGAATGAGTTTTTTTTTTATAAAAAATGATATTTTATTACTCAAATATCAAGTGTTCTATTACGATGTATTATAATAACACCATAATGATTAAAGGTCCTATAACAATTAAATGTATAAGACTCATGTGTCAAGTATCCTATTAAGTTATGTTCTAATATGACTTCGACTAGAAAGGGTCCTATAACATCGGACATTTATGACTTAACTACAAAGTATCCTATTAAGTATTTTATAATAGAACCCCTGGTGATCAAGTGTCCTATTACATTACCATATAATGGGACATCAACAACTAAATGTTCTTATAAATTACTTTATTAGGATCTACAATTTAAGTGTTTTATTAAGTTATATGATAATAGGACCCAAAAAAATCATCCATCCTATTAAATAGATTTTTAAGACACCGGTTTAGTAGCGTATATTATAAAAGGACCCCAAAAGTTCATTCGTCCTATTAAATAGTTTTTAGGACCCTATTTTACAAGCGTCCCACGTAAAAGGTCCTTAAAAGCCATTTTTGTTGTAGTGAATGATTCATCAAAGTTGTACAAAGCTGGATGTTTTTACTGGAAAATCAAAACGAGCAATTAACGAAGCGAAACGGAGAGTTATAATTTTCTTGGCTTGGAAACAACTTAAAAGAACCAAAAATGAATTAAAATTATTTTTTGGTGATTAACAGATAATTTTAAAGAATTAAAAGAAATTCAATTTTTTTAAAAAAAGGCCAAAGCACCTCGCTTTGGTCAAAGCGAGGCACTAAATCACCTCGCTTTGACCAAAGCGAGGTGCTTTGGCCTTTTTTAAAAAAAAATTGAATTTCTTTTAATTCTTTAAAATTATCTGTTAATCACCAAAAAATAATTTTAATTCATTTTTGGTTCTTTTAAGTTGTTTCCAAGCCAAGAAAATTATATCTCTCTGTTTCGCTTCGTTAATTGCTCGTTTTGGTTTTCCAGTAAAAACATCCAGCTTTGTACAACTTTGATGAATCATTGTACGTGGTCCTCCGACTAAACCTAACTCGCAACAATTGTTTTTAATTCATTTTTAAGTGTTTTTAATTACTTTTCGAGAAATGATAATTTTCAGATATTACAGATCAAGGTGTTACCAAGCATGTCAAGAAATGATAATTTTCAAATATTGCAGATCAAGGTGTTACCAAGCATGTCAAGAAATGATAATTTTCAAATATTGCAGATCAAGGAAAGAATGAAAATACGTGATGCACATACCGTGAGTGTAGTCCATTGATGTATTAATATATTATTTAATCGCAAGTTTCAATACTATATAATGTACGTAACTCCCTAGGCACATTTCCCACCCTTTAAATAAGCATTAAATACTTTCACATTATATATTAAATACTTTCACATTATATATTAAATACTTCTCCAATTCCTATATAATATTCCTTAACTTTCTCTCTTCCCCTTCTCTAACCCTCCATGCAAATCATCCCAATTCTGTCAAAGAAGATGTATTCACCATTTTAAACGATTTGCCTCCTTTTGAATTCAGGTAGTACTAGTTAAGGGATTGTCAAAGACCGATCGAACATCTTTTTGTTTGTTTGTTTGCTTGAATGTCTATGGAAACAACAATGGATTTGTCAAAAGCAAGTGTGAAGATCAAGATCAAAGAAGACAATACGTTCAACGATGAAGTTGTGTTGTATGTATAAAATAGTGAATAATTGTAGTGTGTTCGGTGCAGTCGACGAACATCATTCAAAATTTCAACTTCTCGTTCAGGTGCTTAAGTCTACCTTGAGATATGAGTTTAATTAGCTTGAATCTCTCTGATCCATGGTATCCGGTTGTTTTCAGGTTGTCTTCATCGTTGACCGCTATCTCTCGGATAACAACTGACAAGTTGTCTCATTAATTCCAATTCCAATTCCACCGGTGCAATCAGAATCTGAAGAGAAGCTATCATCTCAGAGAGATATCTGTCAACGATGATGGCGCAGAGGTTAGCGGTAACTTTAAATTTTGAATGATCGTCGGTTTGCTCTCTATATACCAATCAACAGTAGCGATCATTACAGTTATTTGGAATGTTTCTGATCATTGTCAGAGGGTCACTATTCATACATAAAAGAGATAAAAGGTTGTACACGAGTATAATCAAACAAGGGTTGCCCGGAGTTTGATAACTTAAAAATGAATTAAAAACACTATCTCTCGGATAACAACTGAAAATTATCCGCTATCTCTCGAAATTATAATAAAAAATTATCATTTTTAATTCATTTTTAAGTGTTTTTCAGGTTGTCTTCATCGTTGACCGCTATCTCTCGGATAACAACTGAAAAGTTGTCTCATTGATTCCAAAACCTAAAGAGAAGATATCATCTCAGTGAGATTGATAACTTCTCTATGGAAGTTGCTACAATAGTTAAACAAAAGCTGAAATTGAACAGTTATTTGGAATGTTTCTGATCATTACAGTTATGCCTTTTTTGGTGAAATGAACTTGAATAAATGATTTGGTGGATCTATCATGAGTTAAACAAAAGCTGAAATTGGACGGTTATTTGGAATGTTCCTGATCATTACTTTTCATGCAAGCAAGTAAAATTGTGACCGCTATCTCTCGGATAACAACTGAAAAGTTGTCTCATTAATTCCAAAACCTAAAGAGAAGATATCATCTCAGTGAGATTGATAACTTCTCTATGGAAGTTGCTACAATAGTTAAACAAAAGCTGAAATTGAACAGTTATTTGGAATGTTTCTGATCATTACAGTTATGCCTTTTTTGGTGAAATGAACTTGAATAAATGATTTGGTGGATCTATCATGAGTTAAACAAAAGCTGAAATTGGACGGTTATTTGGAATGTTCCTGATCATTACTTTTCATGCAAGCAAGTAAAATTGTGACCGCTATCTCTCGGATAACAACTGAAAAGTTGTCTCATTAATTCCAAAACCTAAAGAGAAGATATCATCTCAGTGAGATTGATAACTTCTCTATGGAAGTTGCTACAATAGTTAAACAAAAGCTGAAATTGAACAGTTATTTGGAATGTTTCTGATCATTACAGTTATGCCTTTTTTGGTGAAATGAACTTGAAGAAATGATTTGGTGGATCTATCATGAGTTAAACAAAAGCTGAAATTGGACGGTTATTTGGAATGTTCCTGATCATTACTTTTCATGCAAGCAAGTAAAATTGTGACCGCTATCTCTCGGATAACAACTGAAAAGTTGTCTCATTAATTCCAAAACCTAAAGAGAAGATATCATCTCAGTGAGATTGATAACTTCTCTATGGAAGTTGCTACAATAGTTAAACAAAAGCTGAAATTGAACAGTTATTTGGAATGTTTCTGATCATTACAGTTATGCCTTTTTTGGTGAAATGAACTTGAAGAAATGATTTGGTGGATCTATCATGAGTTAAACAAAAGCTGAAATTGGACGGTTATTTGGAATGTTCCTGATCATTACTTTTCATGCAAGCAAGTAAAATTGTGACCGCTATCTCTCGGATAACAACTGAAAAGTTGTCTCATTAATTCCAAAACCTAAAGAGAAGATATCATTTCAGTGAGATTGATAACTTCTCTATGGAAGTTGCTACAATAGTTAAACAAAAGCTGAAATTGAACAGTTATTTGGAATGTTTCTGATCATTACAGTTATGCCTTTTTTGGTGAAATGAACTTGAAGAAATGATTTGGTGGATCTATCATGAGTTAAACAAAAGCTGAAATTGGACGGTTATTTGGAATGTTCCTGATCATTACTTTTCATGCAAGCAAGTAAAATTGTGACCGCTATCTCTCGGATAACAACTGAAAAGTTGTCTCATTAATTCCAAAACCTAAAGAGAAGATATCATCTCAGTGAGATTGATAACTTCTCTATGGAAGTTGCTACAATAGTTAAACAAAAGCTGAAATTGAACAGTTATTTGGAATGTTTCTGATCATTACAGTTATGCCTTTTTTGGTGAAATGAACTTGAAGAAATGATTTGGTGGATCTATCATGAGTTAAACAAAAGCTGAAATTGGACGGTTATTTGGAATGTTCCTGATCATTACTTTTCATGCAAGCAAGTAAAATTCAGTTGTTGGATAGTGAGATTGATAACTAGACAGGTTAGCCAAACCATACGAGGGTGGCAGGAAAAAGTTGACATTTTGATCCAAAGGAAATTCAGGTTAGCCAGACGTTTGTCAAAAGAACATTTTTTATAATAATTATATTAAAAAAAAAACAAAAAACTAACTCAAAAGATCAAAAAAAAAAAAAAAAAAATTTGATCCGAAGCGCCTCGCTTAGGCCTAAGCGAGGCGCTTCGAATTAAAAATCAGTTTTTTCTGCCCCCTCGTACTGACCTCCTCTGAATGAATTCAAAGCGCCTCGCTTAGGCCTAAGCGAGGCGCTTTGAGGGGGTGGAAATAGAAGGTGGAGGGTGGGAATAGCCGGAGCCAAAAAAAAATTGACATATCTGAAGCAAAACATCTAGAAACTCTCCTAGCCAATTCAGCACCAGTAGCATGCCTGTTGGAAGAGAGTTTATTTTTTTTTAACCAACATTAACATTATAAGAGTTCCTTTATAAAAACAGTTGCAAGAGAATGTGTTACCTCTCATAGTCTCATGTATAATCCATCCAGTGAAACGAGTGGGATTTCAATGAACTGAGGCTGCTCGAGCTGTCGATTTGGAATGCTTTATTTGCTACATCTTTTCTTCAAAAATGAATCTGTAAAATTGTACTTGCATTTCATAAACGATTCAAGGAATGATAGTGATTTAATTTCTAGGTTTAATGACTATGAATGTGGGTTTTTTAGTCTATTATCATCATTTTGCATATTTATAGTGTTAATGAACTCAAGAATTATGAATTTTTCATATGTACTATGCCCGCCCTAGATTAATTACAGTAACCAAGGGCCAATTTTTCATATTCACCGTGACGAATCAAACTAACATCATACGATATCGGTACTAATACTCGTTTTTATGTTTTTCTCAACGTTCCTACCAACGTCATGACGAGCGTCCTACTAAATAACATCAGTAAAACCGTCGTCAGTTGCCACCATTATAAATTTAGTCAAAACCAGAGGTGTAGTCACACATGTATTCATTTTTATCTCTTCCGGCTGCTATACGAAATATAGGGTGTAAACGAGCTGAGCCCGAGCCTGACTGGGCTCGAGCTCGGCTCGGGGCGAGGTGATTTGAGAACAATCTCAAACGAGTTCAAAGCTCGGCTCACGAGTGTTATTAAATGGGCCTATGAAATAAGGACTTGAGCTTTGGAGATGTGTGCTATAAATTATAAGAGATATATAAATAACTTATAATTATATTTGGGCTCGTTTAGGCTCGCGAGCCAAATCTAGCTTTGTATATAGGGCTCGAGCTCAGGCTCGATAACTAAACAAGTCATATTTCAGGCTCGAGCTCGGGCTCGTTCGAGTTTTTTACCGAGCCGATCCCGGATAGCTTTCAAGCTGCTATGTGTCATTTACACCCCTAACGAAATATCAATATCATACCAGTATCATAATAAACCAAACCAATACAGGTACCGAGCAGCTAATGGACCGAGATCAACCCCCAACATACTTGTGTCTCCTCTCTCTCTCTCTCGGCAAACTCACAGAAAAGCCATGGTTAAGCTGAGCCATCCTTTTTTTTATTTTTCCCGCCAAGTCTGAAAGCTCTCTCTCTAACCTAACAGTCAACCACAACGACGAGCCGCCGGTTAATGATATTATTCCGGTCATGCTACTCCACCACCACACTCTTTAACCCTAAACCATCTCACCCATTATTTCATCCAATTTCTAAACAATTTATTATAAACAACCTTTCAATTAAACACTCCTACAACAACTACACCATTAATAATAATATGTCTTCTTCTTCATCTCGTCCTTCTGCCTTCGATGCCCTCATGTCCAACGCACGTAAAGCCGCCGCCTCCAAGTCCAAAACGACGTCGTCTTCCTCCTCCCCTAAAAAACGCAAAACCCTAACCCCCAAACCCTCAATTACCGATTCTAACTCTTCCCCACTGTTACCAAAACCCGAAACACTTAATTCGACACCGGTCGAACCCGAAACACATGAATTAAGTGATATAAAGCTGGATAAACCGAACCCTAATTTGGTTTCAGACAATGAAACACAGGCATTGAAGAAACAGAAGGTGATTAGTGTGGATGAGAGTATTGTTGAATTGAGGAAGAAAGCTGTTAAGTTTGATGTTAAGAAGGCGGCGTATTGGGGCGAAGGCGAGAGAGTGCCGTTTTTGTTTCTTGTGAGGGTGTTTGATGAGATATCGAAGGAGTCGGGGAGGATAGTGATTACTGAGATTGTTTGTAACATGCTGAGGACTGTAATTGAGACAACGCCGGATGATTTGGTGGCGGTTGTGTATCTTTTGGCGAATAGGATTGCGCCCGCTCATGAAGGGCTGGAGCTTGGGATTGGGGATGCTTCGATTATTAAGGCGCTTGCGGAAGCGTGTGGTGCGAAAGAAGCGCATATTAAGAAGCAGTATAAGGTTGATTGTTCGGTTTATGTTTGATACTTTGATTGTTAATATGTTATGTTAATGAATATCTAAAATGTGTTGTGTTTTGAGTGCAGGAGCTTGGTGACTTGGGTCTTGTTGCGAAAGCGAGCCGTTCGTCGCAGCCGTTGATGCGTAAACCGCAGCCGTTGACGGTGGCTAAAGTTTTTGATACGTTTAAGGTTATTGCCAAGGTATACTGAATTAATATATGAACTTGTTACTTGTTAGTGAACAGAACTGCTTATTTATAGGGGTGTGTGTTTATAAACTGTTGAAACCAAAGAAAGTTGGCAGCTTGGGCCAGTTTGAAATATATTATATATATACAGTTCGGTTTTAACGGTTTGATGGCTTTTGTTGTGTATTTTCGCAAAACTGTAGTTACTGGGTCGGCCCAAAATTTTCATCAAAATTGGCTGAACCAGACCGTGAACATTCCTACTTATTTATAAGACTATTGGTTGAGTTTTTGTTGTTCGCGTAATTCTTGATAGGAATCTGGGAAAGACAGTCAAGATAAGAAGAAGAATCACATAAAGGGACTTCTTGTTGCTGCAACTGACTGTGAGCCTCAGTATCTGATCCGTCTACTTCAGGTTATCATATGAATCTATGCTTGAAATTGTTGTGTTTGGTTCTATATTTCGTCATTGATATAACTGTTTAATAATAAATAAATTTTGTAGACGAAGTTGCGAATTGGTTTAGCAGAGCAAACTCTTTTGACTGCTCTTGGACACGCGATAGTTTACACCGAGAAACATCCATCACCAAACACAGATTCACCTCTAGAAGAGGTCAGTTGGCATTTATAAAATGCGCTTCTTTTTAGTTTTAACTATGTTTTATTGATAAATGGTAAATTATTTTAAATGTTGTTTAGGCTGCTAAAATCGTGAAACAAGTGTATTCAGTAATTCCTGTATATGATAAAATTCTTCCTGCTCTACTTTCTGGTGGTGTATGGGATCTGCCCAAAACGTGTTGTTTTTCACCTGGTGTTCCGGTTGGACCTATGCTAGCTAAACCTACTAAAGGAGTGTCTGAGATTTTGGATAAGTTTCAAAACATGGAGTTCACTTGTGAATACAAGTATGATGGGGAACGGGCCCAGGTAAAGTGTTATTAAGTTACTGAAGTTGTAAAAAAAACAACATTTTTATGAATGAGTAACAAGTTTTACTTGACACAGATACATTATTTGGAGGATGGCACAGTTCAGATATATAGCAGAAACGCAGAAAGAAACACAGAAAAATTTCCCGATGTTGTTGTTGCTGCTTCAAGGTACCTTTTACCTTTAACAGATGTCTATCTAAGTCAAATTTTTCTTGGATCTGATTTCGTGATATTTTTACATTTAGAGGTTGCAAGATAAGCTGGTCAGGTGGGTTGGGTACCTGGGTTATGGGGTCAAAGAGGGCCATTTTGTATGGTTGATGTGATGGGCCTGGATGACTCACAAAAATAAATATTATTACAAGAGGAGTTACATTATACACTCACAAACTTTCACTTTTGTACCACCCGACTCATTGAGCTAGGATACGACTTAGATGCGTTGCTAGAAGTTGGCTTTTTTGTTTCAATTTGGTCATTGGGTAACTTCATGACCAGATAAAAGTGACGTACTTTGGACATGGCGGTTACACGTTGTCATCATGCTTATGTGTAATGTTTTGTGGTAATTTGGTCATTGTACTTTTTACTTATGTGCCATATTCGTCATTGTACGTGGCATTTGAATATAAAAAGTTTAAAGTTAGCTTAATTTTCAATAAATAATGAATACTTTTTGTCTTTTGGTTTATTGAACTTTCATCTATTATAAACTTGTCATCTTTATGTAAAACATTGTTTAGAATAATGTTGTAAATAACGAATCCAATAATTATAAGTGCAAAAACAATATTGTTAAAAGAGTAGCTAAAACCCTTTGATAATACATTATACGTAACAGGAAGTTGTATGCATTTAATGTAGAATTGGAGGGCTTTAAACTAGTTTAACCTTTCCAGCCCATTTGACTTGGTCATTTTTAGGGTTGTTTTTTTTTTTTTATTATTATTATTATTATTATTATTATTTATTTATTAATTTATTTTTGAAAAAACAACCCATATTAACCCATTCACAAGTAAAAGGATTGAAATTGATCTTGGCTTATATGTTGTGTAATTGAATTAAAGAAGTTTTTAACTTTTGCATTTGTTTTGCAGAGTTAAGAAACCAAATGTAAGATCATTTGTTCTGGACTGTGAACTTGTTGCGTATGACCGCAAGAAGCAGAAAATTCTACCATTTCAGGTTACTTGTTCTTTTTTTTTTTTTTTGATTAAAAAAAATATTTCGTCCCTGTGGTTACATGAAAATTGAGGTTTTCGTTCTTAAACGCTGTATCACACCAGTGACCAGTCATCCCTGTTTTGAGGTTCTTTATCATGGAATATGTTCTTTATTCTAAGCGACATGTATGTAGTTTCTTCCTTTTATCCACATGCTCTTTCAGGTAGATTGCAGATGTCGTCCCTTAATTATATAAACTAATCCTTAAGTTAATGAATTAAAATTTATAATCATGTTAACAGAAATCCTATACCATGAATTATAATGATACAATTAGCAACAGAAGTACTAATATGAATCAAACAAACCACTAAAGTAGCATGGTTCAAAGTTTCAAACCTTAAACCTTGAGGAAAAAAAATCTAAAAAATTCATTGCTTCATTCTACCACAAAAGTCCCATACTTATCACCTTCTTCACGCGTAAAATGAACTCCTTTGTTGTGGTAAGCAACTCTTTCTATCCATCACTTTGTTGTTGAATACCAGTATACGGTGTGAGAAGACTGGAGGAGCTTTCAAGTTTCAAAAGCTCTTGCATCTAGCAGTACCTTCTGATTTTTTTCTTACAATCTTGCTTTGTTGAAGGATTCACTTCTTTGATGCTACTTGTGAGGTGAGAGATCAGTGATGCTCAAACTTACTACATAATGATTGTGAGTTACGAGGCTTCCATTGTGTTCATTAAGGAGAGTTAGGGTAGATACTTGAAAAGTTGGGGGTGAAAGAGTGAGAAAAACAGAGAGTAGGGTAAATGTAAGGAGACTTAACGCCTTAATGGACCAGCATTCATGTCGTGGGGGTGTGTGTGTGTGGGGGGGGGGGATCCATCAGGATTTTCATACATCCGCATGGACAACGTTTGTAATTTACTCTTTTAATGTTTTTTTAAATCTTTACTAGCACACACACCCGCTTTCATGTCACGGATGCACCTATCCCTTTATAGTTGATAAATTTTGTTCACGTGTTACCTTATATCTGCTTTTGACTGTTTTTTCAGATTTTAAGCACTCGTGCTCGCAAAAACGTTGTCATGAGTGAAATCAAGGTTGATGTATGCATCTACGCATTTGATCTGTTATATTTGAATGGCCAAGAGCTTTTACAAGAACAACTTATTACTCGTAGAGAGGTGAGCAAACAAAGAGATATATTTCATTGTTATGGGCTTATGACTGTTTAATATTAAAGTCACGCTATCAAAAATAATTTTTTTATAATAATGGTTAATACTGAAATTTTAGTTTATCGATCTGAATTATTGTTTTTTTCAGCGTCTATATGAATCCTTCGAGGAAGAACCTGGGTATTTCCAGCTTGCAACAGCCATAACATCAAACGATCTGGAGGAAATACAAACATTCTTGGATACTGCTGTTAATGCCAGGTAATAAGCCCCTCGATATAGCTCTAAGGGGGCGTTTGGATGTGTTGTTGGAAAATGACATGCAATATTAGGTAATTCTATAATCAACTGTAATAAATTGGAATGTTGAAAATAGTGTTTTCTTGTCCTATCAGTTGTGAGGGATTGATTATCAAAACATTAACCCAAGATGCTACATATGAGCCTGCAAAACGATCAAATAACTGGCTCAAGTTGAAAAAAGACTACATGGACAGGTATCCAATTTTTTTTATTTAATTTAATTTAGTTTCCAATGGTGGCTCACTTGAAATGGCGGTCCATGTTTTGTGCAGTATTGGTGACTCATTAGATTTAGTACCCATTGCTGCCTTTCATGGCCGAGGAAAACGTGTAGGTGGATATGGCGCCTTTCTTCTTGCTTGTTATGATAATAATAAGGATGAATATCAAACCATTTGCAAGATTGGTAAGTGACATTTTTCCTTTTAAGGATGTTTGCATGTGAGTTAGGAAGTGATTATGTGATTTTTAATCATCAGAAATTCAGAACCATTAGTTATAATAAATTGGCTATTGAAGTTTGCGTTTGAATGTGCTTCTGTTGTTTGAAGTTGTATTGATAAGCTGATTATCTTTGGGGTGGTACTCAAATTCTGATTTTGAAATAAAAAAGTATCAAATTAGCGAAAAGGGAGACGGTCATGTGTTTATGCGGTTCTTGAAGTTCTCTACTTAAAATCGGTCATGTACTGTACGGCCCTCTAAATACTGATTTTTCAAAATTAGTTCTCAGCTTTGCTAATTTTATGTTTTTAATAGGCACTGGATTTTCAGAAGCCATGCTTGAAGAGCGGTCAACAAGTCTTCGTTCTAAAGTGATCCCAAAGCCAAAGGTTTTGTCGCAACTCACAAATACTGATTTTCAATATTTGGTCACCCTTCAAACTATTTTATGTATGTTACATTTTGATTTTACATGTTGGCAGTCGTACTATCGATATGCAGATACTATAAATCCAGATGTGTGGTTTGAGGCATCTGAGGTAATTAATTATTAGTTTGCCATGAATTATATCACATATTTGTTTATTTTATCATCTTTCCAAAGTATTAAAGATGTACACAAAATATTAATGTACTTTCTGTTATCATTTCAGGTTTGGGAGGTTAAAGCTGCTGACTTGACAATCAGCCCGGTTTATTGTGCTGCAATCGGGACGGTTGATCCCAACAAGGTTTATTTCCAACTCAAAATTAATATTTAAGATTTATGTAAATAATTTATCCACCAATTTAGCTACTTCTGTATCTTTATAAAGGGAATTTCGCTTCGATTCCCACGTTTACTTCGCGTTCGAGAAGACAAGGGTCCTGAAGAAGCTTCATCTTCAGAAATGGTCAGCAACCATCTTTTTTCTTGTTATAGTTATTTTCATGATCTCAAATATCTTTCAAATTTTGAAATTCTGAGCTGAAAATAATATTCTGACTTCTAAAGTCAAATTTTTTTTTTTTGCTCCACTAAATTCAGGTTGCAGACATGTATAATGCCCAGAAACATACCCAAAGTAACAATAAAGACGATGAAGATGAATAAAGAATACATGCAGGCAAGAAATGTGGGACTGTATACCCCAAACCATGGAATCCGAGGTTTCCGACTGGAATTTAATCTCTGGTTTGAGGTGATCGTCTCGTCTTGCTGTTTTATCCATTCCATTCAAGAAATTATCTTGAAAAGAAACAAAACGCCTTGTAACTTATGCTCGTGTGCACTTGTCGCATAAAATTTCTAGTTAATCGTCGCTATAAACAGTTAATTTAAGCCGAATTTTGTCAAAGCAAATCAAGTTTTTAGATTCTAGTCTCCCTAAAAAGGAAACATAACAACTAGTTTGAATTGTGGCAAAACAACTTTTGGTAGGTAGGTAGGTTGTTGCTTACCACCATTACTTGATTAGACCTAAAGAAACTACCACCACCATCACATTCTATTGTCCCCAATTAAGACACCATTCTCATTTTGTGACAAATCATAAATATCTTTATTATTTTCTTTATATTTATACAGTAGTTTTCGTATCAAATAATACTGTGTTTATACAATACAAAATCTATGCATATTCGCTTCATCTTTAAGAAATATAAAAGTTGTAAAATGGTGAAAGTAAATTGTATATTAAATGGTGAAAATAAGGTGTATATTGTTTACAATTTTTATGTGTTAACAGTAAAAAGCAATCTATAAAACGTGTACAAGTACAAATATATTAATTTGCTATGTCATGCGTTTAAATATTATGATTGTGGAAGAGAAAGAGAATTAATGAGAGAAAATAAAAGAAGAGAAAGGGAATTAATTAGAGAAAATAAAGGGAATGAAATGGAAAGAAAATGTTATGTACGGTGTTCCTGAGTTCAAGGGAAATGAAAAGAAAAATAATAATTTTATGCTTAAAAAATCATGTTCTTTCAAATCTCTCCCATTTGAAAGGATGAAAAATGAAGTTAATAACCCAAATTTTCCATCCATTTCCCTCTTTTCTTTCCTTAAAAAAACTGTGGAACATAATTTTTCGTTGATATTCTTTCATATCCTTTCTTTTTCTTCGTTAAATAAACTCGGGTGCATAGCGCTAGTAATGACTTTGTTAAAATGATAAAGTGAATATTGCTTAAAATTTTTATTAGTGTAAAAGTAAAAAAGAAATCTATTAAAATGTGTAAAAGTACAAACATATTTATCATTTGTATTTGTTATCTCGTGGGTTTAATATTTTGATTGTTTTTTTTTTCTTCAAGTAATGACTTTGTTAGATCTTGATTCTGATTCGTGGGTCCAACGTTAACGGTGGTTGGCCCATACATCTTGTCTATTCCCCATTAGCATCCAAAGCATAATAAAAGAAGTCAAAAATTTTTTGTCCATTTTTGGTTCTAATATATGATCGATGTATAATATGACTTAAATCCATCAATTTTCAAATAAACGGTTTGAATTTATATATTTAAAAAGATATCGGTATTTTTATATTAATAATAAAGTATAGATGTGGGTTTATGTCAAAATCAGACGTATAAATAAAATTATTTGTCTACAATATTTTTGGTCTATAGTTGAGTCGAATTTGTTCCCTTGGCCTTCGACACGTTCGGTTCCTTGACATTAGAGACGGTGCAGTTTTTGGCTCTGGTTCAGCGAGTAGTGCACATCAACTTTTCCACTCCAAGGGCGGGGTTTTGTTTTTAGCAGATTGAGATTTTATATTAAAAAAGGGGTGGAGCCTAATAAAATCATATTTCCAATTATGACAGAGATAATTATTAGGGGGGACGGGGCGCTTACCGATTTGGTCACGGGTACCCCACTACCAGCACGGTAACACCGTCGCCACCGGTGCTGGTAGGGGTCCCGTGGACCAAATTCTGGTTCTATTTAACGCACGGTAAGCAAACACGGGTAGTGGTTTTGTGTGTGGGTTTTTTTGTTTTTTATGGGTTGGGTAGTTCAGGGTAGTGCTGCCTTCAAAAAAGTGTTTCAGTAAAGTGAATCAGTGAAGTGATGTGACAGTGCAGAATTGATGTAAATCAGTGAAGTTGAAAATAATTCAGTGAAGCACCTCGTCCTCCCTTATAAATCATAACTAATATATGACATTTATAGCTTGTAGTTGCAATGTATCATTAAAGTTGCCAATTGTAACTCATCCAAAAGCAAAATCATCAAAACTTTTCAATAACCAACTCGATTGTTTAAGTATTTGATATAAATTAAAAATAAACAAACGAATCATATCTTTATTTTTTCATTTTTTTTGAAGAAGCATAAACAAATGTAACCGGTAACACGAGTATAAACAAATGGACATGTAGAGTGCCAATACGATTAAGGATAGATAAAGCACAACACGTAACCAGTAACACGTATCCAAAAGGCAAAGACGGTGTCATGCAACGAACAAAAATATCGATACTATCATAAACTTATACTCCATACTTCAACATACGTACACTTAGTAACTATTTTCCTCTCTCCTCTCACCTCTCACATACTTTAGTTTCTAATAGTCAATATAACATAAACTTGAAACCAAAAGTTTAACAAGATAATTACAAAATTTTTCTATACACATAACCTAATTAGTTTAGTCATCAATCTTAATTTAAATCTAAATCAACTAAGACCAGATGTGGTGGAAGTTCAATTCCACGCCCGTCACTCCACTTGGATAGTATTGATTGGCCCTGCAAAAAGAAAAAAACTTCCATGCCAAAAAATGGCGTTAAAATTTCCACGCCAAAACAAAAAAACCACCCAAAACGCTCAAGGAGTGGTGTACAAAATCCACGTTCATTTCACATTGCTCCGGGTGTTCTAATAATAAAAGGGGTGATGTTATTTACACCTTAGGGTTTTTTAGGGTTTCACAGGTCTCTGTGGCTCGCAGAGGCCTCTGTGAGCCGCAGAGGTGTCAGAGCCTAGAAAACAGCAACCCTATACGGCTCGCAGAGGCCTCTGCGAGCCACAGAGGTGTCAGAGCCTCAAAATCCTAACCTTTCTATGGCTCGCAGAGCCCTCTGCGAGCCGCAGAGGTGGGTGCCCACAGAACATTCAATGTCCAGGCTGCAAAACAGCTTTTGTCAGTGAGCTCTGTGGCCCGTAGAGGTCTCTGTGAGCCGCAGAGGTCTCTGCGAGCCACAGAGGTCTCTGCGAGCCGCAGAGGTCATATAGGGTTAGAAAGTACGAGGTATCCGAGTATCAGACTGACAATTCTGGCCAAATAATCCCTCTGCGAGCCGCAAAGACCTCTGCGGGCCACAGAGATCTGGTTGGTGAGAACATTTAAATACCTCTGCGACCCATAGAGACCTCTGCGAGCCGCAGAGTTTTCTATCAGCACTTTAAACCATCAACCATGCAAATCTTAATGAGGTGACAGATTGGGTTTCCCTCAGAGCAAGAGCTCTTGGTTACGTCACTGTATATAAACGTACTGAAAACAAGGGAAAGGGGGAGAATAAGAGACCAGATTCGGCTACTATAGTTTGTACCTTACATGGCAAACCTCGTAGTGTAGCCACACTTCGGAAGACGGGTAGTAAAAAGTGTGAATGCCCGTTTGAAGTTAAGGCGAAATACAACTTGGGATACGGTGGTTGGCGTTTGAGGGTCATCAACCCAACTCATAACCACCCACCGGCAGTGAGTCAGACTCTCAGTCTGCTGCTTGCGAGCGAGGAGGAGAGGCGTGCGAATGCCGGTTTGAGACCGTTATCACAGCTTGGTGCAGGCACCCATGCCGGGACGTCCTCCCAGGAGCCCGGGTCGTCCTCGCTGCAGCCGCCGCCTGTTGACACCCCGTAGCAGCAGTCGCCCACCCTGTAGTGTTATTTTGATTTGATGTATTTGGCTAGTACACTTGTTTACATTATATTATCATATTTTGGGTACATTATGTTTTGAAATGCTTGATTATATTTGTCTGTCTATTTATATAAATGTTTGTTATACACTTACACGCTTATCAAGACAACATCGGGAACAAAAACAAAAAAACCACTTACACGCTTAACGAGACGATTATATACGCTTAACCGCTTACACCTAAAAAAACTAAAAACTAAAAGTGTAATCTTGTTAGCGTTATTTTATTAAAAATTTTGTTGGCCGTTCTCAAAAAAAAAAAAAACAACCAAAACGAAGGTAAAAGTAGTAAAGTATTAAAGTGATATTCTACGGCTCGCAGAGGCCTCTGCAGCCCGCAGAGGCATAAGTCAATGATTGGCAATGATTGGTAATGATTGACACAGACCTCTGCGGCTCGCAGAGGTCTCTGCAAGCCACAGAGGAGCCTCTGTGACTCGCAGAGATCTCTGCAAGCCACAGAGGCTGGTGCAAATAAATTAAAAGGAGGTGTAAATAAGTCTTGCCTAATAAAAGTTAACTAGTGTTTAATCTCTGATATTTAGTCTCTATACAAGAATCAGACCCTTCTGTAAACCCTCTTTTCCTATTATTATTAACATCAACATTCCACAACAACCGGTTAACCGGCGCCGTAGCCGGCACCACCACCGGCGGCGGCGGAATCCGGTACGTCTCCAACGGCGGCGGAGGGTGGCGCCACCGTGGCAACGGTCCCGCCAAAAGCAAGTTCTGCAACAACGGCCCAGCTTTCACCACTGCTTCTAGAAACTTCCCATTTTCCGGCAGCTTCTTCGCCGGAACCCTAAACTCCTCCTCCGGCGACCTGACCGGCGGCAGAAACTGCACCGGCGGGTCGGTTACCGACGACGAGACGATGCTTTCGTCGCAATCGGAGACGTGTTCGTCGCTTGATGCGGCGGAGTACGGCGGCGGTACGGTGGCGTGACGGTGGTGGAGCTGGAGGAGCGTTTGGTAGCGGGTTTGCGCTTCGTTTTTTTCGTTAATTACCGCGGTCAAAAGCTGCTTCAATTCGGATAACTCGTCTTCTTTTAGCTTTAGTTCTTCTAAAGCTTTAAATCGTGCTGCCTCGAGCTCCATTGTTGTGATTAATAGAGAGTTTGTTAGCTCCTCTGGGCTCTGTTTCAAATATCGATTTAACAATAAGTTGGAAAAGATATATAGTTAACTAATATGTCAGAAACAGAAGGTAAACGTACAACAAGCTGCGCATATGCACGTAACATTATATGAAAATGAAAACTAAGTTGTTTTTTTTTTCCCTAAAAACTACATAGATTATGGGGTAATGACAAGTAACTTTGCTATGGATTACGCGTTGGACTCGGCTAAGTAGTTCTGCTTAAAAATATTTCAAGATTGTTGAAAATTAAGTGAAATTGACGGGAATGAGATAGAAAAGATGAAAATGGACCTTTCCGCGACAGAAGTAGGACCAATCGAGAAGGAAATTGGAGTACTGATCTTCCATGGAAGGTTTGCAAATGGTAATGGTGTGATGGAAGAGTGAGTGAGTGAAGTTGGGGGTTATAATGAGTTAGTGAGATGTTTTGCTACTGTGGTTCTATAGTGATAATGTGTGTAGTTATAGTTTTTATACATTATTTTTTGATTGAAGTTGTTATTCAAAATTAAATAGACAATGACATGATATTATTTCTTTTGATTTTATATTTGTATGTATATAATATTTCCTTTTGCATTTTTCTTAGTGAATTTTTTTTTTTCATTTTTTGTCCTCCCTATTAAGTATTGAATTGATGTATAAATTAACTTGTAAGTTTGACAAAAATAAATAATATATAAAAACTTGTAAGTTTGAAAGTTGAAAAACTTGTAAATCGATGTATTAATTAAGTATATGTTTATATATACATAAACTTTGATGAGACTCGTATACAAGTTTGTATAAATTTGGAGTTTTGTTTTGTTTTATTTTATTTTATTCACCCAAAGTTTATATATTTTTATTGTACTAATATCATACAACAAAATTTGTATAAAAGAACCTAAGACAATGGACATAAATAGTCATAAGTTGTCCCATGTTTAGTAGATACTTGATTTATCTAGAAGCTGTCTGAGATTGCTTGTGTGATTATTTCTTTTGTAAATTGTAATAGATAGCTATAAGGCTACAATGGATTGAACTTTCAGCGAACAATTTATGAACTATCTGGCGTGAAGCTCGTTTGTTTAGTTAAATGAACAAACACGGACATAGGCTGCGTTCGTGAACGTTCGGTTACGTGTTTATTTATGTTCGTTCGTTTATAATCATTCGAAGACTTCAAGTATAAGACCTACCGTAGTGGGGCTTGAAGGGGCGTTATTTTTGTAAAATAGAGCCCCAAACACCATTACATAGGGGCTCTATTTTTGCAAAACTGCTTTTGGCGTGACAAATATAGCGCCGGTCACCATTTCCCCCCTCCAATCATATCATTCCACCTCATACTCTCTCTCTCTTTATTATAATTTTATTATTATTTTTTAATTTAAAAGATATAATAAAATATTAATAGGGACTTTATAAATAAAGCCCCACTACTACATCATTTTTTCACTTTATCTCTCCATGCTGACTCAGCTGCCACGTAGACCAATCAGAAAGGGGGACTTTATATATAAAGCCCCCCACTACACATGGTCTAAGATGTGAACTTAGCTTTTTTGAGACACTACTTTTTATGTTTACCAATATTATGGTAAATACTAAGTATGTTTGGATACTTAGGTTATAATTTTGAGTGGATCTACTTAATGTCTTAATATATGTAAGTTCGATGTTATTCAAAAGTTAATATATGTTCGTTTGTGTTTGTTCTCGTTCATGAACACTTGCTTGTGTTTGTTTGTGTTCATGAATGTTCATTTGTATTCGTGTGCGTTCATGAACAAAATTAACAAACTAACACAAACACAAGTGTTTTCTTAATAAACAGACACGAATGGAAAATCCGGTTCGGTAAGTGTTCTTGAACACATATATTTCTTAACAAACGAACACGAAAAAGATCTTGTTTGTGTTCGTTTGCAGCCCTAGATAGCTGCTAGGTGTAAATGATACTTATTATTGCATTAAAAAATAAAACAAAATAAGGTTAATATTAAAATATAATTGTGTGTGTTTGTGTCAATTTTTTTAAAAGTAGGAGAAAGGGAAAGGTAGTAAAAAAGGCAAAAGAAGGGATGCAAAGGGGTCCATCAAAGAGACTAGGAGCATAAGTAGGTTTTGTTTGTCAAAAAAACACACACCGAATAGGTTTGAACCTTATCAGTGGTGTTTAGTAAGTTCACGGGTCAAATTCGATATTAGCCTGAAAATTCGATTCAAATTCAAACAAACCATGAAACCATATATTATGCTATACACCTGTTGTCGAAATGACACGAGTTTGGAGATCGACACGAACAGAAAAACGTTATTTTGAACTATGAACTTATAAATTTACAATAAAAAGTACTAATGTATATACTAAAAATAATCAGCTTTAAGTTAAGAAAATACGATCAATTAGCCATACTTTGTTGTTATGTCATAAATTTCCAATGTGGCTTTTTTAAACTAAAAATCACAAAAATGTATCTAAAGATGTCACATGTCACATAACGAGAAGTAACTGGACCAGTGTACTCTTATCATTTGGTGTAAATTATGTTTATTCATGCCTATCAGTCTCTTGTTCATTCACATAATTCATAAATGATGTCCAATGAGCTCGAAACTAGCAAAGTCTATAAAAAGTTAGTTTGATCAATATTAATTTTAGCAACTTTTGTTGGTTGAACTTGTCAATTTTTACAAATTTCTTCTTATTTTTTTTTTTTAACTTGTTTGTTGTGTTTTAAAGTTTGAACAGAAAAAAAGTAGTTGACTGAAGATGAACTTTCAGACTTGTCCATTTGGAAAAGGAAGAAACTGACAAGTTTGATGGGAAATAAAAATGGTTCCAATTTGACCGTTTCTGACTTTCTAGACATGCTCCAACCAAACCCATTCAATGGTACAAAAGGAAAATCCATAAAAAAATTTATACTTTAAATTGGTTGAAAAATCAAATTACCGTTTTTTAAATTAATAAATTATATTGACAATTTCTAACCAAACCCATTCAATGGTACAAGAATCCTTTTTAAAAGCATCTCTTTGTGAACAAGCTACTTTAGAAATCTCTAACTAAACTTCTTATATTAAAATAATTCACCGTTATTGTTAAAAGTTATATATATTTGTTACAATTTTATTACTTGATATATCTTATAGTTGTGTGTTTGTTATGTTTGCATATCATGGCATGGATCCGATATAGTGAATAATGTACAAGCTGACGTGACATAGCTGACATGGCATGGATTGCTGACAAGGATAGAGCTGGATGATGTGGCAGCTGATGGAGATTGCTGACATAGTTGGGGGACTACATATAATGGGTTTGTGTTTGTGTTTTATTATGGGTTACATATATCATTTTCATTATAATTCGGAAGTCCAGAATAACAAGCCAAGTAAAAGAAACATCAAAGATTTTAGTCTGGCCCATGAGCCCATCATATGGTAGAATCTTCCGAACCAACTTTAAATAGATGGTCTTCTCTCTCTCTCTCTCTCTCTCTCTCTCTCTCTCTCTCTCTCTCTCTCTCATCATTCATTCGTATTTTCATTCATCTCTCCCGTTCTCTTTGCTAGGGTTTCACATCTCGAATTTGTACCTAGTAAGATAGATCTTGTAGTCTTTATTTGGGACTCTTAGTTTATAGTATCGTAGATAATAGTTAGAGAGTCTTGTGTTTTGTATCGGTAGATTGTAACGCTTCTGATTATTGTTGATGTTTGTTCAGTCAGTTAAACGTTTTTGTAATATCTTTCTGTGATTGTGTCTTGACATTATTTGAATCAATAAACATTTGTACTATTTGACATAGTATCAGAACGAAAACTCTAATTCTTGGTCTATATCATTGAGGATCTAATCTTCTTGATAGATTATGGTCCTTGGTTGATTGTATTTTTGTAACACCCCAAAATTTAAAATAATACTAGTAGGAGGTAGTGGATAAATGTGTGTATAAATATATGGACTTAGTTGCTAGTGTTGAATAAAAAAAGAGGTAATTGGTTAGTAACCTAAGTTATAGCCTAAAGTAACTAGTAACCAAAGGGGAGGGGCTGAAATGGTATAATATAATTGCTAAACTTTGGGTATTAAGGGGGGGGGGGGGAGTTAGTATGTACACCAAGTGTATGTTGAAATGCCTAAATGAATGAATAGAAAAGTATTGGGTTCAATATAACAATAAACTTCTGGAAAGGAGTTCACATTTTTTATAAGAGGAAGAACAACCCAACTCTTACACCCACTAATCAACCCTAAATCATAGCAAAAATCAGTTGATTAACCTGCATGTGAAAAGAATTCGAGTTCTTAGGTCATAATAAACTCAAGGTGAGTTGTAGAAGTTATTTGATGATTGTCCTATGTTGATGAAATTCTTGAATAATGATATTAATATATGATTATTAATAATCTAACTTAGAAACTGAAAGTAGTATGTTTAATTGTGAAAATGTACGAAGATGCATGTATAAATTATGTTAATTAAAGGTAAATTGTGTGAAATATAGATATGTGGAGATGTGTTTTAAGAAGAGAGTCCATGTTTGACTTTTTACAGGTCAAACAAGGCTATAGCTTCTAAAAATGAAATTCCAAGTTGCAATTGTGCTAATTATAGTAAAAATAAAAGGGTATAATGTTACTTGGATCATGAGTTTTAATTCAAAGTATGCACACCAAGTGTATGTTGAAATGCCTAAATGAATGAATAAAAAAGTATTGGGTTCAATATTATGTGGATTGATTGAAAATGGTTAGTGAATGAAAAATCATCAATAAGTCATGGCTAGGTATGTATGAAAAAAAAGAGGAGTTCATGAGTTCTAAACTATGGTTCCTCAAGTGTAGGTATTAAGACGGAAGGATCAAGCAAGCAAGGAGGCCACGACTCGCAAGACAAAGGTAAGTTGGTTTGACTTATAAGTAAATATTGTTGTGTAGATCATTGTATCTTAGTTGAATGAATCAAAATAGTTGGACCATGTAGTTGGGTGGAAAGGCCTTAATGGGTTAAATGGTTGAATTAGGTAGAATGACTAGAAGGACCTTAACGGGTCAATTGGGTGGAAGGACCCTAACGGGTCAAATGAGTAGAAAGGCCTTAATGGGTCAAAAAAGGTGGAAAGACCTTAACGGGTCAAACAGTTGAATATATAGAATGAATGGAAAAGCCTTAACCGGCCAAACGGTTGAATTATATAGAATGAATAGAAAGGCCTTAATGCGTCAAACGGTGGAACTATATAAAATGAGTAGAAAGGGCCTTAACGTGTCAAATGGGTGGAAAGACCTTAACGGGTCAAGGTTGAAAAGGCCTTAATGGGTCAAATGGGTGATAATATGTAATAGAATGCCTTATGGAGAATGACGAGGATAGTTAGTTCTCTTTTGGAAAAAAAATGTGTGGTAAACTAATTTGTTGCTTACGTTGTGTAATAGGTAAAGGTCACGCCTAAGGATCAAGTCGCGGCTCGGATTGGCAATGCACACTTTTGGATCAGATTAGGTGTCATGGTTAAGTATTTAGGATCTATTTTCTTAATTAAAAACTACAACTTGAAGTGTTTTGTTATTGTCTAGTTAAATATTGGATAGATCTCCATGACAACTTTTCAAACTATATTTTTGGAACTTGGGACTAGTTGTAAATGTTTAATGGTTAATGTGCATATATATATATATATATATATATATATGCGTGTGTATATTGTACTTTCTAAAAAATGGGCCTTACAGTTTTCCATTGCGTTTTTACTACCAGAAGATCTCATCTGTTATATTGATTTGGTCTTTTGTAGATCCGATTTCAAGTTCATTTAATCATTGATGTTCTTGAAGTTTAGATCTGTTGGTTTGATTAGTTTCTAATAGCTCTTGTCTATTATGCTGTAGATCTGGGCGACTGTTGAGTTAGATCTAGCGTTTTGTTGATGTTTGGTGGTTCATGGTGTACACTTTTGGAGCTGAATCATATCTGTTGGTACGTTGCTTGAGGAATTGAAGCTTGATATTATTGCGTCTTGAACTTACAACCCTAAGTGAAGGTTGTAGCTTCTTGACAAAGTTTTGGAAATGTAACACCTCATTTTATTATCGGCCATAATCTTAACTAAGGAAAAGCGAACGTTTAAACACATTATATAATGAGGAAATATTAATACTCCTAATTCGGCATCGCGCCAGGTAGCCCGTTAATATATACGACATGAATCGACTATTATCATAATATGTTTACATTATAGCTAGCTTTCTATGCCAAAGGATACTAGAGGGGCTGATTAAGTTATTAAGACATAGTTATGTGGTAGATCTATTAAAATTGAAAATAAAATGGATAAAGGGCTGAAAATTATTATGTTCATACTCATGGACATCATCTCTACACCTTAAAACACACACACTCAAGCTCAAAACCCAAAATCAAGCCTTAATCAAGCTGTATCAAGGGGGTTTTCGGCTGCATGAACCCTTAAACGGATCCTCAATTCATACCCAACAACTAGGTACCTACTATTTTGTATAATCTTGTGAAAATTTGGTTTGGGTATTTTGATGAAATCTCAACTACACTAGATTTTAGTAAATTGATGCTTGAGAGAGGTGTCTCTAGTTCAAGAGAACCTTAAAACGAATTATATACGTGTTAATTGTGTTAAAATGGATTAGTAGGATGAAATCTTTAACACCATTGTTAGGAGTTTGGTGGGTTTATGGGTTATGTCCTAAAATGTGAAATTTACACGTAATATAATGTTTGATTAAAGTATACAATTGAACTTTATGGTTGTGAGTGCTAAGAATCATGATAAAACCTTGTCATTGATAAAGGGGCAAAAACCCACCATCAAAATGATAACCTTGATGGTGGTAAATTTCTGCCCACCAAGTGTTTGATTAAATGTCGCAATGAAGCTCGACTTCATTGGAACATACACCATACATGGAAACTTGAAGAACTCAAGTGATAGTTTTGAAATCGTGCCTAATAATCGCTATCTATGTCTATGTGAGTATACACTAGGTGTTAAGCAAGAAGCAACGGGAAGTCACTCGGAGAAGAACTTGAATTTAAAGTGGCACGAATAAAGTGAGTCACATTATGACTTCTAAACTCACATAATGAGTGTTCATGTTATAGATCAATAGAAATAGACAACGTAGATGTGAATTCCCACTATTTGTATTGGACATACTATAAGGAAACGAGTCCTTAATGTTTAACACTCGTACGGGGCGAATGAGATCGAGAGAAGTGGCACATGTGGCATGGACACGAGGCTTCGTCACAACGGTGAGATGTTAATCGTATCTTAAAAACATCAAGTCTGGATGTACATAATTAGGAAATTGTTTAATATGAAGAATGTGATTCAAGGTAGTTCTTAACGGGTTTTGTTGTAACGCGTAAAATGACCCTAGATGAAGGAACCATAGAAGTTGTTTGTTGTGCCCTTAGGCGATACCTAGGAACAATCAACGGGATAATATTTGACGCTTTCTAATGTCGAAATGGAAGCTTTGTGAATACTATTATAAGAATTGCCTTGATTGATACTTAACGGGTCATTCGGATGGCGACTTGGTTGGGAAATAATCGGCTTAGATTGGACCAAAGAATTTGGATAGATTAGTATGTTATATAGTCATGAAATGAGATCCAAAACTAGGAGTTTAAAGGGTCCAAAGTCGATCTTATGGCAACATATTTGATCTACCTTGTTGTAGGGTAAAAAGAGGCTTAAAATTTGGCTAAGTATGAAGAAACACATTTGTTACAACAGCCCTAGACTGTAGGCTACAACTCCAAGCCGTAACCTATGGTTATCCCAGCCCCCATGACTCGAATCCGCCAGCCGTAAGCTACGCCTAGTCGGCTGTAGCTTACGGTGGCCCTTTTTTAAAAACGCAGCAGCAGCAGTGGTAAATCGTAGGCTACGGTCAGGCGACCGTAGCCTACGGCGGGGTGATGAGGAGTTGTTATGGACTTGCTTTTCTTACATCTAACTTGTTAATCCTTATAATATCCGATTTATGTGACATCCGTCACCCTCATTGATGTGTCGTAAAACACATCTATTCTCCTTTGTATTTTGAGTTATAATTGAGTCTATTGTATATATATATTTTTTAGTAATTTTAGGCGTGTATTTGTTTGTTTGTCTATTTTTATCATTGTATAGTTTTTATTAGTTTTTGGTACTCTTAGTACTCGTTTTTATATTTTTGTAGGTGTTCATGGATGTTGGAGCGTAAACGAAGAAATTGATTGGGACGCGAACACCCGAAGCGAGCGTGGAGTATACTACTACTAATAGTACCAATAATAATAATAATAATAATAATAATAATAATAATAATAATAGTAATAATAGTAATAATAATAATAATAATAATAATAATAAAAAAGAAAAAAATTAATTGAAAGATTGTAGGCCTTTGTAAGGCATGGCCCAAAAGTCAAAAGAAGGTCACGAAGAAACAATATTCGTAGAGGCGGCCACATATATCGGAAGGAGTATTATCCCAAAGGGGAGGATATCATTAATTTAAAAAGAGAGTAATCATTCGACCAAACAGAGACATATTTTCAAGAGAGCTGCTGTGAACGAAACAGAAGGAGCTTGGAGGATATTTTGGAAAGGGAAGAAGGTCTCGGGAGCACTAAAGATATATTATTCGAAGACCCGGTGGTTAGTTTTATCGTTTTCATTTATCTAGAGACATGTTTATCATTGTTTTTCGAAACTTTATGACTATGTTTCTGATTGTAACTATGAACTAGACTTTTATGGTTGCTTAGGTTTATGAACTAGACACGTAATTTGCACTATTTAATGATTTTTGGTTTTTAATTTGATGTGTAGAATTAGATGACTTTAATTTTATTGTTGGATTTGATATATGTGTGCTGGTGTTGATTTTATTTGAAGTTTGTTTATTGGTTTTGTGGAACTAGGCATGTAGAGATACCCCTTAGGTCTTGAAATCAATCTAGTTCGTCAACTTAGGTTAGCGTGCTAGTATTTGGAGTTGGAGTACGACACAAGTATAACAAACTAATATAATAAATGAATTAAACGTGCAGTCCATTCTTGAGGGTGAGAAATCTAACTCGAGTTTGCTAGGTAACTAACTAGGCATTGTTCGGTAGTTGACAAGCGCTAGGGCGGGAGTCGCTACTTGTCTGTGTTTAGAGTTTTCCTAGGTTTTCTTCAGTAGAGTTTAAGTCTGCTTCATAGTTAGAAGGTTTCGGTCCAGGAGAGATTGTAACTTAATTTCTATGGGATTTCGGTACGCTAGGGTGATCCGGATCCATTTTAGCATTTTTACACTTGTCCCGCCTTGAGTCTAGTGAGCCATCCTTGACAGGAGGTTTATTAGATAAGAATAGGGTCTCAAGTTAATTACCAGATTCAGGATTTATTGCTAGTGTCTAGGGATTTTACCTAAGTAACCGGCCTTCTTCCTATCTGATTTCTCCAAGTTCCTAGTTTCGTATAAGCAGTTGAGGTTATTTTATTTATATTTAGTTCCGTCTAAGTTTATAATTATTAGTTTAACCCCCCATTTAAGTATATATTTATTTAGGCTAGTATTTCGGTAGAGGTTGTAATCTAGAGTTGCATTCGCGTCTTTGGGTTCGATACTCGGTCTTATCTGTTTACTGCTTTGCGGCCGGTACACTTGCCGTGCGTGTGTAGTTTTTAGGTGAGTCGTTTTAATTAAAGCTTGTGTTATTTTTATATATACATTTACACACATCACTCATATTTTATCAATTTGGCAAAACTAATCCTTATACTTTCAATCGTGTTTGAACTTATTAAAAGTTTGAGTTTATGTTGATCAACACATTTTTTTTATATACATCTAAGTGCCTACGTTTTATCCAAATACGATATTTTCCGTTTTAGTTTATTTTGGATTTTAAGTTTTAAAGTTTATAAAAGGTTCTAAGAATTATAAAAAAAATTTAAGATAAAAACCTTGTTAAAAATGTTAATTTTTTTTTTTTTTTTTGGGTTAGTGTGGTTAGTTTTTATGAAGAAAAAAAATTAACCAAAACCATAATAAAACTAACAAGGTTAAGTTTGAGGGACTAAACTTGCCAAAACTGGAACTTTCAAAATCTGATTCCTGTTTCCCTCCTCCCATGGTTTTCCGACCAGAAAATCCGGCCACCGGATTTTTATTCCGGCCAACCCAAAATCCGATTATTAGAACGTTTTAATTCGTTTAAAGGTTCCCAAAACGTATCTCCATCATTGTTAGTCAGTATCAAGCTTTATAACGTGCATAATAACAGCTTTTAATCATGCTTTAATCGTATTTATTTGTGTAACCGATCGGAATTATAAATCGAATAAAACGCTCGTGTTATAGTCAAAATTTATGGAGAATTATTTCTAAGCAACATGAACTGAAATAAAATTAATTTCCCAGAAAACAACTACTTTTATTGGGTTTTCCATTTTTAATCACTTAAATATGACTTAAATTCATTAAATCCGTTTTAAATGCAAATAACTTGAAAAAAATTATGGAAAAATTATTTTCACTATTTTACATCAGAAAATAATCATTTTTCATAAAAATATTAGTTTTGGACCATATCTTGTATTTCTAGCTTATTTATATTTAATTGGTCATAATAACTTATTTAATTAAATATAAATTACAAAATCTGTTTAGTGAATATTTTTATATATAAAAACATAAATATTTCTAAGTGTGGAAAACATAAGTGTTTATATTTTATTAGTCACATAATTGATCTTAAATCATGATATATTTTATTCAAAATAATTATTAAATTCGAGTTACAGTGATAGTGTTGGTTTAGTTCATCAAGGACAAAGTTCGCGAACTAGCAAAACCCGACCCACACAAGGAGTCAAAGCCCGACCCACACCAGGAGCCATAGCATCCCAACCCGGGATGTGTAAGTAGTCCCAAACCGGACTAGAAAAAGTTAAGTACGTTGTCTCAAACCCGAGACGCATGCTTTTGAGAAAAGAGTAGTGAAACTCACCTTAGGTTGCACGTGAATAATCCAAATTCCTCAAACAGTAATGAGCTACCGATTCCCTATTACAAATGTCACTAGGTGAGTATATGTGCATAACCAACACACCATACAACTCGTTTGTCCAAGACTTTTAAAGTTCAAACCGTGTAGTGACACCTAATGACTCTACATGCACAAATAAGTCCTACGTATCCCGTTGGTGATCATATTGATTATCATCAGTTTTATACCTCATACACATCTTATATAAGTATCCATATAAGTTCATGTCAAATACATACCATATAAGACTCCAAATAGTCACGTAAACATCCCTTACACAATCTGCGTTTTTAGGGCAGATTGTGCGCTGTGAAAAATGAATTATTTAAAATACTTAACGAATGAATTAAACTCCCAAATTTTTACTGAATATTAATTGGGATTCAATTGATAACCCATATTTTTTTTTTGTCTCAAAACCAAACACAAAAATTATTAAAATTCGTACAACATAGCTATATATGTCCAGAAAATTTCCACAGCAGGTCAGTTTAGTAGAAAAATTCCCAAAAACTGTGTATTCATCCAAACGAGGTGAATCTACTTGTAAAAGCCAAGTTTTTACAATGTTTAACTACTGTCCAAATTTCAAAACTTAACCCTTTGTAAAACTCGAGTTATGACCGTTTAAAGTTGACCTAATTTATAACTCCGAAAATCTGATATGACCTTTAATCAAATAAAATTCCAAAAACATATCAAACGACATCAAAATTAGATGATTTTGCCCATTCTAAAAAGCTAAGACCATGTACAATCCATTCATGCAAAGAATCGATCAAAACAATCAATTTAACATCACAATACAGACCCTACAAAACACCCTAACGAATCTGTCAGAAATCTGAAACTTGCACCCCAAGTTATTCATAAACCCTAATCATCCATAATCACATATTCCATGAAATCCTCCTATACAATCAAGTTAAAATCTGTATTTTTCACATTCCTAAACCCTAATTATAATCACATACATCAATTCTCATAAACCTCCATGTAAAACATCTAAGAATTTACACAAACACATACACATGCGATTCATACTCATAGAGTTTCTAGGGTTTTTAAAAGCTTTTCGAAACATTAACAATTATCATAAAACTTATAAAAATTATACCTTTCAATGAAAAAATCCTCAAGGTTTAGAGATTCCACCCAACACCACTTGGATTAATCAAGAGGATTTGTTGTTTGATTGAAATTGAGAGAGAGTGGGGGTGGGGGTGTTTACGGCGCAAGGGGTAGGGGGGGGGATTAGGGTTTCTTATTTTTTTTGATCAATATTTATAAGAGGATTCGGCTTGTTGCCCAAGTAATTTGGTTTTAGGGCTTTTTAGTTTGCTAACCGAACTTGTTAATCATGTTTTAGCCCAATACTGGACTCGATAATATTAACCACCCCAACCTACATAAAAACTATTATTTTTATTATCTCAATACATATTAATCATAGAGTGCACATAATTTGCATAGTTTGCGTACTAACTTTCAGTTAAGCGGTAATTCACATAAACATGTAATCCACATAAATATGTTACTTCACGTTCATCATAATTCCATTGTGCACATTATCATGTATGCCAGATAATTCACCAACGTCCGGGATACAGGACTCGTGTGTGCATTGTGATGATAACTTTACTTATTATAATGTAACATATGTTATTATCACATAACATATGTTATTACCCTATAACATATAGGAAGACCTTCCTAACTAACCCTAGTCAAGTTTTTAGTCACGTATGCACATGCAAGTTAACTAGAGTTCAGTTAAAGTAGGAACCTGAAAATGCGAGGTGTCACATCATCCCCAAGTTGAAAAGAATTTTGTCCCGAAATTCAGTAAGTAAACAGTAAAGCCAGCTTAGTAATGTCTTAGTAATGTGCTTGGTTCCTGGATGTCACATCATCCCCAAGTTGAAAGGAATTTCGCCCCGAAATTCACTTTGAGAGAGCTGCTTTACGTTTAGTGTTTGGTTTATGCATAGTTTCAGGTTCACTAAAGAGATGTGGGTATTTAAGCCGCATTTGATCCATGCGTTCCCACGTGTATTCCGGTCCTAGACAGGAATTCCATAGTACCTTAATAATAGGTATAGTGTTTTGTTCGAGTTTCTTGACGCCCCGCTCAAGAATCTCCACTGGTTCTTCCATGAATCGTAGCCGATCGTCCACCTGGATCTCCTCCAGTGACACCATCAGTGTTGTATCTAACATGCATTTCTTTAGATTCGATGCGATACGTGGGATACATCGTGGTTCGGACATCTATACCCTCAGGTAATGATAGTATAGGTGCACTTCAAAGCTTTGCCTTCAACAATTGAAAAGCAGATTCTTGGGCATCTCCCCACTTGTAAGTAATACCCTTCTGTGTCAAAGCAGTGAGGGGTTGAGCGATCTTAGAGAATCCCTCAATGAATCTGCGATAATATCCCGCAAGACCAAGAAACTGGCGCACCTCTGTAGGAGTCTTAGGATCCTCTCACTTTTTAATAGCATCAATCTTGGCGGGATCGACATGTATTCTGCCTCGTTAACCACATGTCCAAGAAATTGGACTTCTCGAATCCCAAAGTCACATTTAGAGAATTTCGCATACAACTGCTCATTTCTCAAGAGTTCTAAGATCAGCTGTAGGTGTTGCTCGTGCTCTTCCCTGCTCTTAGAATAAATCAGTATGTCATTTATGAACACTATGACGAATTTGTCCAAATAAGGCTTACACACACAGTTCATCAGATCCATGAACACAACCGGTGCATTGGTTAGCCCAAATGGCAGCACCAAAAACTCATAATGTCCATAAGGAGTTCGAAAGGCTGTCTTCGCCACATCCTCCTCTCGGACTCTCAGTTGATGGTATCCTGACCTCAAGTCAATCTTAGAGTAGTAACTCGACCCTTGTAGCTGGTCGAACAAGTCATCAATACGAGGCAAAGGGTAGCGGTTCTCAACCGTCACTTTGTTCAACTCCCGATAATCAATACACATGCAGAAACTCCCATATTTCTTCTTAATAAACAGAACTGGAGCTCCCCATGGCGAAGAACTAGGTCTAATAAAACCCCTATCCAATAGTTTCTGGAGTTGGGTAGATAGTTCTTGAAGTTCGCCCGGTGCTAGGCGGTATGGTGCGCGTGCAACTGGAGCTGCTCCAGGTACAAGATCAATTTGGAACTCCACTTGACGAACAGGTGGAAGTCCAGGTAATTCCTCTGGGAAATCTTGGACTACTGGGATGTCCTCAATCTTAGTTTCAGTTTCAGCTCGAATCTCAGATATGTTAGCCAAAATGGTTGGACAACCCTTACGAATACACTTCTGGGCTTTTAAGAAGGAGATGATGCCCACCATGGCACCACCACGATCACCTTGAATAGATAAAAGTTCTCCACTTGGGAGGGGAATACGAACAATCTTCTCCTGACAGAGAATTTCAGCGTGTTGCTTGGACAACCAGTCCATGCCAACCACAAGATCAAAACTTCCTAGGGTGATAGGTAAAAGGTCGATGGCAAACAATTGCCCATCTAGCTCGAGCTTACAGTCACGATGAATATGGGTTACCTTGATAGGCTTTCCATCAGCTTACTCTATAGAGTATGGGGTATCAAGAAGAGTAGGAACCATCCCTAATTGTTTGCTAAGTTTCGATGACACAAAACTATAGCCCGCACCAGTATGATATAAAATAGAAGCAAGAGTGTCGTTCAATGAGCACGTACCCGTCACGACATTGTTATCAGTCCTAGCTTCCCCAGAGCCAATCACAAATGCTCTTCCGCGAGCCCCATTGTTGTTGTTGCCGTTGCTGTTGTTGAGGGACTTATACCTCACACTATTCCATGTTCTCTTGCTATCACCAGAAGTAGAAGATGAAGCACCATGCTTCAGAAAAGTACCATGCTCAACAGCCTCATCAGTGAGTTTACGAGTCAGGTGAAAGATTTGTTAGATTTTGGGTAGGTGAGCTGCAGTGGCCATGCCACGAATCTGAGGGACAAACCCTTTTGGTATGAAGTTCGATCCGTTGGTAAGGGAGGTTAAATAGATTTGAGCATGTAGTAGCTATCTCCTGTAGCTTGGTAGTGTAGGCGTCGGTCTCAAACCCAACCGTCTTTAGATAACAAATTTCTAAATTTTGTCATGGGGGTTACATTCTCCACCCAAGTATCTGTAACTCATCGAGTGTGCATGTAGCATACATTACTCCATCCTGCCTGGGGCAAATGCGCATGGCAAGAACCTATATTATCGAAGTATCAAACAATCTCCTTAGTCCCGTTGGAGTTATTGAGGCTTACAACCCATAAAAGCCTTGAGACTATGCTAACGAGTTATTGTTGCGGCATCTGCGTTCAAGGAATAAGGAAGTTCAATTGCTGAAGTCAAGGGAAAAGAATGTTTTAGCAGAATAGGTCTTTACTAGCTTGGTAAGATGCAAGGGCATCAACCACCCTATCGTTGATCATAAGAACTCAGTCTTATCTAAGTTATCAAAGGAAAAGAAAAGAAAAGACAGGTAAGAAAGAGGTAGGAGCCAATCGTCGCCACACTCTGTCTAGATAGTAGAGCCTTCATCCTCACTTTCCATGTGCTCGTCCTGCTCAGGTTCCCCTTCCATCCCTTCTTCTTCCTCTTTCTCGGTGTCAGTGTTATATGGATCTCATCACGTACATTCTCCTTCTCCGGTCCTAGGTAAGCCAACTTAGTGGTCAGCTGCACCACTCGTTCCTCCAATCATGGCTGTCAGTCATTGGTAGGTTTCGTCTTCCCTTGAGATGTTGCACTGTGTCGTAGGCTTTACATAACTCCCCAAGAGTGTGTGTAACAAGCCCCGATCTAATGTGTTCCCATGAATCTACCATATACTTATGAGAAACAGGGATATGCAGTCATACGTTCGCTCGCTCGTACTAGGCGTAAGGTACTAAAGTAAGAAATAAATTCTATACGTGTAACCCAGTCTCATCTAAGTTTCAAAATGAGAGTAAGGAATATCAGGCGACAAAGAACAAGAACTAATTGTCTCCTTGCTCAAAGAAAAAAGTATAAGTCTCAACATTCGACTTTCTTCGAATTTGATTCGGTTTAATGCTATCACGTCATGCGCATCGTGCAACTTCCTGTGTACGTGCACCATAACGCTCGCAAGGGCTTTCTCCCCTGTACAATTGTTGTTTCCTCATCCATGAGGTTGGTTAGGATACTACTCCCAGTAATGCGCCACCTGGTGTAACCCTGGGTTCCCACCATTGACGTGTTTAGAATTAGGTCTAGAACTAGAAGATAACATATCTCCCGAAACCATGTGTTGTAGATAAATGAAGCTAGAAGCTAGTTCTGCACTTAAGTTGTGAGTGTACTTATGCTATGATGATTTTAGACTAGACTCAACATGCAGTCCTAGTTCACTATAACCAATGGCTCTGATACCAATATGTCACACCCTCAAATTTCCACTGCGGGGTTTATACCGTGAGGCGCATGACATACCACGATCCCATAGCCATAAGTCATATGAACGAACTCTAAATGCCCAAACCATTTAGTTCGTTTTCAAAAACCAAGTTTAGTTAAGCTGCGGAAGCGTAAACCAAATTTAAACATATTAAAACCATGCGCAAAACAACGCGCCCAAATTAAAACCATATGAAGGAAAACGTAAAAGCATAATATGTAATTTAGGTGTATGCCCAAGACCCCAAATGCAGTGAAGTGTGCAGTGCTTTCTAATCGTGGCACCGGAAGCTAACTACCTGCAAAAGCATGTATATCGGGGTCAACAAACAATGTTGGTGAGTTCACAAAGTAAAGAAGGTGAGTAAGTAAATGCGTTGGTTTCCAAAACCACGTAACCAAGTAAAAGCGAAAGTAATTAAGTTGGTTCCAAAAACCGTGTAACCACTAGTTCATCGCATGCCAAGGGTAGCTAACCCATTCATGATAACTAACACCGATATACCGAACTGCTAATGTACGTGTTGTCACAAATGTGAGTAGTTTGCCATGCATCATTGCGTATCTACAATGATAATCTGTTAAGTTATAGTTCACTCCCGCACTCCCCCGAGCCGGTGTGAGGTTTGTCAGACCTAATAGCGCTATCAACAAATAACCCGCTTGCCATAACCCGGCAATTCATTCGGTATGTGAAGGACTTACAGTGATAGTGTTGGGTCAGTTCATCAAGGACAAAGTTTGCGAACTAGCAAAACCCGACTCACACAAGGAGTCAAAGCCCGACCCACACCAGGAGCCATAGCATCCCAACCCGGGATGTGTAAGTAGTCCCAAACCGGACTAGAAAAAGTTAAGTACGTTGTCTCAAACCCGAGACGCATGCTTTCAAGAAAAGAGTAGTGAAACTCACCTTAGGTTGCACGTGAATAATAGAAATTCCTCAAACAGTAATGAGCTACCGAATCCCTATTACAAATGTCACTAGGTGAGTATATGTGCATAACCAACACACCATGCAACTCGTTTGTCTAAGACTTTTAAAGTTCAAACCGTGTAGTGACACCTAATGACTCTACATGCACAAGTAAGTCCTACGTATCCCGTTGGTGATCATATTGATTATTATCAGTTTTATACCTCATACACATCTTATATAAGTATCCATATAAGTTCATGTCAAATACATAACATACAAGACTCCAAATAGTCACGTAAACATCCCTTACACAATCTGCGCTTTTAGGGCAGATTGTGCAGTGTAAAAAATGAATTATTTAAAATACTTAACCAACGAATTAAACTCCCATATTTTTACTGAATATTAATTGGGATTCAATTGATAACCCATATTTTTGTTTTGTCTCAAAACCAAACACAAAAATTATGAAAATTCGTACAACACAGCTATATATGTTCAGAAAATTTCCACAGTAGGTCAGTTTAGTAAAAAATTCCCAAAAATTGTGTATTCACCCAAACGAGGTGAATCCACTTGGAAAAGCCAAGTTTTTACAATGTTGACCTACTGTCCAAATTTCATAACTTAACCCTTTGTAAAACTCGAGTTATGACCGTTTAAAGTTGACCCAATTTATAACTCCGAAAATCTGATATGACCTTTAATCAAATAAAATTCCAAAAACATATCAAACGACATCCAAATTAGATGATTTTGCCCATTCTAAAACGCTAAGACCATGTACAATCCATTCATGCAAAGAATCGATCAAAACAATCAATTTAACATCACAATACAGACCCTACAAAACACCGTAACGAATCTGTCAGAAAACTGAAACTTGCACCCCAAGTTATTCATAAACCCTAATCATCCATAATCACCTATTCCATGAAATCCTCCTATACAATCAAGTTAAAATCTGTATTTTTCACATTCCTAAACCCTAATTATAATCACATACATCAATTCTCATAAACCTCCATGCAAAACATCTAAGAATTTACACCAACGTTCGGGATACAGGACTCGTGTGTGCATTGTGATGATAACTTTACTTATTATAATGTAACATATGTTATTATCACATAACATATGTTATTACCCTATAACATGTTGGATCAGTTTGCTCTTTTTGCAAAGTAAGAACTTGCTATCTTGACACTTAAGTGTTTAGCAAGCCCTTGTATATCAGATAATAAGCACAGCGGAATGTATAAGTTAAAGCAACACTTTTTATACTTAGGAAGAGTTATTACTCCCCCTAGATGATTGAAACTAATAAATGACAAGTATTTATTATGAATCTAAGCAGTAAATGAGAATTAGATACTTAGACAGATTCACAATAAATACTGAAATGGAATAGAACAGTGAAAGTGTTTGAAGGATTTTTCTATTAAAATCAATGTCTAAAATAGAAGGTTGAAGCCTCCTATTTATAGACGTTCACATACATGTATCTTGCCCAAAAAGCAAGTACAGAAACATCAGAAACAAGTTGCACAAGTTGCAACATTGAAAACAACAAATACAGCTAAAAGTAATAATAAACAATAAAACTACTGATGCAAAAGGCGGTGGAAAATATCTGATGCTAAGTGCTGATGAATGACAAACTACTGATGAGTAGTTTGTCTTCAGTACTTCTGAAGTGAACTTGTCTGGTTTGGACTTCAGAACTTCTGATGAAGTTTCTTCTTCAGCACTTCTCATATCTTCTCTTCAGCAGTTCTTTGTTTTCTTTTCAGTACTTCTATACTTAGCCAAAATGACAGAAGTGAATTAGACTAAGGTTTCCAAAAGTGGTTTCACCAATCCTCTTTGTCCTAACAATCTCCCCTGGATTGATGAAGCCAAAACCTTACTAATTCCTTATGTTTTTCTTCTGTCTTGAACAATCTTCCATATCTCTTTGTACATGGTGTTCTTGAGCTGGTTTAACTGACCATCAGATAGAGATCCTCTCTGTGGTTCCAGATGTTGAATTGTGAGCAGGTCTTGTGTTGACAGTTTCTTTAGATCACTGATCTTCTTGTAAGCCCTGCTTGAGAGGTCTCTTCTTGTCAACAATACTGAGTTGTTATCAGTAAGTGACCATCTGATGATAGGTATCTTTGACTTGTTAAAGTCAGAAGAATAGGGAACCAGACTTGTCCCTTGGGTTGATGGTCCTGAGTGTTGGATGCTTTCAGTTTCAGTTAACCTCAGGTGGGAGTCTCTTCCTTGTTGTTGTTGCATATCAGGCATCTGAACAGTTGGGAGATGGTGTTCAGTCACTACCCTGGTATGCATCTTTTCTTTGATGGTCTTTTGGATTTGGTAGGCAAAAGTGGAAGGATCCCTGAATTGTGTTAACAGAGGTTTCTCCTCAATGTCAAAATCTGAATGGACTATTGAACTTCCTTCAAGTAGTACCATTTTGAAATCAGTTTTGACATTGTCCTCTGCCTTCTTTCTTTGAGTAGCAGGCCTTCTTGTTGATACACCAGAAGTTCTAACTACTGATCTTGAAGGATCAGCAGTTTGAAACTTCTCTGGATTTGCAGCCTTGGCAGCCATGTATTTTCTGTAAGTATCCATTAGTCTTTCTTCTTTCCATCTGGATACTGAGGCTTTTGAACCATAGCCCTCTGCTACTAATTCTTCTATTATCTGGGCTCTCTTGGCCTTTCCTTCTTTGCTTGTGGCCAGTTTGTCTGCAAGCAGTTGTGCTCTTCTTGTCAGCTCTTGCATAGAGAGTCCTTTGAGTGTATAGGCTTTAGTCTTGTTGTTCTTGGTAATGTAAGACACCAGTTGTTGTCTTTTATCTTGTTCAGCAATCTCATCAAGGCTAGCCTGCCTTTGTAGTTCAGCTTCATAAGCCTGAAGTTTTTCTTCATGGCTTAAGTCTAGATCATCCCTTTCTTCCAGAGTTTTCCAGATCAGATCTTCTCTGGCCTTCTTGTTGGCTGCAACTAAGCTCTTCTCTAGTAATTCAGCTGATTGAGAGATAGGAGAAGGGTTTAGTACAGTCATTGTTGTAACTGTAGTAGGCCTGATAGGATCAGATGTTGGTTGAATGGGAGCAGTGGTTCTGGAAGGGTCAGCAGTTTGAGGTTTGGAAGTGTTAACCTCTGATGGGTTGACAACTGCTGATGGTTTGTCAACTACTGAAGGATTGTCTTCAGTACTTTCTGATTCTTCATCAGAACTTTTGCCATCAGAAGTTTCTTCATTATGCCTTAGGGATTCTTCAGAGGTTTGGGTCTCATCTTCTTTTTCTGTGGCTTCAATCTCTTCCACTAAGACACCAAACTGTTTGGCCAGTTTTTCTTTCCTGGCTTGATCTTTCTGATCTCTTTCAAGGATGGCCACTCTTGCCCTTATCCTGGCTTGGAATGACTCCTTAGGTTCCCTGATTTTCTCCCCCTTTTTGGATTCATCAAGTTTAAGTTTTGAGGTTGAGGGTTGGGAGAATTGACCTTGAAGATGAGCAATCTGTTTGCTGTTGAAGTCTATCTTGTTGGACAGGTCATTCATCTTTGTCTTGATCACTCCAAATTGATTCTTGATAGACAGCTCCAAGTTAGCTGTGTATGTTTGGAAGTGATTCCTGATGAGAGTGTTCATCATGTGGTACAGGGGACCCTCTGGGCTGCATAGCTGGTTCAGGTCTATGCTTGTTTGCCCAGGGAATTGGGTAGGCATTTCTTGTGAAGGGTGTGTTTTTGGGTGATCCTCATGTTGTACAGAGGATGCCACTCTAGGGGTTTTAGGGATTGAGTTGGCTTTAACCTGTGCAGGGGTGACTGCCTTCTTGAGCCTGGATACCCCTGAAACAGGACCTTCATAACGTGCCGTCAATTCAGTAGTTTGTGTTTTTGAAACATCATCCAAATTAATGGAATCATCTGAATCCCTGATGTTGTCCTCAATGAGGACTGTCTCAGTTAAATCATGAGCTGAGCCCAACTCAGTTCTCTCATGAACCTCTTGTTCTTGGTTCTGAGGATTTCCTACTTCAGGCATTAAGCCTTCATCAGTAGTTGCCACAACTGAGGTCTTAGCTATGTTACTTCTATCCTCAGATCCACCACTGGGTGGTAACTGAGTAGTAGCAGCCTCAGATGCCCCAAGAGTCTCTAAAATTGGGCTTAAAGACTCTGGTCCACCCTCATCTCATGGGATAGGGCTAGAGATGTCCACATCCATGTCTGATGTTGTGGTTATGTCCCCTGTTTGTTGTGGTTGTAGGGGACTGACATAATCAGATGGGACCTTCTCTTTTAGCCCAGAGAGAAGTTTGGCAATTTCTATTGCCTCTGGTTCAGAAATTTGAGGGGTTGGTTCAGTAGTTTGGGCAATAGGTGAATTTTGTTGGTCAGCAGTTTCAAAAGAAGAGTGAGTTTCAAAAGTTTTTCTAAGTCTTTTTCTTTTGAATAAGATAGTTATGGGTGCTCTTGGTGGGGTTTGAGATGGATGAGACTGAGAGGGTGTTTCAGTCTCACCTATTTGAAGAGCAGACTGCTCATGAGCATGTTCAGGCATCTCAACCTCCTGAACAGCTTTTCTTTTGGGTTGGTGGGTTTTTGTCTTTGTTGGCTTGGGCTTTTTGGCTTTTGGTGGTGTGAGTTTGGAAGATGTGGGCTTCAGGGGGACTTGTTGTTGTTCTCCCTGATCATCTTCTGGCCAGGCAGCCGGTTTGTTATGCCTAGTGTATGCTTGTGAGGTTAATGGATTTAAAGTTGAAACTTTTCCCACAAGCACCTCATTACCCAGTTCCCCTATTATGCATTGCATAATGAACCTTGGGTACAACAAAAACTTTTTCTTGGTATTATTGTGATGTAACACCAACTCATTGAAAAATAGTTTTGATGCCCTGAATTTAGTTTCATTCACAATGGAATGAAATATTGGTTGAAAAGTGGAGGGCATCTGGTCATAAGACCCTGTTTTTGGACTCAAACACATAATAATATAATGAAACAAAAGCTTGTATTTTGGTTCAAAATATTTTTTGAAGATAGTAGCATGGGAGAGAGTACCTTGATAACCACACTCTGTCATGGTTAGGTGAATATCAGAATTAGCAACATGGTCAGGGGCAGTTACATCATCCAGACCCAGTCTTGTTGCCAGTGTGGCCGGTGTGATGGTCAGTGGTTTCCCTTTTATTCTTGAGTTGAGGGAAATGACTTCATCATCCGCCGTCACCGTCTCAGCATTTGCCCAGAACTCATTCAGAGTTTCAGTGTGAATTGGTGGGTTTATTGTGAGAGCAGTAAAATATTGGGATTTTACGACAAGATCAATGATCTCATCGTATTGGGACCAGCCTTCTTGTTTTTCAAGAAAGGCTCTTTGATTGTGTCCCTGCTTTAGAACGAGAGCCATGTGGTTTGGGTTTTTGATCGAACAGTTGATTTGCAGGTTTAGGTTATTGAGAGAGTTTTTGAGAGAGAAAGAGGGATATTTTGAATTTGAAAGGATAAGTGTTGAGAAAAGGTATTTATCAGAAATTTTAACCGCTTGAATCTTCTTTATTAGAAGTTTTTAAACCGCCTTTGGTTAAAAATTTTTTTATCAGAAGTTTTAACTGATTAGGTCAAACCTCTGATGATGGGAAAAGTCAGTTTTGCCCTTTTGACTTAAACTGCTGATGAAGGATTACTTCATCAGTAGTTCCCATTTCCTCTTCAGTAGTTTTAACAGCTGATGAGAAATGTTTTTATAAATACTTTTATTCATAACTTCTGAAGATTATTTTATCAAAAGTTACACACTTTTCAGAAATTATCCCTATACTGATGTTTTGTTCATCAGTAGTTTCTCTCTTTTCAGAAGTTTTGTTTGAGACTTTTGTCTGTTTTGTAAGTGAAAAATGAAAAATTTGCAGAATAATAAAATAAACACTTACAAATTTAGCATCCCAAGCATGGATACTAACTTCTGAAATGTTGATGTGTCAAGGGGTTTTGTGAAGATGTCAGCTATTTGATTAGCTGTTGCTACATGCTTCACCTCAATCTTGTCCTTTTCATAGCAATGTCTTATGAAATGGTACCTGATCTCAATATGTTTGGTTTTTGAGAATTGTACCGGATTTTGAATGATGCTAATGGCAGATTTGCTGTCTACAAACAGAGGTGTCTTGGTTTCTTTGATTCCATAATCAAGAAGTTGATATTGGAGCCATTGTATCTGTGATGTACAACTTGCAGCTGCAATGTATTCAGCTTCAGCAGTTGAAGTTGCAACAGATGTTTGCTTCTTTGATTGCCATGACACTAGACAGTTACCCAGGAATTGACAACCACCAGATGTTGACTTTTTTGTCATCTTACACCCTGCATAGTCACTATCTGAAAAAGCTGATAACTTGGTATTGCTTGAAGCAGGATACCAAATTCCAAGTGTTGTAGTTCCTTTCAGATATCTGAAAATTCTTTTGACTGCTATAAGGTGTGATTCCCTTGGTGCTGATTGATATCTAGCACAAACACATGTTGAAAACATAATATCTGGTCTAGAAGCAGTTAAATATAAAAGGGAACCTATCATGCATCTGTACATGGTTTGATCAACCTGTTTTCCTTGATCATCAGGTTCAACTTGTGTGATTGGTGTCATGGGAGTGGAACATGATTTACAGTCTTTTAAAGAAAATTTGTTTAATAATTCTTTAACATATTTTGATTGATGTATAAAAGTTCTATTTGTTTGTTGCTTGATCTGCAGTCCCAGAAAGTACTGCAGTTCTCCCATGGTACTCATCTCAAATTTTGATTGCATGAGTTTCTTGAAATCATCACACAGTTTTGTGTTTGTTGAACCAAAAATGATATCATCAACATAAATTTGAACAAGTAAGACATGATTTCCAACATGTTTAATGAAAAGAGTTTTATCAATGACACCTCTTGTAAAGTTATTTTTGAGTAAAAAGGTGGAGAGTGTATCATACCAGGCTCTTGGAGCCTGTTTGAGCCCATAAAGAGCTTTGTCAAGTCTGTACACCCACTCAAGATGAGAAGGATCCTCAAACCCAGGTGGCTGACAGACATACACCTCCTCTTTTATTTTTCCATACAAAAATGCACTTTTCACATCCATTTGATAAACTTTAATTTTGTTGGAAATGGCATAGGCCAGAAATAACCTGATGGCCTCAAGCCTTGCAACTGGAGCAAAGGTTTCATCATAGTCAATTCCCTCTTCTTGAGAGTACCCTTGAACTACCAGTCTTGCCTTGTTCTTGATTATCATACCAGCTTCATCTTGTTTGTTCCTGAAAACCCATCTTGTGCCAATTGGTTGCTTGTTTGGAGGTAAGGGACAGATTTTCCAGACCTGTTGCTTGTTGAACTGAAGCTGTTCATCTTGCATAGCTTGCACCCAATTATTGTCTTTGAGGGCTTCCTGGTACTTCTTTGGTTCCAACTGAGAGATAAAGGCTGAAAATAGGCAAAAGTTGGAGAGCTGGTTTCTGGTAAGAACACCTGAAGCTATATCACCCATGATTTGATCAAGTGGATGATCTCTGTGTTCAATCAGTTGTTGTAAACCACTGACAGGTGTAGGTGGCTCTTGTTCTTCAAACAAACTACTGAGGTCTATAATATCTGGTTCAGCAGTTGTAGTGTCTTCAGTAGTTGCAGGTGCTGAAGCAGATGTTTGAGTTTGGCCTTCAGTATTTGTTGGATCAGAAGTTTGTGAAACTTCTGATGGTTTTGAAGTTGACTTAATGACTGTTTGAGGAGTCCATGGTGTAGGATCCTCATCATCAAACCTTTGATCACCATAATAAGTAGGTTTGGAAGGAGTAACAGTCTTTTCAGGTTCAAAGTGGAAGTTGTCAAGGTCAAAGAGTTTAGCAGGATGTGCTGGAATAAGAGTGTGTTTTGACTCATTGAACTTGACATTCAATGTTTCTTCTACTATCCTGGTGTGAGAATTAAAAACCTTGTAGGCTTTTCTAGTTGAAGAGTAACCAAGAAAGTAACCTGAGTCAACTTTGGCAGCAAACTTTGAAATAGATTCCTTGATGTTCAAGATGAAACATTGACACCCAAAAGCCCTGAAAAAGGAGATAAGGGGCTTCATGCCATGAAGAACTTCATAGGCAGTCTTGGAATGTCTCTTGACCACAAGAACTCTATTCTAAACATAACATGATGTGTTAACTGCTTCTGCCCAAAAGTACAAGGGCAGTCCAGAATCAGCTAACATTGTTCTTGCTCCTTCTATTAATGTTCTGTTCTTCCGTTCTACTACACCATTTTGTTCAGGAGTTCTGGGAACACTGTATTGTCTAATAATCCCTTTAGACAAACAGAATTCATCCAGAGTTTTGTTCCTGAACTCTGTCCCATTATCACTTCTAATGGTTTTGACAGATAGAGAATATTGTTTCTCTACTTGTAGAATGAAGAACTTGATGATTTCAGCAGCCTCATCCTTGGAGAATAAGAAGAATACCCATGTGAATCTTGAGTAGTCATCAATGATGACTAAGCAGTACTTCTTCTTACCAAGGCTCATAATCTTGACAGGTCCAAATAAGTCCATATGGAGTAGTTGAAGACATGCAGTTGTTTTTGATTCTTCAATAGACTTATAGGAGGACTTATGCTGTTTTCCCTTTAAACAGGATACACAGTGTTCTTGACACTGGTATACTTTCAAAGGTAGACCTCTGACCAAGCCCATTTTAGTGACTTTATTTATGGTTTTAAAGTTCACATGGCCAAGTCTCCTATGCCAGAGATCTGTTTCTGAAGTTGATGCCCTTGAGAAGAAACAGGCAGTGTTGTTCAATACTTTGTCTTTCTCAATGTCCACTGCATAGACATTGCCACATCTTTTGGCAATCAGCAAAGTATGATCTTCAATGATCTTCTCTATCAACTTCTGGCCTTCTGGTGAGATGATCTTGCATGCTGTCTTTGTGAAAAAGGAAGAATATCCTTTATCACACATTTGTGACACACTCAGCAAGTTGTATTCAAGGTTTTCCACCAGATTGACCTTGTCAAACTGTATTTTGCCAGAGGAGACATTGCCATGTCCTAGCACATATCCCTTAGCATTGTTCCCAAAGGATACAGATCCTTCTCTTTGGCTGATAAAGTTGTTTATCAGGTATCTGCATCCAGTCATGTGCATAGAGCCTCCACTATCAACATACCATATGCTGTTTAAGCCCCTGGAAACTCTCTGCACAAAATAGCAAATTAGTTAGATCTAGGAACCCAAGCCTGTTTGGCTTTGGGTTTGCTCTTGAGAACAGTTACAGTTTGTTCTTGACCAGGTTGAGAAATCCATGTCTTTTTGGCAATGGATTTTTCATTAAGAACCATGGTGGTATCCTTTTCAGGACCACCATCAACCTTGGTCATCAGTAGTTGTACCATGTTCATTAGATTTTGTATCTCAGCAGTTTGTGAAACTGCTGATGATTCAGGTCTAACTACTGACAAAGAATTTTGAGAAAAAGATTTTGGTTGAGATCTTATCTTTTTCTGAGAAAAGGTGTTTTCAGGTTGTTGTTTCTTGGGTTTAAAGATTCTTTCATAATCATTTCTGATTTGATTTCCCACAACCTGTTGTTTAAATTTTTGATTGAACTGAATTCCTTTTCTGTATCTACAAAATTCAGTTTTGTGGTTGAACAGACCACAAATTTCACACTCTTTTGCCTTTTGTTTTTGATCTAAAGGCAAATTTCTGACATTAGTGTGGAGATTTTGCTCATCAGTAGTTTTCAGGATCTCAACTCCTGATGTAGATGAAACTACTGATGGCTTGTTGTCAGATTTTGTTAATACTTCTGAAGTACTTTCTTTGAAAATGCCAGGATTTCTGTTTAGAAAGTTTTCATGGAAAGATGTGCAGTCTTTCCCTTCAGAAGTTTCATTTGAAACAATTCTTCTCCCATCTTCAGTAGTTTTGGGAGAGAAATCTGTTGGTGTTTCAACATGATGGTATCCTATGCCAAACTTAACATTTGAAGCACTTTGTTTGTTTAGCAACAATTGATACCCCTTACAAGATTCCACCCATTTTTCACATGTGATCCTGGTGTCAGCAAGCTCTTGTCTGACATCTCCCAGGTCATTTAGCATGATTTTAATTTGTGCTTGGGTTTCAATAGCTGAGTCAGTTAATTTAGAAACTTCTTTTGTTTTAGCACACAGTTTTCTTTCTAAATCACATTTTATCTGTGTGTATTTTCTTTCTAAATCATTGGCTTTACCTTGTAAGTGCACATTTGTCTCTCTTATGAGAGCAAAAGTTTCTTTGCAAGAATTTGAGCAAAGTTTTGTCAAAGATTCTTTTGATACCTGTGACAATGCAGATTTTGAAGTACAGCCTTCAAATGCCATTAAGGCAAAGTTCTTTCTGCCATTGTCTGGTTCTCCCCAGTTGATGTTAAACACTTTGTTGTCTACATCAGGATTGCACTCTGTGGTGTCAAAAGGGAGACTGCTCCAGTCAACATACCCTGAGGTGAAAAGACTTTGTTGAGAGGGTTGTTGAGGCTGTGGAGGATGTTGAGCAGCTGGAAAGGGAGGGATTGATTGTTGGCTCTGCATCTGTTGAGCAGGCATTTGAACATATTGTACTTGTGGCATGTATTGCTGTTGAGGAGCTTGTGCCTGTACAAAATGAGCACTCCCTTGAGTTCCATTATTCCTATTATAATTGGGGTTATAGTTATTTCCAGATTGTGATTGGTTAAAGCTAGAGCTTCTACACTCTCTAGCAAAGTGTCCCAACTTCTGACACTTGTGACATCTCAGTTTAGATTTGTCAAAACCAATTTTTGTATTACTGGTCAATCCTGGAAATTTCCTTCCTGACCTTTTATAAAACTTGTTAGTTTTAATGCTTAGCATGGTCAGTTGGTGTAAAATGTCCATTTCTTCTAAGTCATCACTGCTAAAGTTTTTCAAATCATCCATGATAAAACATAGATTATCAGCAGTTTGACTTTGGTCATTATTGTCATAACCTGGGAAAGATCTTTTTGATGAGATCCCAGTTGTTATGTCAATGTTGTCATAAGATCCATAGGAACAAGTTGGTGAATCTTGTCCCAAAAGTGCTGTACTACCTGGAAGGTAGTCATCAGCAGTTTTACCAGATGATTGTAATTTCTTCTTTTGATCAATTTCTCTCTCAAAAGTAAGTAATCTCCCATGGAGTTTTGTAAGAGTGAGGGAGCTAAAATCTGGTGAGGATCTTAAAACAATGGAGTATGTTTCCCATTTATTTGGTAAAGACCTTAAAAATCTATGTAGCATAGATACTGTTGTATAGGTCTGACCATTTAACTTTAGCTCAGATATTAATGAGGAGAATCTTTCAAATTGTTGAGTCAAAGTTTCCCCATTAATATGAGCAAATGTCTCATATTGTTGAGCTAAAATTTCTCTGGTGTTGGCAATCACCTCTTCAGTTCCTCCAAACTGTTCTTTAAGACAATCCCAGAGTTCTTTGGCACTTTCACAATGTAAAAGGCCAGAGTATATCTCATTTGGGAGAGCCATTGCCAACATAGAGAATGCTTTTGCATCTAGCTCAAGTTTTAGGAAATCATCATCTGTATATTCTTTTGGGTCCTTAGGGACCTTAACATTAGTTTCAAGATTGACATTTACTGGTTTGTGAGGACCATATATCACAGATCTCCAACAACCTGTGTTGGTTTGTGACAAGGTATGTGCCATTCTCTTTTGCCATATGTTGTATTCATTTCTTACAAGCATGGCAGGTTTAGTGGCAGAACCAGTATTATGTGGATCCATTTTAAAGAGTATTGATTTGTCAGATGACTCTTTTAAGTGATGGATGTAGATAAAAAGTGAACTTTTGATCTTTTTATTGAGTATCAATAAGAGCTTTGTGTCTGATTCTCAATTTGTTAGATTGATATGTGATCAGATAAACCAATGCTCTGATACCAATTGTTGGATCAGTTTGCTCTTTTTGCAAAGTAAGAACTTGCTATCTTGACACTTAAGTGTTTAGCAAGCCCTTGTATATCAGATAATAAGCACAGCGGAATGTATAAGTTAAAGCAACACTTTTTATACTTAGGAAGAGTTATTACTCCCCCTAGATGATTGAAACTAATAAATGACAAGTATTTATTATGAATCTAAGCAGTAAATGAGAATTAGATACTTAGACAGATTCACAATAAATACTGAAATGGAATAGAACAGTGAAAGTGTTTGAAGGATTTTTCTATTAAAATCAATGTCTAAAATAGAAGGTTGAAGCCTCCTATTTATAGACGTTTACATACATGTATCTTGCCCAAAAAGCAAGTACAGAAACATCAGAAACAAGTTGCACAAGTTGCAACATTGAAAACAACAAATACAGCTAAAAGTAATAATAAACAATAAAACTACTGATGCAAAAGGCGGTGGAAAATATCTGATGCTAAGTGCTGATGAATGACAAACTACTGATGAGTAGTTTGTCTTCAGTACTTCTGAAGTGAACTTGTCTGGTTTGGACTTCAGAACTTCTGATGAAGTTTCTTCTTCAGCACTTCTCATATCTTCTCTTCAGCAGTTCTTTGTTTTCTTTTCAGTACTTCTATACTTAGCCAAAATGACAGAAGTGAATTAGACTAAGGTTTCCAAAAGTGGTTTCACCAATCCTCTTTGTCCTAACATAACATATAGGAAGACCTTCATAACTAACCCTAGTCAAGTGTTTAGTCACGTATGCACATGCAAGTTAACTAGAGTTCAGTTAAAGTAGGAACCTGAAAATGCGGGGTGTTACATCATCCCCAAGTTGAAAAGAATTTCGTCCCGAAATTCAGTAAGTAAACCATAAAGCCAGCTTAGTAATGTGTTAGTAATGTGCTTGGTTCCTGGATGTCACAATATAAGAAACTGCATAAAATAAATTGGAGTGAGTTAAACTAACATCTATACATAACAATGGCGGATGACAGGGGTCCCTACTCCCGACAACACAACATTACTAGCCAAACGCTAGCAAGTAGTAACCGCTCCTAAAGCTGTTATTTTGACATGTATTCAGGAAGATCTAACTGGTTGAAGCTGATAAACAAAATAACAAGTGAATTAAAGAAGCATAAAACAGCATCAAAAAGCAAAAAGAAAAACATAAAAACAAACAAACCAGGTATGTGCTGATGGCAGCCTCTCTGAAGCTCCATAAGCTTTGTGAATTCGAAATCTTTGCGGGCCCGATATGCCTTGCAATGCCTTAAAACCTTCCATTGGCACATGTGGCATATATACATGTATTATAGGTGATTATATTCAACTTCTAGCAAAATAATAATAATTACATTAATCTTCGATATTTCCAGATATTTTGTGTAATGTGTATCATATCAAAATACTAATCTGTTCTTTTTTATTTTGTCTGCGAGGCGTTTTAGACAAGTTGCCAAAAGTCACATCATTATTAAACATATGCATACCTACACACACATTACTACAAAATTGAATTTCCATATAATATGACAACAAAATATATAAGACACTGAAACTTACAGTTCCCAGAACATGACTCACGTCCACGAATGCAAATATTAATATTATACTACAAAATAATAATATAACATCTGCAAATATAAAAAAATAATTTCAAAAAAATAATATTATAACAATACGATATAAATGGTCAGTTTTTATAAAAAAATGCACTACCACACTAATTTTATTATTAAAAAACGAAAATTTTTAAACTTTATCTTTTACAAATGAAAACACTAAAATTATTCAACAAAAATTCCTAATTTAAAGGGGGTGGGAAAATGAGTTTTAAAATTTAAACTTACTAAAGTTTATACTATAAATATATAGTAATGTACACCTATTTTATTTGCTAAAGCAGTTACACATGGATCTAAATCTAAATTTGAATGTTGAGACTTCAAAGGTTGGGTTTTTCTTAGTTTATGTGTTTAATTTTATTAATTATAGCTATTTTATATGTTAACTTCTTCGTATTGTAGATTCATTTAGATGAAAAATATGCAGAACTGAACAAACCAGCAGCAACAGAAGCATCTGAGGTTTGTTTTTTCTCAGTTTATGTTTTTCATTTGCCTAATTTTACTAACTATACCTATTTTATATGTTATCTTGTTGGTTTTGCAGATTCATTCAGATGAAAAACATTCTGAATTCAACAAACCAACAGCCACAGAAGCATCTCAGCACGATGATGGTGATAATAGTGTTGAGATTATTACTCATGGTGCAATGTTTAGTCCCTACAAATCTGATCTTCAATGTGAATTTAGTGAAGAGGTAATATTATTATTATTTATTTAATCTTCTTTTAATTCTCGAATTAAAATTTTGCACTTATTTTAAGGATCGGATGACTGAAACACAAAGAAAAAGATCTAAAAGACTTTCTGAATGGAAATGGAGTGAAGTCATTGACCTTGAAAGTTTTAATGAAAACGATAAAGAAGACATATTTGATGATACTGCAGATTCGGGCACTGAACTGAAAAGTTCATTTAAGATACCCCGAGTGACGATTCAGAAGCGCAACAGATTTCATGCAACTTAATATTATGTTTCTTAAAACGTTGTGTTATTTTCAGTTTCGTATGCTATTTTCTTCATTCCAGTAATTTTACATTTTAGTTTCGTATGCTATGTTTCTTATGATATGATTTTTCTCATTTCAATTCTCATGTTGCTTTGCAATTTCAACAAGAAGAAAAAAAAAATAGTTTTTTTTAAATTATTTTACAACTACACCCCCCATCATTAGAATACTTATATATATGCATGACGACCTAAATAGCATATACAGTATTAGCCCTATAGGCATACAAAGCTGATAGCATATTATTACATGGTATTTAATAAGTGAATATAGAACGTCGTGGCTACGTGTTAAGCATGCGCTCCATTGAATTGCTCAACTCTTATTCTACTAATCAAATAAAATTACTTTGTTTACCAAAGATAAATTTTTTGTTTAAAAGCGTTGAATATCTATTGCCTAAAGACATATGCCGAGTACAAAGTCAAGGGTTTATAAAACTATTTCTTACATAGAATCATACATAGTAAAAAAAATGTAAATAAGATAGGGTAATAAAGTGTAAATAATGTATGAATGACTAATTTACCCTCATTTTAGGGTTATAAATGAAACATTAGAATGACTAAGTCTTTTTTTAATCCTATCATAACTTTTAAACTATTATGTTTTAAAAACATTCAAAAATACTATGACGGCATGTTCATTTTTGTCGGCGTTTCGATGTTTGTCTTGGTCAATATTAACGTATAGATTGAAATGTTTAAGACAGAAATGCGTTATGTACAAGTGATTATCGCATTACATGTTTGACTGAAAGAATCTAAAATAAATGTATATTTATTAATTAACTGAAAGAATCCAAATTTCACCTACAACGAAATTCTTTATAGCTTAGGGGCTGTTTGGTTGATTAAGTGCTGAATCATTAAGATGGTCTGAATGTTTAAGAGGCTCTGAATGGTTAAGAGCTGAATCATTCAACATCCTTTATTAGCTTAATGGTTCAGCACTTAATCATTCCATTCAGATGCTGAAACAAACAGTTTGAATGCTGAATGATTCAGACCTGAATGATTAAGAGGCTGATTAAGAGGCTACCAAATAGCCCCTTAGACTTTCAAAGCTGTAAATAATATTGTTATAACTTACATTCCATTAATGTAGAAGTAAACATAAAGCAGTTAACATGTTATTTTAGAAGAAAATATTATAAAGCTTGAATATACGGTATATTAAAAACTAAAATATAGGTGAAATTTGGGTTACAGATCAACATAATTTGGACGCAATTAAAGAACTTAGACATGTTTATTGTTAATATGGATGTTGAAACATACCACCATTTCATGACCAAGTAAAACTCAAAATCGTAAAATTGAATTGGGTTTTAAATACTGTTCCGCCAAATAATGAAAAATTCATATCAATCAAATGCAACAATTAAAAAGACTAAATAGGGCACTCGAAATCTACATATTAGCTTTGGTGATTCTTAAAATATGATAATGTTGTTAAACATGATGGTTCATCCTTGCTTTGGCAGACAAATAATTTGTCACACGGTAACAATACTGCAACACAAGCATAAGCTCTAAGTAGGGCTGTTCAAATCGCTCGCCGCTCGTTCGAAAAATGCTCGCTCGGTTGTATATGAGCAGATCGGCTCGGTTTGTAAATGAGCCAAGCACGAGCAAAGGTACGCTCGGCTCGGTTCGGCTCGAATAAATTTTTATTTATTTAATAATAAATATACACACAATTTACAGATAAATTTATGGCTTTATATATAAAATTCTATTGGATTTAACTCAGTATATGCAAACAAAATCTAACAAGCCCACTTAACTCTATAAAAAAAAATTAACACTAGATTTAATAGTAAAACAATAAGTCATGAGGTGACAGTCTTGACTTCTTTATGTTATTAGTCGTCCATCGCTAATTGTCGCTTGATATCACACCTAAGTCACAATGCAACAACTGTTCTCTGACGTATGCCCATCACCTCACCAACCTCAATCTAAGCCTCATCATTGGACACTGGGATCTCAATATTAGTGTTATCATCAGACATTTCAACCTTAATTGTCACCCGCAATGAAAACATCGAAGGAAATATCCCAATTTTATGATCATCCATATTATTCTCCGCTCGATTCTCGCTCGGCGCTTGCTCGGAAAATTTGTGCTCGAAGAATGCTCGTTCGGTTTTGGCTCGATTGTAAACGAGCCGCTCCGCTCGGTTCGGTTTGTAAACGAGTCAAGCACAAGCAAAGCTCTGCTCGGATCGGCTCGGCTCGTGCACAACCCTAGCTCTAAGAATGCTTTATCACATTTGTTTCCGATAGCTTCAATTGTAGTACCATGTTTAAATAATGAACATTAGCAATATGTGCATATGTATATAGGTATGCATGCATATATTAATAGGTATACACATAAATATAATTAACTAAAAGAAATCTCATTAAACTTTTAAATATACATAACTAGCTAAGTATATAAAACTTTAAAATAATTAAGTTTATAAAATGTAAAAAGGCATCGTAGATATTAATTGTACGTACTTTTAAAAACATCGGCTGCATCAATTTGGCAGAAAACACACGATGCATATTATGTATCCATGTAATATTAATGTCTATGTTAATAACAACAAAATTTCCTAATTTTAGGTAAGAAATAAAAGATAAAAGGACTGAATTCGATATTCATAGAAAACATAATAATTTTTTACACTTTAGTCAAAGATAAACAACATTTCCTAATTTAAAGGGGTGGAAAAATCATGAGTTTTAAAATTTAAACCATATACTAACCTACTAAAGTTTATCCTATAAATACATAGTAATGCACACCTATTTCACTTGCTAAAATACTTAGGCATGGATCTAAATCTGAATTCAAAGGTTGAAGCTTCCAATGTTAGTTATTTGTTAGTTTATGATTTTCATTCGTCCCATTTTACTAATTATACATTTTTATACATATCTTAGTCATTTAAATGTTAACTTCTTGGTTTTGCAGTTTCGTTTATAGGAAAAACATACAAAAATAAACAAACCAATATCCATACAAGCGTCTAAAGTAGTGTCTAAGGTTGTAATAGTTTAACATGGTTGTTATTTTATGTGGTATATTATGTTTGTTTTATTGCAGGAAATGGTGATAATAGTGTTGAGATTATTTACTATGGTGCAATGGTTAGTCTGTTAGGACAAAAAGGATTGAGGAAACCACTTTTGCAAACCTTAGTCTAATTCATACTTCTGCAAATATTCTAAGTATAGAACTACTGAAGAAAGAAGACTAAAGTACTGAAGAAGGATTCAACAAGTACTGAAGAAGAAAGATCAGAAGTTCTGAAGTCTAACCAGACAAGTTCACTGAAGAACTATTGAAGACAAACTACTCATCAGTAGTTTGTCATTTATCAGCACTTGTACCAGAATCATTCCATTGCCTTATGTTTCAATAGTTTATTTTTTTATTATTACTTTATCTTTTTGTGCAAGTTCCAAGAATGCAACTTGTTGCAACTTGTTACAGACTTGCTTTTTGGCAAGGTTCATGTATTTGTAAGTCTATAAATAGATGGGTTCATCCCTCTGTTTTAGACATTGATTTTAATTGAAACTGAAATCCTTCAAAGCTTATTATTGTTATTTCCATTTCATTTACTGAGAATCTGTTTGAGTATTTATTGTCTTTCACATTCAATACTTAGATTCTCATTAAACTTGTCTTTAGTTTTCAAACATCCAGGGGGAGTAATAACTCCTGTTGATAGTGTAACTTTACTTACTTATTCCGCTGTGCAAATCTGATTGAACTTGCTAAACACATAAGTGTTCACTAGCAAGCAAAACATCAAGAGCATTACTGATCCAACAATTGGTATCAGAGCATTGGTTTATCTGATCACATATCAATCTAACACATTGAGAATCAGACACATGCTCTTATTGATATTCGATAAAGGATTAAAGTTCACTTTTATCAACATCCATCACTTTAAGAGTTATTTGACAAATCAATACTCTTTAAAATGGATCCACATAATACTGGTTCTGCCAATAAACCTGCTATGCTAGTTAGAAATGAATACAATATCTGGAAAAGGAGAATGGCACATACATTATCTCAGACCAACACCGGTTGTTGGAAATCTGTGATATATGGTCTTCACAAACCAGTAAATATTAATCTTGAAACTAAAGTAGAAATACCAAAGGACCCAAAGGACTATACAGATGATGATTTCCTAAAACTTGAGCTTGATGCTAAAGCTTTCTCTATGTTGGCAATGGCACTCACCAAATGAAATCTACTCTAGACTATTACATTGTGATAGTGCTAAAGAGCTTTGGGACTGCCTAAAAGAGCAGTTTGGAGGAACTGAAGAAGTGATTGCCAACACTAGAGAAATCCTTGCTCAACAATATGAAACTTTTGCTCACATAAATGGGGAAACTTTAACTCAACAATTTGAAAGATTCTCCTCATTAATATCTGAGCTAAAATTAAATGGTCAGACCTACACAACTGTATCTATGCTTCATAGATTTTTAAGGTCTTTACCTGAAAAATGGGAAACATATTCTATAGTCCTCAGATCCTCACCAGACTTTAGCTCCCTCACTCTTACAAAATTACATGGGAGATTGCTAACTTTTGAAAGAGAAATTGATCAAAAGAAGAAATTGCAAAGTTCTGGTAAAACTGCTGATGACTATCTACCACGTAGTACAACACTATTGGGACAAGATTCACCTACTTGTTCAAATAGTTTTGGATCTTTTGACCACATTGACATAACTGCTGGGATCTCATCAGAAAGATCATTCCCAGGTTATGACAATGATGAATATAGTCAAACTGCTGATAACATGTGTTTTATCATGGATGATTTAAAAAATTTCAGCAATGATGACTTAGAAGAAATGGACATCTTACACCAACTGACCATGTTAAGTATTAAAACAAACAAATTTTATAAAAGGTCAGGAAGGAAATTTTCAGGACTAAACAGTTCTACGAAAATTGGTTTTGACAAATCTAAACTTAGATGTCATAAGTGTCAGAAGTTGGGACACTTTGCTCGAGAGTGTAGAAGCTCTAGCTACAACCAATCTCAGTCTGGAAATCAGTTTAACCCTAGTTATAATAGGAATAATGGAACACATGGAAGTGCACATTTTGTACAGGCACAAGCTCCACAAATCCAATATGTGCCACAAGTACAATATGTACAGATGCCTGCTCCACAGATGCAGAGCCAACAATCAATCCCTTCCATTCCAGCAGCTCAACAACCTCCACAGACTCAGCAATCCTCACAACAAAGTTTGTTCACTTCAGGGTATGTTGACTGGAGCAGTCTTCCTTTTGACACTACTGTGTGCAATCCTATTGCAGACAACAAAATGTTTGACATCAACTGGGGAGAACCTGACAATGGTAGAAAGAATTTTGCCTTAATGGCATTTGAGGGCTGCACCTCAAAATCTACCCTGTCTCAGGTATCAAAAGAATCTTTAACAAAACTTTGTTAAACTTCATGTAAAGAATCTTTTGCTCTCATAAGAGAGACCAATGTGCATTTACAAGGCAAAGCAAATGACTCTGAGAGAAAATTTACTCATATGAAATGTGATTTAGAAAGAAAACTTGCTGCAAAGGCAAAAGAAAATTCTAAATTAACTAACAATGCTATTGAAACCCAAGCACAACTTAAAATCATGATAGAAGACCTAGGAAATGTTAGAAAAGAGCTTGCTGACACCAAGGTGTTTTGTGAAAAATGAATAGAATCTTGTAAATGATACCAACTGCTGCTTAACAAACAAAGTGCTTCAAATGTTAGGTTTGGCATAGGGTACAATCACACCGAAACACCAACAGATTTTTCCCCCAAAGCTACTGAAGATGGGAGAAAAATTGTTTCAGATGAAACTTCTGAAGAGAAAGAATGCACATCTTTTCATGAAAACTTTCTAAAAACTCACAAAGAAAGTTCTTCAGAATTACTGATAAAATCTGACTTTAAGCCATCAGTAGTTTCATCTACATCAGGAGTTTAGAACCTGAAAACTATTGATGATCTAAAACAAATCAAAACAGTCAGAAATTTGCCTTCAAATGAAAAAGAAAAGGCAAAAGAATGTGAAATCTGTGGTTTATTTAACCACAAGACAGAATTTTGTAGGTATAGAAAAGGAATTCAGTACAACAAGAAAATTTCACAACTGATTGTGGGAAAACAAATCAAAAATGATTTTGAAGAAACTTTTTCTCCCAAGAAACAACAACCAGCAAACACCTTTTCTCAGAAAAAGATGAAATCTCAACAAAAATCTTTTTCTCAAAATTCTCTTTCAGTAGTTAGACCTACATCATCAGCAGTTTCAAAAACTGCTGAGATTAAAGATCTCATGTATAGGGTACAACTACTAATGACCAAGGTTGATGGTGGTCCTTAAAAAGGATACCACCATTGCTCTTAATGAAAAATCCATTTCCAAAAAGACATGGATTCCTCAACCTGGTCAAGAACAAACTGTTAATGTTCTCAAGAGCAAACCCAAAGCCAAACTGGCTTGGGTTCCCAAATCTAGCAAATTTGCTACTTTGTGCAGAGGGTCTCCAGAGGCTTAAATAGCATTTAGTATGTTGACAGTGGAGGCTCAATGCACATGACAGGATGCAGATACCTGATAAACAACTTTATCAGTCAAAGAGAAGGATCTATATCCTTTGGGAACAATGCCAAGGGATATGTGCTAGGACATGGCAATGTCTCTTCTGGCAAAATACAGTTTGACAAGGTCAATCTAGTTGAAAACCTTGAGTACAACTTGCTGAGTGTGTCACAAATGTGTGATAAAGTATACCAGTGTCAAGAACACTGTGTATCCTGTTTAAAGGGAAAGCAGCATAAGTCCTCCTATAAGTCTATTGAAGAATAAAAAACAACTGCATGTCTTCAACTACTCCATATGGACTTATTTGGGCCAGTAAAAAATCATGAGCCTTGGTAAGAAGAAATACTGCTTGGTCATCATTGATGACTATTCAAGATTCACATGGGTATTCTTCTTATTCTCCAAGGATGAGGCAGCTGAAATCATCAAGTTCTTCATTCTACAAGTAGAGAAACAATATTCTCTATCTGTCAAAGCCATTAGAAGTGATAATGGGACAGAGTTCAGGAACAAAACTCTTGATGAATTCTGTTTGTCTAAAGGGATTATTAGATAATTCAGTGTTCCTAGAACTCCTGAACAAAATGGTGTGGTAGAAAGGAAGAACAGGAAATTAATTGAAGCAGCAAGAACTATGTTAGCTGATTCAGTGTGACACCCGGCAATTTCCGATCTACACCGACGAGATTTTTATTATTAAAAATTAAATATTTATTTTAAATATTTCTAATTATTAAGTTTCGGAAGTTTACTGACTGTTTTTACGATCGAAACTGCGACCGATTTAATTAACGCGATTTAAACGCGTGTTCTAAAAACACGCGTCGGACGTCGAAGATATTTATATTTATACTCGGTTTTGTATTTCGAACAAAACCGACTACTTTTTATAATTTATTATTGGGCCTAGAATAGAAACCGAGGCGTTTATGTTTAAAACGGGTTCGACACGCGGTATAACTCACCTACCCCAAAACCCTAACTATAAAAGCTTATAACCTCCTCCTTCCATCCCATTTCAGCAGCCATACCCCCCCCCCCCCCCTCATCTCTCTCGCTGCTCTCTCTCTCTCTCTCTACTCTCTCTCTAGACCTCTCTCTTTCTCCTCAAATCTGTCTCCCTCTCTACCCGACCTCCTACCTCATCTCACTCCCCTCTCTCTCCTCTGTTCAAAAGCCGGCCGGCCACCAAGGGGTGGTGGCGGCGGCGTGGTGGCTCGGAAAACTCACAGAGGGCCGGGTTGGGTTTGGTTTGGGTCCCGATCGGGTTTGGGTCTCGGGTTCAAGGTGGTTGTTCCAGTTTAAAGGGGTGACGGGTTGGTGGTTGTGGTTCAGAGCGGTGGCAGGTTAGGTTGTGGTTGATGAAGGCGGCGGCGGCGTTCAGCGGTGGGGGTTGGTTCAGGTTCAAAGTCCGATGGGTTCGGGTCTGTTTTGGGACTTGGGTTTGGCTCGGTTGTGGTTCGGGTCCGATGGGTTGGTTATGGTTGTGACTCGGTGACCAGACATGGGAGACGAGGTGGTGGTTCGTTCAGGTGGCTTGGGTTCGTTCAACGGGTCGGGTTGGACGATGGTCGGGTGGTGCTTGTTTCCTCGGGTCCGATTTGGAGTCGGGTTTAGGTGGTGGTTTGACCGGGTTTCTCGGGTCAGCAGCGGTGAGTTGGTCTTGGGTCAGATCTGACCGGGTTTTGGTCGAGTTCGTGTTTGTCTTGGTCTCGGGTCAGCGGGTTAGGCTCGGGTAAAGGAACGGGTCAGTTTTGGTGTTGGGTTCGAGTCGCGCGACAGCTGGCCTCGAGTTTGCATTCGGGTTAGATCTGGGTTCGGGTCAAAGTTTGATGGTTTTGGTGTTCGGGTCAGATTCGGTACGAGATCGGGTTCGGTACGGGTCTTGTTCGGGTCAGATCTGGATGGTCAAGCCTCGGTCAACACGCGGTCAAAGCTGGTCAAACTTTGGTTCCGGTCTACACGTAGTTCGAGGTGGCTTCGGGTTACGCGCGTACGAATCGGTATACTTTAATTCGTATTTGTATATTTGTTGTGGATATTATATATGTATATATATATAAATACATCGATATTCATTAAATAGTTTTGACTCGCGAACGGACCGAATAATAATAATAAATGTTAACTACATATTATATCGGACGACCGGTAATAGTGACTAAAAGGCGTGACTTATAAAATCGATATCGGACTAAATTGGTTGGACTATAATATATATATTGTTTTGTGTATTTATACAAATAAGTATAGTTTTCATATAAAAGCGTCGAAACGTATAAGTCTTGTTTGAATTGGAATTGCGGATAAATGAATTGTAGTCTTGTGTTTTGAAGTTGATTTTGGGAAAATTGTAGGCGACTTGTGTCGCCTGGTTTGTACAAAAACAGAGGAAACTCTGCCCAAATTTTTATAAAATCCACGGCGCAACGAAAATAGAATTTGTCGCATATTTTATAAATGAAGTTCCCTAAGTGTCGTGGTAAGTGTAGTTGTGCAAAATAGTGACGTTTTGACAAAAGATATGTTTAACAATGATAAGTAAAAACCCGGACAATACTTTCAAAACATATATATATAGTTTCGCCGAACGTCAAGTATGACGAGTTTTCGAAGGGTCTTCGGTATCTAAATAATGTGTATTGTTTGGATTTAAAAACATATAAACATTCTACTTGGGAACTATTTTTACAAAAGGCAAAGTTTTGAATAACTTATATGTTCGGATTTGGAAAAGAAGCGACACTTGTTATGGATCAGTTTTAAATAACTATAGTTATATTTTTATCAAAGAGTATTTTCCTAAAATATAATTATAAGACGAGCTACGGCTCGGGATAAGTTATACGTTTCATAATATAGTCCAACGTGGTGTGCACACGAATAGTGACGAGTGCGCAACTTGGGTACTATGTCGTGTGTTAACGCATAAGTAAGATAAGTCACGATCGGTTCGTCGAGTTAAAGCATACTAGTACTCGAGTTATACACACGAGTCTAGATAGTTGGATAAACTACCTTTTAGCCGGATTATAGGCTAGGTTTATATGTGTTAGACTTTAAGGTGTCCTTTGTTGTAATAGGGCACGAGGAAGCCGGTCGAGGCTTGGACTTTATTTGCTAGCTTAGCATGGATATTGAGGTGAGTTCATGACCCCACTTTTTACTGTTTTATAAATGTTTACGGGGTGGAAGACATGCTTCTTTTATGAAAACCTGAGGAATTCCAAAACGAACAAGTTTTTGAAAAATGAAATGGGTGCGTGAGTGTCACGACCCTACTTTTACTGGTTTTACTTTCGGGGAAGAAACATTTTACATACTTACTTACTAAAGGTCATGTTATACTATGGTTACTTTACAAATACTATGCGGCTTTTATGGAAAGTCCCAGGGGGGAAACCATGAATGTGCGGGGATGCACAACGGGGGAAATGTGGATAGATCTATTGGGCCTCACAAACCCCACTCGACGGCTGGGCCGGGCGGGTGCATATTGTCTCTTATTACTGGCTCGCCGAGGCATCGGTTATAGCCAAAACTGCTGGGCAAGCTTCAACAACTTATAAACGTATAGTAATGGGTTCCCAACCGCAGTAGTAAAAACACTAAACGTCTAGCTAACGTTCTCATAACCTAGTAGTAACGGATATGATCTTTTCAGACTTATGGAAACTCTTTTATAAAAACTTGTGGAATTATTTATGCAAAACTTATGAACTCACCAGCTTTATGTTGACTTTTTAAGTATGTCTTTCAGGTTTAAACTTTGGTAACGGCACGGTTGGAGTAGTCGGCATATTGGGATCGGGGATCCTAGAGGGTTAGCAATGGCGTTCAGGATATAAGAGTCTTAGATGCATCTTTCCGCTGCGCTGGCAAAGGCACCAAACGTCGCATCCGACGAGGGAAAAGTCGGGGTGTGACAGTTTGGTATCAGAGCCATAGGTTTTAGCGAACTAGGTGTCTGGGTAGATATCTAGGCTTTAACCTGAGTTTGTTTTGAAGTTGGGACCAAAATTTCTAAGACATGATATTTAGTATGAACGCCTAGGAACTGGAATTCCAACCGTTGCCAAGTATGTTACATGATTATTAGTGTATCACACTAAACTTAGCGTACATTTCTTCGGCGCAAGGAACATTTATTTTTCTTATGTGGATAGGAAGTCGGTATTTTCTGTAGTGGTATATAGAAAGGACATTGGTATGTAGCGGTTAGGCATACCTCACTGGTGACTGGCGAGTCATCGTTTTAGACTTCAGAGCGATTATTCACATAGAGTTAGCTGAGTCATTGTTTCTTGGTATGTGAAACAACTTACTTGTTTATATACTGTGTGCATTTACTTAAAGTATATATAGTACGTATCGCCAATGGTTGTCGACTCAAGCTTGGACGTATCTAGAACGCTCCCACGTGTCGCGTTAGTTGGACGAGTCGGCAAAGGGATTTTTGTAGCGTCTGCGGTCTCACATCCCTGGTTCGGAGTATGCTATGTCATCAAGGTCGGGTTGGGCCGAAGGCGTCTTGATGAGGCACCTCGTTTTGCTGATGATGCTGTGAAGCGGGAATGCGGACGGGAAGAGCACTCGGAAAGGTGGCGCACACGACGAACATTATATTATGTTGTATATATATACGTGTTATTATATGAATGTGACGAGTGCTCGTGATACAACTTATGATGGAGTTTAATAGGATGATCTGGTGAGGTAAATTTTTGATAACGTAGACGTCACGTTATTGCAAATTTACAGGCACCTGATAGTTCTAAGAAATTCTATCATGAGGGTATCCTATGTGTTGTTGTATATATATTTTATATATATAAGTAATGGATAAGGGTTTTTCATTATTTTGTTATACGGACGTGATTGCCAATTCTCCCCTGTTCGTGTCATTTGTGACCTTGCTTTTCTAAAACCAGTTTAAGATCTTGATGATCTTGTTTCTTGAGCTTCTAAGGTTCCTGTTTTAGGACCTAGTTATATCTTTGGACTCGACTTGCATCTCTCTTCTTTTGTATTCGTGGCCTTCAACATTCAATCATAAAGGAATTTAATTTTTGTTGATTCCTTATTCTTTTCACCAAATTAGACACGTATTTTGTACACGTGTCAATTGTCATATGTTTGAATTCTTTAAACCTGTGAAGGTCCATTGTAGGGCTTCGCATCAAACAATTGTTTCATTAGTGATTTGTTTTATCATTACGTTGCTCGTAATGCTTGTTTTCTAATCTTGATGTGCCAGGCCATTGTGGGCAATGAATCCCTTGATATTTCGTCGATGAGTTTCTTCAAAGTCGACATTTCAGTTGAATCGAATTGTTGGAATTTGATACAGCACCTTGCGGTGAATATTCAATCTACTTGGAATAACAAATGATTTTATTGACATGTCTCACTTTCCTCAACGTGTTTGTTATTGCCTTAAATGCAGACACACCTTGTGGTGTGTAATGAAAAGTTGGTGCACTAGTTGCTTCGTTTGAGGTGTGCCAATAGTATTTGTTGATAGAGTTATTGTTTACACTTTGCATTCAGTTGATTCTGAAACTTTATCTCGTGTCATCTGTACCGTCAAGTTCGTTGACTATTTTTGTTGTATTACCATTGGTTCTTGGATGATATCCTACCTCAAATTTTGAGGACAAAATTCCTGTAACATTGGGAGGATGTGACACCCGGCAATTTCCGATCTACACCGACGAGATTTTTATTATTAAAAATTAAATATTTATTTTAAATATTTCTAATTATTAAGTTTCGGAAGTTTACTGACTGTTTTTACGATCGAAACTGCGACCGATTTAATTAACGCGATTTAAACGCGTGTTCTAAAAACACGCGTCGGACGTCGAAGATATTTATATTTATACTCGGTTTTGTATTTCGAACAAAACCGACTACTTTTTATAATTTATTATTGGGCCTAGAATAGAAACCGAGGCGTTTATGTTTAAAACGGGTTCGACACGCGGTATAACTCACCTACCCCAAAACCCTAACTATAAAAGCTTATAACCTCCTCCTTCCATCCCATTTCAGCAGCCATACCCCCCCCCCCCCCCCTCATCTCTCTCGCTGCTCTCTCTCTCTCTCTCTACTCTCTCTCTAGACCTCTCTCTTTCTCCTCAAATCTGTCTCCCTCTCTACCCGACCTCCTACCTCATCTCACTCCCCTCTCTCTCCTCTGTTCAAAAGCCGGCCGGCCACCAAGGGGTGGTGGCGGCGGCGTGGTGGCTCGGAAAACTCACAGAGGGCCGGGTTGGGTTTGGTTTGGGTCCCGATCGGGTTTGGGTCTCGGGTTCAAGGTGGTTGTTCCAGTTTAAAGGGGTGACGGGTTGGTGGTTGTGGTTCAGAGCGGTGGCAGGTTAGGTTGTGGTTGATGAAGGCGGCGGCGGCGTTCAGCGGTGGGGGTTGGTTCAGGTTCAAAGTCCGATGGGTTCGGGTCTGTTTTGGGACTTGGGTTTGGCTCGGTTGTGGTTCGGGTCCGATGGGTTGGTTATGGTTGTGACTCGGTGACCAGACATGGGAGACGAGGTGGTGGTTCGTTCAGGTGGCTTGGGTTCGTTCAACGGGTCGGGTTGGACGATGGTCGGGTGGTGCTTGTTTCCTCGGGTCCGATTTGGAGTCGGGTTTAGGTGGTGGTTTGACCGGGTTTCTCGGGTCAGCAGCGGTGAGTTGGTCTTGGGTCAGATCTGACCGGGTTTTGGTCGAGTTCGTGTTTGTCTTGGTCTCGGGTCAGCGGGTTAGGCTCGGGTAAAGGAACGGGTCAGTTTTGGTGTTGGGTTCGAGTCGCGCGACAGCTGGCCTCGAGTTTGCATTCGGGTTAGATCTGGGTTCGGGTCAAAGTTTGATGGTTTTGGTGTTCGGGTCAGATTCGGTACGAGATCGGGTTCGGTACGGGTCTTGTTCGGGTCAGATCTGGATGGTCAAGCCTCGGTCAACACGCGGTCAAAGCTGGTCAAACTTTGGTTCCGGTCTACACGTAGTTCGAGGTGGCTTCGGGTTACGCGCGTACGAATCGGTATACTTTAATTCGTATTTGTATATTTGTTGTGGATATTATATATGTATATATATATAAATACATCGATATTCATTAAATAGTTTTGACTCGCGAACGGACCGAATAATAATAATAAATGTTAACTACATATTATATCGGACGACCGGTAATAGTGACTAAAAGGCGTGACTTATAAAATCGATATCGGACTAAATTGGTTGGACTATAATATATATATTGTTTTGTGTATTTATACAAATAAGTATAGTTTTCATATAAAAGCGTCGAAACGTATAAGTCTTGTTTGAATTGGAATTGCGGATAAATGAATTGTAGTCTTGTGTTTTGAAGTTGATTTTGGGAAAATTGTAGGCGACTTGTGTCGCCTGGTTTGTACAAAAACAGAGGAAACTCTGCCCAAATTTTTATAAAATCCACGGCGCAACGAAAATAGAATTTGTCGCATATTTTATAAATGAAGTTCCCTAAGTGTCGTGGTAAGTGTAGTTGTGCAAAATAGTGACGTTTTGACAAAAGATATGTTTAACAATGATAAGTAAAACCCGGACAATACTTTCAAAACATATATATATAGTTTCGCCGAACGTCAAGTATGACGAGTTTTCGAAGGGTCTTCGGTATCTAAATAATGTGTATTGTTTGGATTTAAAAACATATAAACATTCTACTTGGGAACTATTTTTACAAAAGGCAAAGTTTTGAATAACTTATATGTTCGGATTTGGAAAAGAAGCGACACTTGTTATGGATCAGTTTTAAATAACTATAGTTATATTTTTATCAAAGAGTATTTTCCTAAAATATAATTATAAGACGAGCTACGGCTCGGGATAAGTTATACGTTTCATAATATAGTCCAACGTGGTGTGCACACGAATAGTGACGAGTGCGCAACTTGGGTACTATGTCGTGTGTTAACGCATAAGTAAGATAAGTCACGATCGGTTCGTCGAGTTAAAGCATACTAGTACTCGAGTTATACACACGAGTCTAGATAGTTGGATAAACTACCTTTTAGCCGGATTATAGGCTAGGTTTATATGTGTTAGACTTTAAGGTGTCCTTTGTTGTAATAGGGCACGAGGAAGCCGGTCGAGGCTTGGACTTTATTTGCTAGCTTAGCATGGATATTGAGGTGAGTTCATGACCCCACTTTTTACTGTTTTATAAATGTTTACGGGGTGGAAGACATGCTTCTTTTATGAAAACCTGAGGAATTCCAAACGAACAAGTTTTTGAAAAATGAAATGGGTGCGTGAGTGTCACGACCCTACTTTTACTGGTTTTACTTTCGGGGAAGAAACATTTTACATACTTACTTACTAAAGGTCATGTTATACTATGGTTACTTTACAAATACTATGCGGCTTTTATGGAAAGTCCCAGGGGGGAAACCATGAATGTGCGGGGATGCACAACGGGGGAAATGTGGATAGATCTATTGGGCCTCACAAACCCCACTCGACGGCTGGGCCGGGCGGGTGCATATTGTCTCTTATTACTGGCTCGCCGAGGCATCGGTTATAGCCAAAACTGCTGGGCAAGCTTCAACAACTTATAAACGTATAGTAATGGGTTCCCAACCGCAGTAGTAAAAACACTAAACGTCTAGCTAACGTTCTCATAACCTAGTAGTAACGGATATGATCTTTTCAGACTTATGGAAACTCTTTTATAAAAACTTGTGGAATTATTTATGCAAAACTTATGAACTCACCAGCTTTATGTTGACTTTTTAAGTATGTCTTTCAGGTTTAAACTTTGGTAACGGCACGGTTGGAGTAGTCGGCATATTGGGATCGGGGATCCTAGAGGGTTAGCAATGGCGTTCAGGATATAAGAGTCTTAGATGCATCTTTCCGCTGCGCTGGCAAAGGCACCAAACGTCGCATCCGACGAGGGAAAAGTCGGGGTGTGACATTCAGGCCCACCATTGTATTTCTGGGCTGAAGCAGTCAACACTGTTCAAAATAGAGTCCTTGTCAACAAGAGACACTCCAAGACTGCCTATGAAGTTCTTCATGACATTAAGCCCCTTATCTCCTTTTTCAGGGCTTTTGGATGTCAATGTTTCATTCTAAACATTAAAGACTCTATTTCAAAGTTTGCTGCTAAAGTTGATTCAGGTTATTTTCTTGGTTATTCTTCCACTAGAAAAGCCTACAAGGTTTTTAACTCAAGAACCAAGATAGTAGAAGAAACACTGAATGTCAAGTTCAATGAATCAAAGCACACTATTATTCCAGCACATCCTGCTGAACTCTTTGACCTTGACAGCTTCCATTTCGGACCTGAAAAGACTGTCACTTCATCTAAACCTACTTATTATGGTGATCAGAGGTTTGATGATGAGGATCTAGCACCATGGACTCCTAAAACAGTCACTAGGTCAACTTTCAAACCTTCAGAAGTTTTACAAACTTCTGATTCAACAACTACTGATGTACAAACTCAAACATCTGCTTCAGCTCCTACAACTACTGAAGATGTTCAAACAGCTGAACCAGACATTATAAACCTCAGTGGTTTGTTTGATGAAGTACAAGAGCCACCTACACCTGTCAGTGGTTTACAACAACTGATTGAATACAAAGATCATCCATTGGAACAAATCATGGGTGATATTGCATCAGGTGTTCTCACACGAAACCAACTTTCCAACTTTTGCTTTTTCTCAGCATTCATTTCTCAGTTGGAACCTAAGAAGTACCAAGAAGCCCTCAAAGACAACAATTGGGTGGAAGCTATGCAAGATGAGTTGCTTGAATTCAAGAAACAACAGGTTTGGGAAATCTGTCCCTTACCACCAAACAAGCTACCAATTGGCACAAGATGGGTTTTCAGGAACAAACAAGATGAGGCTGGTATGATCATTAAGAACAAGGTAAGACTGGTGGTACAAGGTTACTCTCAAGAAGAAGGAATTGATTTTAATTGAAACTGAAATTCTTCAAAGCTTATTATTGTTCTTTCCATTTCATTTACTGAGAATCTGTTTGAGTATTTATTGTCTTTCACATTCAATACTTAGATTCTCATTAAACTTGTCTTTAATTTTCAAACAATCAGGGGGAGTAATAACTCCTGTTGATAGTGTAACTTTACTTACTTATTCCGCTGTGCAAATCTGATTGAACTTGCTAAACACATAAGTGTTCACTAGCAAGCAAAACATCAAGAGCATTACTGATCCAACATAGTCCCTACAAATCTAATCTTCAACGATAATTTAGTGAAAAGGTAATATCAATATTTATTTCATCTTCTATTAAATTGTGTATTATATATTTTTAATTTAATTTAAGGATCAGATGTATGAAACTAATAGAAGAAGATCCAAGAGGCACTTTAAGTGGAAATGGAGTCAAGTTATTGATCTAGGCAGTTCTGATGAAAATGACAAAGAGACGTGTTTGATGACACTTTCAGATAGGAGAATATGGAGGATACCCATCCTCACCAAAAGATGTAATAATCAAACATGAAGATATAAAAGAAATTCCAGTGGTCGCTTATGATTACGAATGGTGGGCAGACAATATAGATATGATCATGCAGATTTGGAATGCATAAGACTAAATTGATCTCATGATTCAAATAATTCACACTTAAGCTTTTATTTTCAACTTTTATGTTTATTAGTTATTTTTCCTTTCGTATGTTACTTTATTTTATCAAATGTTTCTTAAAGTATTTTACAATTTAAATGTTAAATCTTTTTAGATACTAAACATGTATAACACTTATGATGTATATCCACCACAATAATGCTACAACAAATATTATACGAACTTGAAATAAATACCGCAATGAAAAGCGTCACTCCCGCCGCATCGTGCGGGTTTCCTACTAGTATTCTTATACGTATAGGTTGAATTCTTTGGAATTTCCAAGTTTATCTTGTGACGAGTTTTGTTTGGATTTATCGCGCTTAGCAAAACTATGAGTATATCTTTCCCCTTTTTCATGGTTTACACTTTTGGGGCTATTCATGTACATTATGACAAAATGTTAATCTTTTACTAAATGCAATTCTCATGTGTGTTTGCTTTATGTTAATTTGTGTGTATCTATGGCTGTCAAAATCATTAACCGTTGTAGCCTGACATTTCAATGAATAGTACTATGGTATATACCCATTGTGACTCTGTTGAGAGACCTTAGTCATTGTCTTGTGATTCATTATACTCAAAAATGGTTTTCAAAGTGTTGTCTTATGGTTGGTTTTGGCTGATACGGCTTAAATACATAATTGCAAACAGTATACAACACATGAATTGCGAAGCGTTTTTATGCTATATGTATTCAAAACAGGGTATGCTCACTAATACATTTATTTATTGACCTATAATATTTTCGTACATGTTTCAGGTTATTTTTTTAGACGCTTTTGGAAGTTATACTTAGATTTTGGATTCATTTGTATGTCAGTTTAGATTGTTAGTTTGAATCATTGTATCTTTGTATGTCATTTCAATGTAGTAAACTATTTAATCAATGTATAAATATTTACACTTTTGCAGATTATATTTTTTTTCTTATTTATTTATATATAAATACATTTATATCTTAAAATAATCATAACTAACTCATTTTTGCTCTAAAAATCATGAAAATTTAGATGTAGACTTTTGACTCTATAAAGAAAATTATCATATTTTTAATTTCAGGAAAATAAATTATTTTCGTATTTTTACTCATTTAAATTGTTATAATCATAATTAATTGATTAAAATTTCAATTTTAATGATTTTAATCTCAAAATTTATGGGGAATTATTTCTAAGCAACATGAACTGAAATAAAATTAATTTCCCAGAAAACAACTACTTTTGTTTCTAAGCAAACCCTAATGCCTTAGATTCTAGATATCTTAGACTTTTTCCCTAATTAGTATTCTTATACGTATAGGTTGAATTCTTTGGAATTTCCAAGTTTATCTTGTGACGAGTTTTGTTTGGATTTATCGCGCTTAGCAAAACTGTGAGTATATCTGTCCCCTTTTTCATGTTTTACACTTTTGGGGCTATTCATGTACATTATGACAAAATGTTAATCTTTTACTAAATGCAATTGTCATGTGTGTTTGCTTTATGTTAATTTGTGTGTATCTATGGCTGTCAAAATCATTAACCGTTGTGGCCTGACATTTCAATGAATAGTACTATGGTATATACTCCTTGTGACTCTGCTGAGAGACCTTGGTCATTGTCTTGTGATTCATTATACTCAAAAATGGTTTTCAAAGTGTTGTCTTATTCTATTGTCTTATGGTTGGTTTTGGCTGATACTACTTAAATACATAATTGCAAACAGTATACTACACATGAATTGTGAAGCGTTTTTATGCTATATGTATTCAAAACAGGGTATGCTCACCAATACATTTATGTATTGACCTATACTATTTTCGTACATGTTTTATGTTATTTTTTAGACGCTTTTGGAATTTATAGTTAGATTTTAAATTCATTGTATTTCAGTTTAGATTGTTGGTTTGAATCATTGTATCTTTGTATCTCATTTCAATGTAATAAACTATTTAATCAATGTATCAATATTTACACTTTAGTACCTTAAGCTATTGAACAATCGTCACTACGTGGCATCTCGATGATTCCGCCATCAGTTGGGGTGTTACAGATTGGTATCAGAGCCATGGTCATAGGGAATTAGGTTATATAATGCCTTTTATCCTAGTCTATAACTAAGCTTACATTCACGAGTCCTCTCGTGTATATTTCTTTTTATTCTTATATTTTCTTTCAAGATATTTTCGCTATGATTCTTTCTCGTTATTCTTTCGGTATTTTTCTGGGAGAAAAAGACACTCGTATTTCACAAACAAAACGATATCACCAAGTTAGGAGTGGCATCCATACCTTGGTGATTAGTTTCACTCCTCTATATGTTATATATCTTCGGAATATATCTTTGAGATAGGGGTGACATCAACATCTCAAGGTATATTTCCTCCAAAAAGAAACTTCACCACTAAGCTAGGAGTAATATCCTTTAACTTAGTGACTAGTTTTACTCCTCCGTATTGCTTGTTTAAAATACATCTTTGAGTTAGGAGTGATATCCGTACCTCAAAGGATTATTTCAATACCTCCTTTTTAATCTCGCTAAGGTTTTTGAATTCACTAGTGATGGGGCACGTGCAATCTAGAAGGGTGAGCGCTTGTATCCCGAGTTTTCTGTCTAGGCCTGGTATTTCGTATAAATCCTAATCAGACGAGGGACCCTTATACCTACCTGGAAACTCTTGGGATGAGCATTCACTTATTGGCTAAAGTATGCCTCCACGAGTCACTAGAAAATTGCAAATACTTGGGTTAGTCAAAGTTTCCTATGGATATGGAAACAATCCCAACGTCTCATGTTATTGATATTTATGTCTTGTTTATCATTTGAAGTTTCAATTTCATCGCTTGTTGTTTCATATGCTATTATTCATTAATCATTCGCTTTTGGATACTTCATCATCATTATTAACACTTTTTTTCATTATATTATTGCATTAAAATTTTCATTTATGTTTTTTTGACTTTTACACTTTAAAGCATTTCTCCCTTGAGTTAAAACATTTCTACCCATGACTCAAAATTTTTAAACCTTATGTTTAACCTCCACCACATCCTGATTTTGGGAATGTTGCGTCATCACACAGTTAAAAATGAAAATGATTTCCTAAAATTATTAATCAACCCGTTTTATATCATCATGTTTATAAACTAAGTTGATCGATGTCACAGTATATCCATAAACTATGACCTTTTGTATCCGCTTGTGTATCCACAATACTCTCAACACAATATGACAAAATGTTAATCTTTTACTAAATGCAATGCTCATGTGTATTTGCTTTATGTTAATTTGTGTGTATCTATGGCTGTCAAAATCAGTAACCGTTGTGGCTTGACATTTCAATGAATAATACTATGGTATATACCCCTTGTGACTTCGTTGAGAGACCTTGGTCATTGTCTTGTGATTAATTATACTCAAAAATGGTTTTCGAAGTGTTGTCTTATTCTATTGTCTTAGGGTTGGTTTTGACTGATACTGCTTAAATACATAATTGCAAACAATATACAACACATGAATTGTGAGGCGTTTTTTAGACGCTTTTGGAATTTATACTTAAATTTTGGATTCATTGTATTTCAGTTAAGACTGTTAGTTTGAATCATTGTATCTTTGTATATCATTTCAATGTAATAAACTATTTAATCAATGTATCAATATTTACAACAATCGTCACTACGTGGCACCTCGATGATTCTGCCATCAGTCGGGGTGTTACAAATTGGTATCAGAGCCATGGTTATAGGGAATTAGGTTATTAGAATTCCTTTTATCCTAGTCTATAACTAAGCTTACATTCATAAGTCCTCTCGTGTATATTTCTCTTTATTCTTATATGTTCTTTCAAGATATTTTCGCTATGATTCTTTCTTGTTATTCTTTTGGTATTTTGCTTGGAGAAGAAGACACTCGTATTTCACAAACGAAACGATATCACCAAGTTAGGAGTGGCATCCACACCTTGATGATTAGTTTCACTCCTCTATATGTTATATATCTTTAGAATATATCTTTGAGATAGGGGTGACATCCACACCTCAAGGAATATTTCCCCCAAAAAGAAACTTCACCACTAAGCTAGGAGTGATATCCTTTAACTTAGTGACTAGTTTTACTCCTCTGTATTGCTTGTTTAAAATACATCTTTGATTTAGGAGTGATATCCGTACCTCAAAGGTTTATTTCAATACCTCCTTTTAATCTCGCTAAAGTTTTGGAATTCACTAGTTATGGGGCACGTGCAATCTGGAAGGGCGAGCGCTTTTATCCTGAGTTTTTTTGTCTAGGCCTGTTATTTTGTATAAATCCCAATCAGACGAGGGACCCGTATACCTACCTGGAAACTCTTGGGATGAGCATTCACTTATAGGCTAAAGTACGCCCCCACAAGTCACTAGGAAATTGCAAATACTTGGGTTAGTCAAAGTTTCCTATGGAAACAATCCCAACGTCTCATGTTATTGATATTTATGTCTTGTTTATCATTTGAAGTTTCAATTTCATCGCTTGTTGTTTCATATGCTATTATTCATTAATCATTCGCTTTTGGATACTTCATCATCATTATTAAAACTTTTGTTCACTATATTATTGCATTGAAAGTTTCATTTATTCTTAAGGGTAGAGGTAAGACTGTCTTCATCTTACCTTAGCTTTGCTATAGGTGGGATTAACTAAGTATGATGATGATGATTTTGTGACTTTTACACTATAAAGCGTTTCTCCCTTGAGTTAAAACATTTCTACCCATGACTCAGAAATTTTAAACCTTGTGTTTAACTTCGACCACATCCTGATTTTGGGAATGTTGCGTCATCACACAGTTAAAAATGAAAATGATTTCCCAAACTTATTAATCAACCTGTTTTATATCGTCATGTTTATAAACTAAGTTGATCGATGTCACAGTATATCCATAAACTATGACCTTTTGCATCCGCTTGTGCATCCACAATACTCTCAACACAATATGACAAAATGTTAATCTTTTACTAAATGCAATTCTCTTGTGGGTTTGCTTTATGTTAATTTGTGTGTATCAATGGCTGTCAAATCATTAACCATTGTGGCTTGACATTATAATGAATAGTACTATGGTATATACCCCTTGTGACTCTGTTGAGAGACCTTGGTCATTGTCTTATGATTCATTATACTCAAAAATGGTTTTCAAAGTGTTGTCTTATTCTATTGTCTTGGGGTTGGTTTTGACTGATACTGCTTAAATACATAAGTGCAAACATTATACAACACATGAATTGCGAAACATTTTTATACTATATGTATTCAAAACAGGGTATGCTCACCAATACATTTATGTATTGACCTATACTATTTTCGTACATTTTTCAGGTTATTTTTTAGACGCTTTTGGAATTTATACATAGATTTTGGATTCATTGTATTTCAGTTTAGATTGTTAGTTTGAATCATTGTATCTTTGTATCTCATTTCAATGTAATAAACTATTTAATCAATGTATCAATATTTACATTTTAGTACCATGAGCTATTGCACAATCATCACTATGTGGCACCTCGATGATTCCGCCATCGGTCGGGGTGTTACAATTTCGCTCAAATCAATATAGCACACTAATCATATTTTGATGGATATTGTGTGTGTAAACCTTAGGTACGTGAGTGCAAAGTCATGACTTTACCTGATTGGAGAATATTAAAGTGAAAGCAGAGGGTGGGGACGGGAGGGTGGGGTTTTTTGCACGGTGGAGGTCGGAGGAGAGGGACCGAGGGTGGAGACAGTTGGGTTTTACAGGGTGGAGGCGGGAAAATGTGGGGAGGACTGGGGAGAGGGCAATGCTATGATTGTTTTTTTATATGAAACCCTATTGTATGTTTTAAATGAAAAATAAAAGTATTAAAAAGGATGAGAAAAAACAAAAATGCATCAAGCAGGAATCGAACCAGGTATCTCCAAGTTTAGAAGCGCGTTAGCAACCACTAGATCACTTCATGGATTTATTTATGGGTTTCTTTTCAAATTTATTTATGGGTTCCTTTCCAGTTTGTAATATACATTAACACTATAATTTCGAAACTGACTGGGTTCCCAGGAACCCACCGAAACACCCTAAATCCACCCCTGGGGGTCCCAAATCCTCGCGCAGATGAAGATAAGCCTATCCCATAAAATAACTTAAATCGCCAAATCGTGTGGAATCTTCCATGCGCATGAGCATTCTGCTGCGCAATCTATCCGTAGTGCAGAATAACATCAGCAACAATAAATATTCGATGTGTGCGGACACACGTGCGGGACAAATCGGCAACACCGTATACAAGTACGATGATGTACAGAAGATCCTGATTCAGGAAGATCCGGTCAGAGCCTGGTGCATGCTCAGCCAATCAGAAGACGGTGCGTGGCAGGGTAGACCAACCACCCTGCCCATGTACAACGACGTGACAACTTCCATGCTTAACATGCTGAAGCTATGCCATGTACAGTACTGTCAGAAGTACTGTATACCACACGTCGCTTTGCAACTCGTCAAACGTCATGTCAGACGCCACCACAGGTCAACCATGCCGCCGGCCAGAAAAAGTACTCGCCTGCAGCAACTCTTGACGCGCCACGTGGCTCTATGATAGGGTGGTACTCTCTTTCTCTCACATAAGCATTAATTACCACGTGACCCATATACTAATATATTGGGTCGAAGGGAGGCAAGTCTTTAACTCGGGCCCATGCCCATGACGGGTTAAGGGTTAGTGATATTTGGTCAATGCACGTCATATATAAAGGGCGTCACCCCTCCTTTGTATAGACATGTTATGCTACATTTGTAAGGCAACACCATTTTTGTGTCTATACGTTGGAGTCGGTTTCGATTACCTAGCAGTCACCTCCTTTCGTACGATCCTCTTGTTCCTTTCTTGTAGGTTGGCTCGAGTCAATGAGTGTGTGCAAAGGATTGTACTTGCAGCAACCGCGAGTTCTCCACCATAATTACCTACTGCCAAGGTAATTATACTCGTTTTTCACTAGTGGAGATATTATTTATGTTTTTTTAACTGCATTTTATAGAGTAAAAGCAAACCAATAAAGATTAGGAAACATCCAACTTAGATGGGTATTTAAGGATTACCTAGCTTATTTTTCGGCTAGGAGAGCTATGTGCAAGGCCGGCCCTTGGGTGGGCCGGGGAGGCCAACCGACCAGGGTCCAGAAATATCGGGGGCACATTTTTTTATAAAAAAATCATATATATATATGTATATGTTTTTTAAACACATCTTTAAACATTTAAACTTGGACATATTAAACACATCTTTTAAATTATAAAATAACCTAAATATATACTAGTAACCCATAACAAGTTTAAAAGCCTACTACCAATTTGATTTAACTAAATTTAAAAAAAAAAAAGCAAAATAATAGAGGAAACCTACGACACACTTAAGCAAACAAAATTTTCCCTCAACCCAATTCAAAAGCTTTGGGCTAAAAAGAATGTTAAAGAGAGCTTCACTCATCCTCAGTTACCTATTCGCTTATTACGGTGTCTCATTAACTGCTTTTAATACTTTAATCGTCGTTATTTACGTTATTAATTTCGTCAAAGTTTAAGGGTAAGTGGCATATTTCTCGTAGCTCAACCTAAGCACCTGAATTCTCAAGGAGTGCCCTAGCTATGTTTATGATTGGTTCTCGAAAGAGTCAAGCTTTTCATACCAGTGGTTTAAACCCACCGTTGCCTTTATTTAATGAGATTAAGGTGGTCCATAGTGGAGATATTATTTAACGTTAAGCTGGTCCATATATAGTGGTGATATTATTTAATTAGCTATGGTTTTAACAAGTCTAACATCAAAGTCTTTGTTTGGTACGAGAATATTTTGGTAAGATATATATAAGTGAGAAAACAAGAAGCATCAGATTTGAATAATTAAGAAAACATGTACCAAGAAATTAGAGGCATTCTAGTATCTATGCAAATCTTACTGTTCCTTCGGTTTTGCATTTGTATCGACACCATCACACTTAGCCTACCAGTCAAAGATGGGGATATATTGGTCTCTAGTGGAGAAACTTTTGCTCTAGGATTTTTTAGCCCAGCAAACTCCACCAACAGATATGTGGGTATTTGGTATAACAAGGTATCCGAGCAAACCGTAGTTTGGGTTGCCAATAGAGATCGCCCGATCAACAACTCGTCCGGTATCCTATCCGTGGATCAAACCGGGAACCTTGTCCTTCACGAAAAAGATCAAAGTTTTGTGTTTTGGTCAACCAACGTGTCCGGAGTGGTGAATGATGGTTTTTCGGCTCGGTTGTTGGATTCGGGGAATTTGGTGTTGTTTCAAGGCCTAAACAAAGATGTTTATTCATGGCAGAGCTTTGATCACCCTTCGAATACGTTTATTCCGGGTATGAAGCTTGGGTTAGATAGGAAAATGGGTTTGAATAGGGTGTTTACATCTTGGAAGTCTAGTGGGAATCCTGGTGTGGGGTATTATTCATATAGACTAGAGTTTGTTGGGTCAACTCAGTTGTTCTTGTTTAAAGGTATGACAAAATATTGGCGGGCCGGGTCATGGACCGGTCTTGGATGGAGTGGTTTACCAGGAATGACCAAAGATTATATCTTTATTGCTAGTTATGTAAATAATGACAATGAGGTGGCTATCATTTACAATATGCACAATCGGTCTATGTTGTCTAGATTAGTAGTTACCGAGTCTGGTACCATAGAGAGGCTAACTTGGCACGAATCGGATCGTAAGTGGATTGGGTTTTGGTCCCATCCAAAAGACCAGTGTGATGATTATAACCATTGTGGTCCCTTTGGCTTTTGTGATCCAAACGCATCTGTTAATTTTGAGTGTGATTGCCTTCCTGGATATGAGCCACGATCCCCACAGGACTGGTACATAAGGGATGGTTCCAAAGGGTGTAAGAGAAAGGTCGGAATACAGATGTGCAAGGCTGGAGATGGGTTCGTTGAGTTAGCTCTTGTTAAGGTACCTGACACATCATCTGCACGTGTGAACATGAGTTTGGGATTAAAAGCGTGTGAAGGGTTGTGCTTGGGGGATTGCTCATGCACGGGGTATGCAAGTGCTGATATTAGTAAGAAGTCTGAAGCTGGAGGTTGTATCACTTGGCATGGGGACATGAACGATACGAGGACTTTTTTAAACGGTGGTCAATCTTTTTATATGCGGCTTGATGCTGTTGAGTTAGGTACGCTATCAATATTACTTTTGATAATCTTATTTTTAATATTTAATAGATTGTCATTTTGTTTCTATTTCTCTTTATTTTATTAAAAAAATGCAACAATATTGGTTCTAATTCTAAGCTATGATAAAAGAAAAAGTGTTATTATTTGGTTAGTATTTTGTCCCGACTTGATTGATTTTTGGACAATTTCCAAGCTTCCATCCACCCGAGCCGTGACGAAAACATGTATTAAAAAAAAGTTCACATAAGACGTACTTTATGGCAATCACTAAATACTAAGAGGAAATATTTCAATTTTTTTTTGAAAGGCTTAGTTCAGTGGAAATCTTTGTACAACCCTAACCTAGCGATCTCAAGTTCGAATCCCTACCCACACACTGGTGTCCTCCTTGCCTAAGCTCAAACCATCACGGGGAATTTTTTTGTGGTGTGCATGAATCGAACTTGTGACCTACCCCCAGGATGGGAACCCCTAAGGGAAAACCCACCCTACCTCAAACCAGCTGGGCTGGAGATCATTGGCGAAATATTTCAATTTGAAAATGAATAATTTGAAGCATTTCAAAATAACCAAACTTTTTTTTAATATAAAATATTGCTTTCCGATTGTGACCCCTTTGGTGAGTTTTGTTGCCGTTTCCTTAATCATGTTGCCATTCTTTTCTTTTTGTCTTGAGATTAGGTGTTGTGTTGAATTATTTCTCAAATAAAGATAAACTAACATCGGTGTTCTACTTTATTTATGTGTGCTTAATAAATATCTCATGTGAAGAAAAAAAACGAAAACCCTAAAGCATTAAGTGTAGAAGCAAGACAGAAACAACATTCAGAGGTTTCCAAAGCTATGTCTTATTGGCACGTTCTCGCTCACATTAATCCAAGAGGTTTCGAAAGCTTTTTTTTTTTAACGGCAAATCGCTTTATATATATATATATAAAGAGCCAGCAAGGGGCTGAAAGAGTACATAACGAACACCAAAAACAAGCCCGAAACAAAACAAGGCTACAACACAGACAAGCACCCCAAACAGACTCCCCAAACAGAGGGAACAACTACAAATCAACAAAATTCAGCCAGTCATCCCACGAAGGCTTCGGAAGCTTCGAGCGCGAGCACACCCACAAGAGGTTTCGAAAGCTATGTCTTTGTTTTCACTCCATGATCTTCGTGCCATTTTTTATAAGAATTAAATATAATAATGTGTTAAAACTAGAGTTGAGAGTGTATAAAAAGGCTTTCTACGCGGTGTGCTTAACGACAATCTGGTGTTTATGGAAGACTCGTAATGAAGCCGTATTTGATAATAAGCAGTGTTCTTTACAAATGGTGTTTGGTGATGTCAAAGCTTGTAGTTATTTATGGGTTAGGAATAGGGCGAAGTGCCCGTCCCTAGATTGGGAGTCTTGGTGTTCTTTTTCGCTTTCTCGTGTCGGTTGGTAGTTTGTTTTTTTATCTTGTTTTGTCCTGTTTTTGGTGTTTGTATGGTGTATTGCTAGTACCCCCGCTGGCGTTGGTGGAATAAAACTTTGTTGACCGTTCAAAAAAAAAAAAAAAAAAAAAAGAGCGTATTACAGTGTAAATGAGCTAGATTGTATGTATTTATATATAGAAAAAATATTATTTTTTAAACGGTCTTATAGTCGTTCCACCAAGCCCCCCCCCCCCCCCCCATTTCCTCCCCCTTCACGTCATTGCCCGCTTCACGCCACTCACCACCATGCCAGTTTAACGCCCCGTGAGCTAGTGCTTAACGCCGGGTCCCCAACCACGTGGCCGAGCCGTTACTCCATAATAGTTAGACTTAGTGGGGGGTTTTAACTTTTATGTTCAATACACATCATACTTTTAGGATATTTGGAGTAGTGTAGGAGTAATGTAGATATAAAGTTGTAGACAGATCTCCAATAAAAAAAAATACCATGGATGCATTAATGAGCAAGTGACAAGAACTTCATATAACGTACAAGATTCCGGTTAAGGGTTTTGTTACATAAAGTTTTGTTGGTAAACACACGTAATCACATCTTAATCTATGACATTAATACTATTTAGAAGTAAAAAATTAAGCTGATATCAATTGGTATGATCTTTATTTTCCTGTGATTGTATTTCAGCAAAGTACTCATCAAAGATCCGAACGCATAAAAACCGATTTCTAGTCTTCGGGATACCATTGATTGCAGCTGCTGGCTTTCTTTTGTGTACCTTCATTTATTGTTACATAAGGAAGAAAAATGGTATGTCAATATTCATTTATTTTTAATCTATTTATCTTTGGGTAGAAAAGGGTTCCTCATGCATAGACATATGCATATGCATTACCCTAAAATGCTAAAACCCTATTTAACGTTGTTTAAAGTTAGGGGCATAAATTAGGAAAAGCCATGAAGAATGCATATAATGAAAAACACTTGTTAAGTTTGATGGATTCTGCTCAAATCACATGAGTTAGAATTATTCCAGATGTACATGAATCATGAATCCTTTGGAACGAAAACAAACTAAATTGTTTAGCATGTTTAATGGAAAATTACAAAAATAAACATTGATAACCAAAAACTTTCCAATATAGACATCTCGATTCAACCTTCAGTGGCTGTTTGGTAAGTCTCTTAATGAGGCTTTAAACCATTCAGCGCTGAATGATTCAACATTCAGCGTGTTTGTTTCAGCTTTTAAATGGAATGGTTAAGGTTGAACCATTAAGATTGGGATGTTGCTGAACTATTAAGCACTGAACTAGGCTGAACCTTAATGAGACCCTCCTACCAATGTGAGACAAGAAAATTAACCATTAAGAGGTCCAACTTAATGATTCAACACTTAACCATTTAGACATTTTAATGATTCAACACTTAATTAACCAAACAACCCCTCACTAAAGTAGTCAACCTCATTTCGATAATTAGAAGTTGTCACATCAGCTTCATCACCAAAAATTTTCCTACAGACTTAATGAGATATATGAGACAGCTAGAATTTATCCTACGCTAATTTTGCAAGGCTGCTAATGTTAAACTTGGGGGAAACTAAAACTTTTGTTTATTGCTAGATTTTAAAACATAGAAGCCAAAGGTTTATATAGACTAACTATTCTAATCCTACTAGCACTCCAAAAGTACTAAAACAATAATTATCAAAATAATAGAAAACATAACTCAAACCTAATACTAATACTAATGGATAATTCAAATAATAATTAAACAAACTTAATTATTATTATACTAGTTTAGTCCTTCAACTTTAACCCTTCGAGTTGATATCGCTACAAGTCTTACAGCTAAGACAATTGAATGTTGAGACGATAAGCCTACACTCTTTTATGTGGCTGAGACGGTTGATTGGTTGAGAAGGCTAACGATTCACTTTTTTTCGAGGCGGTAATTGACACTACTTTGGAGACAACCGAAAATAAGTTTTTGGTCAACAATATTTATTTTTGTATTTCCCCCCTTTTTATTTGGATTTTATGTTTAAATCATTTTCAAACTATAAACTATCATTTGACTTAAAATAATTTTGATGTAAGCATAATCCAAGTTGGCAATTTTTTGGTTTTGGTTGTCGACTACGTCAAGTGTAGCTTCATGGATTAAGGTCCAGACTTTTGTGGAAGAAGAAGAATGTGACTCACATAAATGTTTAAACAAACTACTTTTCACTACTGCTTGATTGTCTGATACAGCCAAACGAAATGAAGGTGAAGCTGGTTTTGGTTTCACGGATAGCTTGAAAACCATGGAAGGGGCTTTCATGGAGAAGGATATCGGCAAAAATGTGGATTTAGATGTGTTTGATTTGAGCACGATAGTTACGGCAACTGATAATTTTTCGCCCTTAAACAAGCTTGGAGAAGGTGGATTTGGCTCGGTTTATAAGGTAGTATTCTGTCAATGATCATAACCTTTGTGTTTAAATATAATTGTAGTTTATTAATCTTAAATAAAAACTCAGGGTAAGCTACTAAATCGGCAAGAAATTGCTATCAAAAGATTATCAGAAAGTTCAGGTCAAGGGATTCGAGAATTCAAGAATGAAGTAACGTTGATAGCGAAACTTCAACACAGGAACCTAGTCCGGCTTTTGGGATATTGCTTTAGTAAGGAAGAAAAGATGTTAGTTTACGAATACTTACCTAACAAAGGCTTGGATTCTTTCATATTCGGTTTGTTATCTAACCTGCAATTAAGTTCTCCAAATCAAATTACTTTACTTTCTTTATGAAGTTTGATAAATTCTAAATATCCTATGGAATGGTATCGTCCTAGATCAAGAGAAGGCTTCTCTTTTGGATTGGAAGAAACGGTTTCAAATCATTCAAGGGATTGTTCGTGGACTGCTCTATCTTCATCACGATTCTAGGCTCAAGATCATCCACAGAGATCTAAAAGCAAGCAATGTTTTGCTGGATACAGATCTAAACCCTAAAATTTCTGATTTCGGAATGGCAAAAGTCTTTGGAGGGGATGAAGATGAAGCTAAAACACGTAGAGTTGTTGGAACATAGTATGTGTAGTTCTTTGACTATAATTCAACTCGCTTTTAAATACTTTCCTTTACCTAACATTGATATAATTTGATTGTAGTGGTTATATGCCTCCAGAGTATGCAATGGGAGGACTTTTTTCTGTAAAATCTGATGTTTTTAGCTTCGGAATTCTAATTCTCGAGATTATCAGTGGTAGGAGAAACACCAGCTACTATAAAGAGAATTCTGTAAATTTGATTGGGCATGTAAGTAACTATATATTTTTTGTTGCTTATTCAACCCACCAAACAAAACACTATCGTAATCAACTTCATTTTTAGGTGTGGGATTTGTGGAAACAAGGCAAAGCTTTGGCGGTAGTTGACTCATGTTTGGGAGATTCATTCGATACCCGTAAAGTTCTTCTATGTATCCATGTCGGAATCTTGTGTGTTCAAGAATTGGCTAGTGATCGGCCTACAATGACTGACATAGCTTTTATGTTGAGTAATCACGAAACAATGCTTCCTTCTCCTAATCAACCAGCATTCATCTTTAGACAATTAAATTATGGTAGGGACTCACCATTAACACCAGCTGGTGGTGGTGTCTCCATCGACGATGACACCATCACCATCCTTCGTGCTCGATAATTCATAATATATCATAAGTAAACTCTAGAACATCATGTCACACAAAACAATTAGATCATTAGATGTTATGTCTGCTTGAACATCATGTAAGTGTTTTTTTTCTAATAGTTTGAATAATATGTATGTAATTTGTTACAACTTATTTCCGACAAATGTGTCACACCCCGCCAAGGTGGAAACACATGGATGTGACTTCGAAAGGTTTTCAAGCACAAGGTTCAAGCAACACATAAGATAGAACAATAGTGGATACCAAATATTTCAAATCGTGTCTTACATAATCATAATAAAATGTAAATTGTCTGAATATAACGGACCAAAATTTAAAACATTACATATTAAATGTTATTGAATCTTGGTTCATGATGATGGTACCACGTGGTGTATACTCAAACCTCTCCCCCAAGTCCTCGAGCTCCATTGTTAATTACCTTAAAAACATGCATAAAGATTTTTCAACATAATGTCGGTGAGTTCACAGGTTTTAATGTATTATGTAATGTATTTGTGAAATCGTGTATGACCAATCAAAGCTAGCTAGCTAAGCTAATGATTACTGTGCCAACCATGTGTCCCATAACCAAACCTCCTGACTGTTGTGCATCGCGCATTGTACAATACAGACAACGAAAATATAGTAGAATACTAACACTCTTTTGCATGTAACCGGTTAGAGCGACTAACCAAGAGTGGGGATGTCAACCTAATAGATCTATTTAAGTGTTCCATGGCTACTGTTAGCTAATTGTTACAGTGTAAATGCAAGTACGAGGATTGATGAGCTCATGAACCAAATATATCATGTTTCACATGGTAGTCATGATAGAAATTCACCCAAATGTATTGTAACTAGAAATGTAGCATGTTTATCCCCAAAAAATGTAAAACAGTAAAACGGGGCCGTGAAACTCACCTGGTGACTGAAGATAGGGTCTAGTAAAGCAGAAAAGTGAAATAGCTACTGTCCCGACAAAATGTGCCCTATGATTATCAAGGACATAGTAAGTTGTACGCTCTTGTCGTTTACCATACAAGTTGTTCACCCGACTTGTGGACCCTCGTATCATGTATATGTGGGGCCATTGTTCATGCACGTGACAATTACTAAGTATTTTATATGTACTTTGTAAAGTGTACGATTTTGTGAATTCAGGGAGATTTGTTGTAAAAACGTATTTATTGTTAACAAAACGGGCCCCACATGTCATCATGGGTTATGGAATATTTCCCAATCTAACATGTGTGGTGTTATCTTTGAATTACAAATGTTCGAATCATGTTTTATAATATTATAATGTTAAACTAGGAATAACATATGTTTAAACCTTCTTAACATATGTTTTGTTATATAGCCGAAACTTTTGATGGACAATTGGCTCAAAATCCGATTCTTTGGTATCACATATTCGACTTTCTCATGCCCATTAATGTATAAAAGAGTGATTAGATATGTGTACGTGTATTTTCTTTGGAAAACCGTACGTAAACACTTACAAAATGTGAGATAGGTTTGGATATACATATATGTTATGTTTTGGTTCCAAAAAGCCGATCCATTGTTATTTATTTGACACATTATACTTGTATGTGTACCCATGTGTTTGTGTGTTGAATATATATATATATATATATATATATATATATATATATATATATATGTTTTTATACAAATCTGTGGGTGTGCATAACCTACATGTGTACGTGTGTAGGTATATGTATACATAATGTTTTTGAACTTAATATTTGTATGTTTCAACTTCAAAACCATAATGTTTGTTATAAAATGAGTCGATTACATATTTATATACATTAACAAGGGTGGTAATTCGGGTGATGTGTGATGTGACCGAAACATTATAATATTTATAAGTGTAGGAGTGTTAATCAACTTACCTAAGAATTGGTGGTGATGATTCGGGTTCTAATTGCCTTGTGATCCTTCCTACGACATGTTTACTCCAATGTAGCCTGTCGATAGTTGATTATGGCTTGGAATCGAGTTGGGTTTTGGGTTGGGGAATTCGACCGTGAGAAAGGAAAGGAAAACAAGATAGTTGGCTTTGATTTGTGAGTTTGTAAGTGTGGTGTATGCGCTCAAAACTCAACTAGAAGCCTCCCTATATAGTCCATCGAATGGCAAGTCTAACACATAGATCCTTGTAGTTTTGAAAGTACAATCCAATCTTTTATAAAGGTTTGACATAGATTGAAAGTGACAAGTGGATGTGGGTGTCTTGGGGATCGGTTGACTTGAGGACAAAGGAGATCTCACTTGTTTTGGTTTGTATCAAGGCTAGGAAGCTTCTCAGTTGTCTAATTAAGGCCTATAAAGGTATAAGATGTGGTGTCTTTGTCCATAAGTGTCATGCATATGGTGTAATGACAAATTCAATTAATGATCATCAAAGTTATATGTGTGTGTGTCATTCTCTGCCGAAAAGGGAAGGAAGGAAGAAAAGAATTTTTGTTGTGATCATATAGGGAAGTTAATCACTCATGGGAAGTGTTGTGAGGAGTTGACTTTACTAATTTGGTGTAAGAAGTGGACACATTATGTGAGAAAGGCTTGTGAGTGTTGTTCTTGGTTGTCTTCGGCCGATTATGGGAAAAGATCAACATTTTGGGTTATGATCATGCTGTGGGAGTTTGTGTGTCATCAACATAGGTTCCAAATGGGTATAATAAGGTTGTCATTGTGTTGATCTTGTGTGTTGTTGCTTTCGGCCACCAAACATGGGGAAAGGAAATGGTTTTGTTGGTCGTTAGTAATGCTAAATGGGGTAAGGGTTATCCTTGGGAATGAGTGTTGTGTTAAGGTTAAAGACTCCATGTTGGTATAAGGGAAAGGCAAAATAATCATCCAATGTATATATCCATATCCATGCGTGTGTGTATATAGGTGTAGTCTCAAAGTGTAGTCACAATAATATTTGATTTTGTATGGTTAAATAGATGTAAGTTATTTAACATATTATTCATGTGGGAATGGATATGGGATCGTGGATATGAATAGATATAGGTGGCCGATTATATGTATACAAACACATGATTTTGTGTGCTAGTTATCTAGTTAGTTTGTTGTGTATATGTGTTTACATGTGTATGTAGATATGGCAGAATATATATGGATATATGTGGGTATATGAAGTGTTATAGATATCCATAAGTTATCAATAGAATTCGATTATTTAACATATGTGTGTGAACGATCTAGTGTGTTAATAACATGTATGGTTGTAATAACATTATTGATCATGCAATATATACATGTGTTATTTGTGGTTATTCACGTGTTATTAGATATTATTAACTCATGGTAACACATGCTTGTTCCTTGGTAGTGTTTAATGATTTTGGTGTGTGTTAATTGTCATAAACACATTGTGAATTGTTCGGATTTGAGTGGAATTGTGTAATTCCCAATTAGGTAATGTCACGTGTATTGTCGTTTTGTCCGTACGTAGTAATTGGATACCTGGTTGCTCTTGGTTGAGCGTGTTATTGGCTTGATTGTTCAATGCCAATTGTCTCGGATAATTCGGGTGTTGTATGCGTAAACGGATAATGTACTGAATTCGTGTAATAGTTCGGACTTTGCTAGACTAGGAATGGTATAGTAAGTGCTACAAATGTCTATTATGCACATGAAATGACTTAGTTAAGTTAGATGTGTGCGGATCTTAACCTAATTCGTTGACGGGTGTCACAAAATGCCACATTGCTCGACAAGTGTGGGAACCAAGGTCGCCATGTGGCAAGGTGTGCATCCGCATAGGGGCATAGGGGCCACTCTTATTCATTTTTAAGCAACCCAAAACACCTAAAAAGAAACAAATATGAACACCACGTAAACTTTCGGATCCTTTTGAAGAATTAAAAAAGGAAAAATCACTGATGTCTTACATAAACATTGACCCAAACATTTTTGTCAAAATAAATTAATCAAATTAACACACGATACGTGACAATGCATAATAGAAAAAGGGTAGCAACCACTTTGGTAATGAAGAGGCTTTGCCTTAGACGGTTTGACTAAAGAGGTTAGGTGGGCTTGTGGCATCTAGGGGAGCATGGTGAAAAGTCTATGGTAAAGCCTCTACATTGTTTTTGAACAACCAAAACGGAACAATTTATTATAACCCAAAAACGACCAACAGGTCATTGGTACATTCCACCATCTAACTAAAATCTACACAACACCTAAAACTGAACAATTTGGTAAAGCCTCTACATCCCTTAGACGCTACAAGCCCACGTGACCTCCTCAATTAAAGCGTCTATGGTAAAGCTTCTACATTCTCAAAGCGGCTATTAGCCTCTTTCAATTATGCATTGTCATGTGTCGTATGTTAATTGAGTTACATGTCATTCTCCGAGCTATCTAAAATTTGTGAAGTCTCTACACTTAAAGACTCTATACTTGTTTATTTAGACAAACATATTTGGGTTAATATTTATATTTATGATTTTCCCATTAAAAAATGTGTATACATGAACTCCAATAACATGCCTTTGTGAAGTTGGTAAAGAGTGCTACAACATGAGACTTTCATGTTCGGCTTTCAATTTTTCATATTCCGTTCGGATATTATTCTACTTTAATACACGTATTATAATTTTTTTAAGTAATTTAATATTTATATTTTTTTTATAAATTTAACATAAAAAAATAAATTATCTAATTATTATAACTTTAGTTGGTTTGATAGTAAATTTACTATTATTATTATTATTAAATTCCAAATGTTTCGAAACTATAATATTATTATATATGATGTTTAAGAGAGACGGTAAACAACTAAAAATGACAGTCAGGGTTTTGCTATTAAGAGTTTATTTATGTGGAGCTTGAAGTATATGGTTGATAAGTAGTTCGGTTTGTGTCTATGGTATAGTGCTTCCGATTTTTGGGTCGACACATGAGAGTCTGTTATCGGTTAGTTCGTTTGGGCCCTATTTTGTTTTGTTTCTTGAGGGTTTTTCCTTTTCTTTATTTTTTTTTGTGTGTCTCTCTATGTATAGGCTATGATTTTTCCTTTGGTTTTTGGGTCAGAGTTATTAGGTTTTATGTTTGAGATCGTATCATTTGTTTTGAGTTTCAGTTGTTTTTTGGCTAGTTTTTTTGGTAGTCGAGGTTTCACTTTAATAAAAGTTTGAACATTTAAAATAAGATTATTTCAAAATCCAAGGTTCGAAAAAATGTGATAAAATGATAAGCCATGGTTGGTGATCATAATCCATAGCGATTTTTTAATTAACTCTTTGAACAAAAACCAAATTGATACAACGGTATGAAATTGACACCGAACAAAACTAAATTAAATGAACAACTTGGTTTCACATGATAGGTTTATTGTATCACTAGGTTTAGAACTCGTATATTACACGGGTTGAGCTAATATATTTTGTAAATGGATGATTTGAATAAAACTACATAAAAGGCATTAGATATAAAAATACAAAAAGATATTCACAACTCTCTAAATATTTCTTTGTACACAACATTTGTTGTTTCTGAAATACAATCTGAAAATTATGTTTCACATGAATTACTTGTAAATGAACCAACTAGCTCAACAAACTCATCTTTCTCATATGAGTTTTCATATGAGTCAGCTGTAACACCTGACTCTAAATATGAATCACCTGAAGTAACTGAATATGAAAAATTAGAATAAGTTGAATATAGTGAATCCAAATGTGAGTCTTTTGGAGCAGCTAAATCAGCAACAAGGGATTCAGTAGAGCCACAACAAAATAAATGTGAGTCACGTGGTTCAACTGAATCAAGCAGTGAAACATTAATTGAGCCAAAAACATCTAAAACTGAAACAACAAGTCCAGTCGAATGTAAAGAAGAATGTGAGGATGCCTCATCCAAGACTGTTAGTACATGTGTGGTAATGCCAATAGTTCTTGAGTTTAAATGTGTGAATGATACTAATGCTTGTACTTCATATGCAAATGAAGTAAAAGTAGAGGATTGGATTGAAGGGGGATGAAATTGTTTGCACTAAAACTGCTAATGTTTGTTTAAAAATATCAAGTTTATCTGCTAATGCTCGTTCGTATGTAAAAGAGGTTGTTTCTGAGCCAACACTAAAAGGCTCATCAGATAAATATGGACATATGAAACAGAGCAAAAAGTTTGAGAAATCAGTAAACAAATCATCCAACAGATTTCATCACTCACATTGTCCTTATGTGCCCTATTACACAAGAGATCAGTGGGCTACATCAAGAGAAAGGTCTTATTCTAAGCCAATAAAGGTTGAAAAGCCTAAGTTAATGAAGAATAAGATTCCCAAGGTTAAGCCTTCTAATGGTGATTGGCATGCTGCACAAGCAAAAAGAGAAGTTTTTAACGAACAAATACATTTTCCTAAAGGTATAATGGTAGAACAATCCACAGTATCTGCCTCAACTCCAAAGACAAAGTTGATAAAACCTAAACAAGTTTGGAAAGCTAAATCAACTGTAGCACCATCACCAATTTAAAGATAATTAAGGACATGTGTTTGAAGGAAGTGTCTTATATTGATGCTTCAGGAATGCCCAAGACCGCTATGTCTTGGGTACCGATGTCTAACTAATCTCTTTTATGTGCAGGGACAGCCAAGGAAGATTATCAACAATAATTGGTGTGTTGATAATGGTTGTTCAGGCATATTACAGGTGACATCTCTCTGTTATACAATTTTATTTTATTTTTTTAAATGGTGGGTATGTTTCCTTTGAAGGAGATAATGGAGGTAAGATAAGCAAGAAAGATACATTCAAAAACCTGATGCATTAAGGTTTTGAAAATGATTGGTCATTAATTTGAGAGTGGCTTTCGAAAAGAACAAAAAAGATTTTTCGTTGCTTTAGGTAAATTTGTTCTTAAATTTTTTTGTCGTTTATTTTGTTTTGTTTCCAATTTAAGCACACATTTAGGGGAATGTATCTTCAGAACCCTTAAAAACACAAAAAGCATTGAAAAATTCAGAAATGAGATGTCATGGTGTGAATGAGAAGAAATGATAGTACATCAGCCGCTGAAATGTCACACTTAAAATCAAGCAAAAAACTTAAAACTAAGTGTGATTGTAACTCCATCATGTGATGTACCAGTAAGCAAAAACGACACAACGTACTTGGTCTAAAGTACGATATAAACATAATGAGTTGCGTAATGTGTGGGTAACACATCATCGGCGTATGATTGCATGGTCTTAAATCATGTGTTGATAGGTTGCCAAAATCTGAGGTTTCAAGTTTGTAAATTGTCGAATCATCCGGGAATAACTGGTCAAATTTTGAATTGACCAGGCGTTCTAGAAATAGCTAAAAAGAATAATATAATCCAAAACCCTTGTTCTCATCAAAATAAGAGAATTTTAGCTAAAGATGGCAAAATCAAAATCAAAAGCCTCCAGCTATTCGTATCGAAACTCAAAGTGCATGTGTAGTATACTATATATAATACTAATGCAAGGTAAGTGTTCATTGGGATAGCGATTTAGATTAGGCACGCCATCTGAGTAAGGAGTAATGAATTTAAATAATCCAAACTATTGGCCATTGGCCGCTATCGATCCCAACTAACGGAATAGCTGCTGGCAGTCCCTCCTTTTGACATATTGGCCACCAACGAACCCAAACTAACTGAGTGTTCAATCCGTTAGTCTGATGCTGATGTGGCATGCTTGGGTGTCCAAAACTTCTTATGTGGCATGCTTGCATGGAAAATTTATTTTAATATAATATGTATATAAGCTGATTTCAAAACATAATAAATAAGAAGATTTTTATAAAACCCATCTCCCCCTCCCCTCTCTTTGTAAAACACCATAACTAGCCCACCACACACCACCACCACAATCAACCCTCCACCATCGTTCACTAATGTCACAATCTCCACCATTGTTCACCATAATCATCATCCCTATTCTCATACCTATCTCTCACAATAGGGTAACAATGACGGCTGGAGATGATGGTGGTTATTGTGGGTTATGTGAATGAGCAACAAAGGTGACAAAGGTTAAGGTTTGGCAGCGGCCATAGATGATGATGGTGTATTTCTAAAGACGAAGGCAGCGGAGTTTGACACCCATTCTAAGGTTCCAACAAGGTCAGGTAGGATTCCGAACAGATTAGGTAAGACCCGACTCCTCTCATGCCCCTTTATCATTTAGATCGGCTCACGATTAATCAAACTATTACGATAATAAAGTTCCTAACAAAAGCCTCGTTTGTTTCTGTTTGGATCTCGTTATTTTAGATGGTATTAAGTAGTGGTTGTGGTTAAAGGTTTGGGTAGCAGTAGGTTGTTGTTGGCTGGACAATGGTAGTGATAGTGACGGTGGTGAATGATGGTGGTGATGGTGGTAGTGTGTGGTGTTTTACAGAAATAGAGGGGGAGGCAACAGGCGGTGATGATGCGGTGGGTGTTGGTGAACAGTGGTAGCAGCTGGGAAGAGAGGTTAGGGCTTGTTCTTCAATGACTTAAGTTAAAAAGATAGTTGCCACGTCATTTTCCACGTAAGATAATTTTTTTACAATCAAGCATGCCACATCAGCAAAACACTAACGATGTTAGCCCTCTGTTAGTTTGGATCCGTTTGTGGACAATATGTCGAAAGGTGGGACCGCCATCAGATATTTTGTTAGTTGGGACTGGTAGCGGCCAATGGCTAATAGTTTGGATTAATTAAATCCATTACTCCGCTGAGTTATGGATGTAAATTAGACACATGCATCATACTATGCATAATACTAAAGCTTATGGTGACTAACCACTGAGATAACGACTTGGATTGGACACACCATCTAAGTTAAGTATGGTAATAATAAAAGGAAAAAAGAAAAAAACGTCATAATAAGATTACTGTTTTCAGTATCTGCCATAACCTGCCCAAGATAAAATTTAATCATGTGTCTTGTAACAAAACGGATGACAATGATTTACTCACCCGCTACGACGAAGCTTTGTGCAATTTCTTGATCGCGGGGGTATGTCATGTTGTGGAAAACACCGTTCTCTACAACATAATACTCAAATTAAAGCATATCTGAAAATATGGCTTTGAAGACGGGGGCGTGTTTTGCTTAGGTGGATAAACAATACTGGTAATTGTCTTGGACTATTAAAACGCTTTTAATAATTTATGAGAGTATTACAAACTGTGTGTTTGCAGACTAGTTCGAGCTGATATGATCTTTTTGCCCATGATTCTCACAAAAAGAAGCATTGTAACTAGTTAATTAGAGTTTTTTTTATTTTTGGTTTTAGATTTTTATTTTATTTTAGTTTTGATCAATCTTTATAAAATTGACCATTCTTGAAGATTTGACCGATCCTCAAAAGATTGAAAGAGATTCTGGTTTTTTAAAAATTTGTAGTGAAAGTACTCGAATGTACTTGGTGTTCATGTGCTTACTGGTCCCCTTATTACATATAAATGTTTGCTTACAAAATTCTAAGAATTTGATACAAATCAAGAAACAGTGGTTGATGAAGATTGAAGCATGACACACCCCAACGACAAGATGTACCTGGGTTAGAAGAAACTGAAGTGGATGGATCATCTTTTGACAATAAAAGTACAACTGAAGAAGTATATGCAAAAGTGCTTAAAGTTGAAAGATTGAAAAAACAAAAGAGTTATGAGAATTCTCCTTTCACATTCTCTTTTGACAAGTTGTTCAAGCAAAGGATGATGATGATTCAAATGTGGATTTTTCTCCTAGAGAAAACAAAAGACCCAAATTTGAGAATGAAGAAATGAAGTATCTTTCTAGTGAGCCATAACATGTATATTACATGCCCTAAAATTTTCAAATAAAAAAAGCTCTGAAAGTAGAGTTTTCTCTCTCTCTCACACACACTCTCTCTCTCTCTCTCTCTCTATATATATATATATATGTCAAACATAAAATGAAAACCCCCTTTAGCTGGAAAAAACCTCAGAAACCCATGTAAAAACCATCTAAAAAACTTTTTTTTGTTTGAAAAAAAATATAGGATGTAACATACATGTTTTTAAGCGTTTTGGGCAAAAAAAAAACGCCAAGGGGATATTTTTTTAACAAAATAAACAAAGTTGCTCTATTTACATATGTTTTCTCTATTTATCTATTGTAACAGAGTTGTTACACATGTAATTGGTTCAAATGAGAATCTTTTTAGCCAAAATGAGAACTGAGAGAACTATTCCGGACCATGGATTTCTCTAAGGAAAAAAAAAGGTTAATCGCAAGTTTTTTTACAAGAATTTTTTTTTATTTTTTTCATTTATACATATGTGTATATATGTGTCTAAAACCACAAATACTGGTGTTCTACATATATGTACGTACATGTTTTGTAATGCACATACATGTGTAAATATGTAGAAATGATTTCACATACATGTATAGAAAAAAAGGTTGTGGGTAAGAGCATGTTATTTTAATGTACAAAGGTGTTTATATGTGTTACAGTTTAAAAAAATATGTATCATACATATATGTTCGACACTATACACATATGTATAAATTCAATATACACATATGTATAAATGAAAAAACATAAAAAATTGTTCTTGTAAAAAAACCTGTGATTAAGCAAAAAAGAATTGCCTTAAAGAAATGTGTGGTCAGAATTGTTCTCTCAGTTATCAAATAGGAGTTGGTTCTCTTAGGATCCATACCATATATATATATATATATATATATATATATTGAAGGAAAATATACTAAAAATGTATGATGTGATAGTTAAAATCTATATACATTATGTATAATTGGATCGGTTAATTGGGTTATGCCCACTAGTAGAACGTCTTTGGGTTACTTAAAATTTTTGAATATTTTATATGTATTGCGTATACCCCTAATGTAGTTCAAACTCCGATATTGATTATGTCATACACTTAGACAAATATTTTGGTTAATTGATTATGGCTTAACCGAACCAATCCAAATGTTGTTTCCCGCCGCAATGCGCGGGCACCCCACTAGTAGTTATAAAATGTAACACGCATATAAAAATGAATTTGCCTAGACACTGGTGGATCTTACACATATTGGAGGACAAACATTACATCATACATATACAGATGTAACAGATATACTATACTTTTTTCGAACGAAAAATATGGGGTATGTTTAGCGGTTTGCAGTGGCGGAGCCAGGAATGTGCTTCTATGGTGTCGTTTTTTTCAATACCCAGGTTTATAATAACACGTTATTTTCGAATCTTGTCGGGTCGGGTCAAATCACACAATAAAAATTGATGTTATAATAAAAGTACAATATCATTGAGATAACACATAATAGAAATACAAAGTCGTTTAAAATATATAAAAAAAATTACATTTTATAGTTGCTCTCTACGAGTTTTCATGTTTTGAAAACGATTCATAACATCTTCAACTGTAACTTTCGCCAAAAACTCTTTTTCAATATAACAAATGCAAGCATCATTCAAATAAGCATCACCCATCTGATTACGCAAATCTGACTTCACATGCTTCATAGAAGAAAAACATCTCTCAACACTTACCGTTGCAATCGGTAGAACTAATGCTAATTTCAATAAACGATAGACCAATGGATATCCAACATGTTTCTTTTGTTTCCTCCATCATTTTTTTTGCAAGAATATATATACCTTTCACGTCCCAAACATTTTGTCGCCTCTTATGTTATTAATGTAGATGTCGAGCTCATGCATAAGGTAATCTCTTTCTTCACAATTAAAATCTTAGGGGTACACCTCCTCCAACCTTAGCATCTTTAGAACATCAAATGCACTAAAATTATCATCCAGGCTTAACGCACTCATACACAAATAACAATCACATTTTGTTAACTAATTAAACTCTATAAAATTATTCAAAATTCAGGTTATCAAGTATTCATGTCTCTTTTTAAAATTAAATATTAAAGAATAACTAACATTTACTCATGTTATATTGTTATTGATTCTTTGATAAACATTTCCTTGCAACTTATCTTAATTCTTGAGTCCTTGGCAAAGATAAATGAGGACCTGTAAAAACACCTAATCTACCAAGTCATGAATTAATTTCAACAAAATCTACACAAAACTCACTAGAACTTACAACAACCAAACATTATAATTCCAAACTTATAATTGGTTCTTTGCTCCTCAAAGCCTAAAAACTTTTAATAATTGCTCTGCACCTCAAAGCCTCATCCATTGGTGGCTGACAAACGATAGTCATGTACCGTTTTAATTTAGGTTTACCAATTTTATATTTTTAATGGATGTGCCTATTATGTTTATTGATTTGTTGGGTTAAAAAAAAGCTAAAAAATGTGGGTCTCTCAATTATTTCAAGTCTATCATTAAAAATTAAGTAATTGGGATTACCATGTTTAAACTATAAGTTTTTTTATTATTTAAAATGTTTAGAAAAAATAGCAACGGTGTTGCTCGTAAAAAAACAACGGTGTCGCTTGTAAAAAATCAATAGTGTCACTCGAATATTTTCTTTTACATGTTACATATAATAACAAAATTTGAATGGTGTCGGGCGCACCGTTGTCGTGTATGTAGCTCCGCCACTGACGGTTTGGGCCCATTAGTTTATTAAGATTTGGGCCTGCCCATATGTTGCCATGTTCATAAATTAAGGGTCCACGTATTTGTGGTGTCAGAGCTTAACAGGAAGGTTGAAATTTGAATAATGTTCGTGCGGGATTTATTTGTGGTGGCAGTAGTGGATCTTTTGATCAGAAAATATATTCTCAAACAATTCCTAACAACTGTTCAGTTATGGATCGACGGTCGGACCAACGCTAACGGAGTTTGTATGTCGTAAATTTCACTTGACGCATGATGTGGTATGACCACCACCACGTGTCAGTTACCTTCAACTTCCCCGCGTTAATTTTAAAGCGACCGTTATTGTTCCTCATTGTTTATCAGACTTCCATGATAGATACAACATTCATCTTCGTTATCCTTTGTTTCCCGTAATAAGTTTCGAGAGATTATTCCTCTTCATCCAGATGATCGTTCTACTTCTGTAATGATCAGGAACATTCCAAACAACTGTTCAGTTATGGATCTTTTGATCAGAAAATATATTCTCAAACATTTCCTAACAACAGTTGAGTTATGAATCGACAGTCGGACCAGCGCTAAGTGAGTTCGTATGTCATAAATGTCACTTGACGCAGGATGTGGTACGACCACCGCCACGTCTACATGGTAAATCATCTGTACATTCAATGAGTTTGTGTCCAATGCAAAGATCTTCGAATACGGTATGCGCATTAAATTTCAGTAGAAAACTTTTTTTCTTTTCATTGCTCCAACATAACTTGCACCGGTTTGAGATATGAGTTTGATTAGCTTAAATCTCTCTGATCCATGGTATCCACTAACCTTAGCGACAACGAGATCCATAATTCGAACAAGAAGCTAAACGTTGGAACATGTTTGACAGTGCAAAGGCTGCTGAAATTACAAGAGCGAGGATTCACGTAATTTTTGTTATTTTTATGCATTTTTAGAACGTCCCATGTTTTGGTATTTTTAATTACTTAGAAAAATACTCCTCGTATTGCCCAATACGTGGAATATCAGACCCACGTACTTGAAGGAAGACTGACATTCCCTGGGACGTTAGTGTGCAGCTTTTGACCTGAGTATTGAACAATACGAGGCATATTGGTACGAGGTTGCAGACTGACATTCCCTGGGAAGTCATTGTGCAGCTTTTGACCTAAATATGCCTCGTATAGACCAATACAAAGTATAGTTAGGGTGCGGATTCAGATTTTAAGGGTGTCTATATAGATGGAGCCTAAATTAATTCTGAACTCTGGAGACCGGAAGTGTGGAGGGTGTTTTCCTCTATAAAGATAAGGTTGACTGGACAGTGGACATTGCCACATTGGAGAATCTGTTAAAAGTGGTATATTATTTTTAGATAAGTTTTAACATTGTAACAAACATTAGATTAAAAAATATAAAATATCTAAAAACTACTAAAACAGAAAACGTTAGACATCAATCATCCAAATACAAATGAAAACTTTAGATATTAACTATTACTAGTAGGGAACCCGTACATTGCGGCAGAGACGCGGCGAGAATTCAGTGAGTATCGGGTGACCTAATATACTATAGATTGTTAAACCTTATAAATACATATATATGTGTAATATGTCAGGCTTTCAGAATTTTAAATAGTATTTTAGTTGTTCTTATCCATTGGTACAATGCATCTTCTTTCAACCTTTGTTTGAATAAATTTATGTTTTGTTAATGCTACCCTCAGGTCTTAATCATAACCGTTTATTGTTCATCGCATACTATTTTTAGAGATATGGAAAGATATAGTTTGACATTTGAAATTCAAACAAACCACTTTACATATTCAAAATTGACATGTTTTTCACTAAGCATTGCAACACAAATGAACCACAAGAAGAAAAAAAAAACATTTACATGTGACAAGCATGTATTATCCAATAGTGAGTCTTTTGGTACAACTTTGAAAAGAACATGATGTGTATTTTAAAAAGGAAAAAAAAACAATGTGCACCATAAAGAAAAACATGTGGAGGAACTTTTTTTGAATGTTACGGTAAAAGAATGTGTACAAGTAGGTTTTGCATGAATGGTAGAAATGAAAAAAATTACATGACATTTGGGTTTTAAGCAAAAGACTTTTCCTATATCATCTTAAAATTCATGTAAAATGACATTTGTAGACATCTTTCTTCCTTTATAATGTAGTATAGATGCGTATAAAAGTCAATTAAAATATTAATCAACCCAACATAACATATATGTAAAAGGAAAGAAAATTTGGTTCAATAGGCCGCTTTAAACAGAAAAACAAAAACAAGAAACACAGGCAATTCAACCCATGAACCAAACTGTCAAGGTTGATGGTTTTCGATCCCACCGGTCTAGTTTTCAGAACATATCCAATACTAAAGCATGTTAGTATGTGTTTAGGAATAGAACTCGAATTCTTATTGGTGTGATTAGGATTGCTCAACCAGAGAGTTGAGCCAACATTGCTTTAGCTCGTGCTTGAGTTCGAAGCTATATGAGCCGGATTGGCTTGACTTGGCTTGGCTTAGAATATTCATATCAAGATTGAAATTGAAATTGAAATTGAACTTGCAATCGACTCGTGGCTCGGCTCACGTTGTTTATTTAATCTTGATAGGGTTAGTATTAAATTTATTATTAGCAAAAGAGAATTTATTAATCCCATCTTTTTGCAGTTGGCCGATAATAATCCCACCTGAGTTTATTCTTCCAACTAGTCCTAACTTTTAAACATTTTGCTCTCAATGCACCTCTGTTAACTCACACTAACGCCGTTAGCTGAAACTCACAATTCTAGGTGATTATTCACCGGATTTGAAAGAAGGAATCGAGATGAAGATATTGGTATGTCCAATTCGATAAATAAGCATGGTTCGATGGTTTAATTGTCGGTTCCGGTCATCCCATCCCAGGAGAACATCAACCTATAACCGACGAACCATGTTTATTTCTGTAATTGAACATACCAATATTTTCATCTCGATTCCCTCTTTCAAATCCGGTGAATAATCGCCTGGAATTGTGAGTTTCAGCTAACGGCGTTAGTGTGAGTTAGCTGGGGGTACATTGAGAGCAAAATGTTGGAAGGTGGGACTGATGAGAAGAATAAACTCAGGTGGGATTATTATCGGCCAACTACAAAAAGATAGGATTAATAAATTCGATTTTTCCTTTATTATTTAATGTATTTGAGTTGGTTATGTATAGATATGTGTAGTTGGTATATGGGGCGGATCTAGATAAGGAGCAGGGGTAACGTTCGTTACCCCTCAACTTTTTTGACGTAGTGTATTTTTAATTTTTTACGTGTTTTGTATTACGTTACCCGTAAAAATTATGTAACGTTACCCCTGAAATCTTGGCGTAGTGTATTTAAGGTGGTCTTTGTTCATAATAATATAGAGTTTGTAACTAGTGATTAGTTATATAAAATCTTTATGTTTGTGTTGCTTGCTTGTCCGATTGTTCCAACACACATTAATTTCTTCTGTATTGTTAAAAGAAGAACTAGGGAGGATACAAAAGAAGTTAAACGGGTTTACGACCTTGAGCAACCATAGAATAGAATAGGAAGAAACTCAGTTTAAGACCCTAAGCAACCATAGGTAAGAGTGTCCTACGCGGATCAATTTTTGAATGTTAAAAGAGTAAAAAGAAAATTGCTCGAATAGTTCCTGTGGTTTGCTCAGATGTCACCTTTAGTCCTCAACTTTTAAAAATTACAAGTATAGTCCTCAACTTTTGGTGTTTCTTAACTCAGATAGTCCCTGAGTCTAACAGAGGTTAGATTATCCTGTTAAGTGGGTGTGAAATTACTAAACTACCCTTACTTTAACAAAAATATAGTAATAAAAAATAATACTAACTAATGTGGGTTCCCCACTTCATCTTCTTCACCTCATCACCTCCACAAACTACCACCACCCATCTCCACCCTTCACCACCACCGACATCCACCAACCACCACAACCACCACCCACCCAACAACCACCACAGTCACCACCCACTTCATCTTCCCCTTTCTTTAAACCAATCGACTCCAATTCTCATTCCCAACCCATCTCTTCTAAACCCTGCCGGATCTCAACCACACTCGTGTCATTGTCAACATCTCCGATCACCACACTCACGTCATCGTTATCGTCATCGTCATCGTCACAGTCGCGTCATCTATCACCACACTCGCGTCATCGTCAACATCGCCGACCGAGTACCCCACTCCCAGTCCCCCTTTCTAAAAGGGAAATCTTTTGACAACAGAAGCAACAACAATCTGCACGCAACTGTTCCTTCTTCTGTTCTTAATCGAATTTCACCACTACAGGTGACAGGTCCTTTTTTTTCCTTACGATTCCAAACATATCTTGTCAACTTTCTTCTTGAATTTTTAGGTTCTTGATAGGTGGGGAAGATGAAGTGGGTACTGGCTGTGGTGGTTGGGATGTCGGTGGTTGTGGTGGTGGTGGTGGTAGTGAAAGTGGAGATGGGTGGTAGTGGTGATGGTGGTCTGTGGACGTGATGGGTTGGGGAAGATGAAGTGAGTGGGTCCCACATTAATTCTTTTTATATTTTTTAATAACAAGGATAGTTTAGTAATTTCACACCCACTTAACTGGATAATCTAACCTCTGTTAGACTCAGGGACTATCCGAGTTAAAAAACACCAAAAGTTGGGGACTATACCTGTAATTTTTAAAAGTTGTGAACTAAAGGTGAAATCCGAGCAAACCATAGAGACTATTCGAGCAATTTTCTCAAGAGTAAAATTTATAAACATTTTAGTTGAGATGAGAGCTAGCCCACTAATGGATTTGAGTCATTTTAGTTGGGCTAAATTAAAGGAATTTTAGTTGGGCTATTTAATGGGGTGAGTGAGAGCTCCCACAATAGGCATGCTCCAAACGGGCCCGTAACTTGGTTTGGAGGGGTGTGATCCGGTATACCGGACGGTAGCGGATGGTAGGTTGTGCGACCGTCTTGTACTTCTTGAATAAAAAAAAGTTTTTTTTTTTGTGTTTGGGCATAAATTATGTGGCAACCGGAAAATTTTTCTTCTCTTTCGTCTCTTCCTTTTTGGCCTTGGGCAATTTTCGGGACGAAAATTCTTTCAACAGGGGGATGATGTGACACCCGGCAAACTCAGGTTAGTAACGTTGACTAAACTAGTAAGTCTACCTTAGCGAGTCATGCATATTACGTCCTTAACGGGGTCAGTCGAGTCGGTATGATGATTCTGGGAATCATCGGGAGTCGTTATGATGATCCGCGGGGTCATCGGGAGTCGGTCCATAACTATGGGTACAAGGATCGGCGATTCGTGGAATCGCCGGGTTTAATGCACACACGAGTCTCGAGTCCCGGGAATTGGTGAACGGATGTAAACGTGTTAGTTATCATGCATTATATGTTTGAAATCATTATGTGACTTATCGGTATGTGAATACGTGTTTAAATATGTTAAAATAGTGTTTAACGCGCCAAAAACCCATTCCAGCACCTTATAGGCGATTAGGAGCCTGGGGGACTCCTAATCGCGTGAACAGTAGGCGATTACAAGGGGATTGGGGCGAGTAGGAGGCCTAATCGCATGAACAGAGGCGATTAGGGTCCCTACTCGCGAGTAGGATGCCAAATCGCATGAACAAGAGGCGATTAGGCCCCTAATCGCCTGATCTGGACTGCTAATCGCATGAACAGCAGAGTCCGGGTCAAAACACCTATAAATAGAACCCTTAACTCCCCAAACACCTCTAGAACAACCCTAGCTGCTCCCAAACCACCTACACACCTTGAAACACCTCTGGAACTCTTTTTGCTACAAAAATCACCATCTCCAAGCTTACACACCTTCCTTTAACGAAACCCAAGGTGTGTTCTTCATCCCTAACCTTTGTAAAGTTGTTATTTTGAGTTCCCCAAAGGTCCAGACCTTGTTTTACTAAATTGTGTCTTTAAAAACCTTTCAAAAGAGTTCTAAACCAAGTCTACACCTTAATGCTTGTTATTTGTGAAGTTTACATGCATATGTTGGTCTTCTTGGTGATTATAACATGATTGTTTTCAAGATATGATTGTACTTCTGCTATGTAGAGATTATTAGGAAGGGTGTCTTAGAATTTTAGCCATTATTGTGGTGTTTTGAAGAAAATGTGTATTTTGACCCATTTGTATGTTCTTGAGGATTTAGGATGATTATGGTATGATTGTTGATGCAATGTTGTTAGGATTCATACTAGGAAGATGTTAGATCAGAGGTTTGATGATTTACATGTTTGTAGAGGTTGAAATCTGATTGTTTCCATTTAAGGAAAGATAAGGTTGGTAGGTGAAACCTAGTACTTTGCCATTTTAGGAAATAATTGCATAGAACATGCTAGATCAGTGATATGTCGGGGGTTTTTGCTTGAAATGGGTTGGTAAATGATTTAGGTTTGATATTGGGTGTCGTTGCATGTTTCGGATCTGATTTGGAGGGTTAAAACGCGCGAAAATACGTTACACAGCAGCTGCAGGCGATTAGGAATCCTAATCGCCTGAGCTGGGGCGATTATGCAGACTTTATAGGCGATTGGGACCCTACTCGCCTGATACATCAGGCGATTAGGCCCCTAATCGCCTGTAGGCTGAAGCCTACTCGCGCGTGACTTTCCTAATCGCATGTACTGCTGTCGTGAACGCGTTTTGACATCCCGGAACACGATTTGACACCTAGGAACATGCTAGGAACCCCGGGATACACCCAATGACTTAGTAAGACGTGTTCGGACTTGTTTATGCGTTAATTGGACATTATGCTAGACTAGGTGAACTCTTGCGCGTATTAAGTGTTTAATTGCATATGTTGCATGATGTCTTGCATTTATCTAACACGTGGAATGTCGGGTCACCAATGGAATGTCGGGTCACCAATGGGATGTCAGGTCTTGTCTGGCACGGTCGGTTTAACAGTTAAGGGTGTTTTCAAACGTTTATGGTCACGGTCTGAACATTCGGGGACTAGTTAGCCTACGGGTTATTAGTCCAATACTTATACACATCTTATGATAGGTCGCCGCTATTTGGGGCTATCATAACATAATTACTTAACTGTTTTCAAGTAACGCAATCCAAGGTGAGTTTCACAGCCCCACTTTTACCGTTTTACTTTCGGGGAGAAACATGCTACTTATTTACCTATTAAAGGTCATGTTATACTATGGTTACTTTACATATACTATGCGGCTTTTTACGGAAAGTCCTAGGGGGGAAACCATGAATGTGCGGGGATGCACAACGGGGGAAATGTGGATAGATCTATTGGGCCTCACAAACCCCACTCGACGGCTGGGCCGGGCGGGTGCATATTGTCTCTTATTACTGGCTCGCCGAGGCATCGGTTATAGCCAAAACTGCTGGGCAAGCTTCAACAACTTATAAACGTATAGTAATGGATTCCCAACCGCAGTAGTAAACAAACACTTAACGTCTAGCTAACGTTCTTATAACCTAGTAGTAACGGATATGATCTTCACAACTTACAGAAAACGCTTTATAAAAGAAAACCTGTGAACTCACCAGCATTATATGTTGACATTTTTGGCATGTTTTCTCAGGTCGCTAAGGTAGCAGTCAATGGGCTAGGCGCACGGAGTCATGCACAGCGTCTAATATTTTGAAGCATATTAAACAATGTCTTTGTAAACAATGATATGTCTTTTGGTTGTAAACAAGAATGCTTCCGCTGCTGGTTACGGCTCAAAGCATGATATTTTGGTTTTAAATATAATTATGAATGCATGTTTGTTGTATGTTTATTGTGATCGTTGACTGAGATCCTGGTGTGTCACGCGCCTCGCGGTAAAACCCCGCATGTGGAATTTGAGGGTGTGACAAATTAAATAAAAGGAAAAGTAGGTGATGAGGTGAAGGTTTAGAATATATTATGGTTGTACGAAAATGTTGGTTTGGAAATGTTGTGGTTTGGAATGATCTGACATGATGAGATGACGGTTTGAAAGAGTGGACCACCTTTACCATTGTGGATTCCCTGAGTGAGTCTTATCACAAGAAATCACATTATCCTATATGTTTATTTTTCAACTTTGATGAATAGTCCAGCTTCATGTTTAGAAATGTTATAAATATTAATGGGTTTAAGTTTGGAAACAAAATTTGTTGTTGTATAGATGGTTGCAGCGTTGTTATGTGTTGAGGTGGACCTGGGTTCAAGTCTTCATGGAATCTAGTTTTTTTTAAACATTCCTTTAAGTGAAGTGATGCTTTCCAGGTGTCCTTATTTTGGTGTTTCCACGTTTGTTAACTGCTGACTCAACGTACGCGTGTACCTCTGTTTTTCTTTCCCTTTTTGACTCATCACCTACTCGCACACCATGGTTAAAAGCCATCGGAGAGAGAGAGAGAGAGAAAGAGAAGCGGGATGAGGTGGTGGAGCATGGTGCTACGACGTGGGTCTCCTTTGTCGGCCTTTCTGGTCTCTTTCTCTCAGTAAATATATCTACTACTGAAACGGTATGTTTTCAGGTTTCAAGTTGGGTTTTCTGGGTATATATTACCGTTTGTGTGTATGCAATTCGATCTAATTTGGATGTAGGCCTTTAACACGCTCTCAACACATGTTTCCCTCTTAACGACGTGTCCCTTCTAAATCATTTTAGGGTTTCCCAGGAGAGAGATTGATAGAGCAGAGAGATCCGACGGTGCTCGACCGTGCTTTGGACGATTGCAAGGTAATTGATTGTTTCTAAATAGGGTTTTACATGTTGACTTGGGGCTCATCTTTCGTGAACAATTCTAATATTTGATGATCAGATTAATGTTGGAACCATTGCCAATAATTTATGATAATATGTGGTTTTGTTTAGGATTTAGAAATGGGTATTTTGATTACACGTAGTGTTTTCAAAGAGCTCTATAGTCAAGTGGCCTTTTTTCAGGTTCAAGATCTCAGTTTTCAGGTTGTTGATGCAAAATGATTAAAGCTAATGAAAATTAATTGTGTTGATTTGTTTATGTATCAGGGGCAGGGTCGAAAAAACGTCAACTTGGTTAAGTTCAGGTATGTTTATTACCAGCATATTCGACTAAAGCTACACCTACACCTACGAATTTCACGGCTTGTCAAAAGCCACCTTATTTTACCCTCCTGACTATTGACAAAAGCCACACCCTATGTAACAGAAATTTATCTTGGTCAGGTTCAAGGTTTTATGTAAATATACAGAGTAAAAGTCAAGAAACTTTTATGAGCCCCATGTCTAAAGTTTAGTGAAGTGGTGAATTAATTGAAAGTCAACCCATGCTTCTGAATGTTTTGTTTTAAATCCATTGCATCAAGGGAGGTTGTAGACATGCTTACTTAGTCGTGGGCCCTTTCATTATATGGAATTGTTGTCTTCAACACAAAGTTATTGTATTTTTCTATGCACAACTGCATATCACATCCCAATCCCTGATGCACAGGTTAGATACAACAAAAGTTTAATCATTCGCTCATTTGTTCAAAAGCTGATAAAATATATACGTAGAGTTGTATCTTATTCGATCGATAGGTATTTTGGAACAATTTATTTTTAATATTTTGCAAAAGAATCAAAGAAACATTTCAATTTGGGAAGGGGGTTAAACGGAGTGTTTTATTTGCATTAGTCAAACATAAGAGTTGGTTTCTCAGAACCGAAATGTCAGGTAGGGTGTTTTGAAATGCTAATATGTCATTTGTGAAAGCAAGCAACTGCTCTCGATTTACAAAGAGAGGGGGAGACAAAGATGGAGATGTGACGGCGTACGCCAAAGCTACCGCGGATCCACGGCGACCATTGGTTGAAGGAGCCGCTTCCCACTGCAGCCACTGATCAAGGGATGGGGCTTTATGTATTCTGAAGTATATATGGTACATGTTGAGATGATGTAAAACACCTATGTGGGCCTAATCTTATTAGTTGACAACGTTGTATCTATTAATTATATTAATATTTTTGTGGAGATTGTTATAGGTTTGGATCTTTTGTGAATCGTGTGTACAAATCACATTTAGATTCTAACATCCAGACGGTACATATTGAAAGTTTAATAGGGTAATTCATAGCTAGAGGGATGAATCATCCAACGTCTTCGTTGGCGCTTGTAGAGGTAGACAATTAGAAAGTTATGGCAGTGAATACGCGATCTTTGAGCAAGGTGCATTCGCTGGGAATGTTGGGAAACGAAAAATAGTGGAGAAGAAAAAAGCAAACCCTATGGCTCACCTCCTTTCATCAGCCATGATGCTAAGACGGAGCTCGAGCTTCTCTTTAAAGCCAGGGTTCGCTGGAATTGCGGTGAGTTATTTCTCACGCCTTTTTTGAAGTTAGCTTACAAATATATGTTTTCGGTTTTTTACAACAGATTTTAAAATAAAATGTGTTTTTTATAGTTCGACACAGATGCTTTGGAACTAGAAAATAATCATTGAGTATCATTTGATTTAATGTGTTTACTTGGTATGTCACATTCGCCCACAAAAGAAATCAAAGGATCATCTTTCTCTCTAAAAGTTTTTGATTTTTAGTTCCTCGCTATTTGCTGCCAGAAATCTGTGTATTAGTTAACAACAATTTGGAAGGTAAAATCTGAATTCATTAATTCTGTTGGGCACGTTCGCTAGGGCTATTCTTCTATTTTTATGACTCTTAACTGGTTGACGCTTCTGCTGATGATATGATGCATGTATGCAAGTTATTTTGGTATACGATTATAATTTGATTGCTGAATAAAATGAGTAGGTGTGAGTAACCAGTTCTTCTTTTGCTTGACCTCTTTATGTGGAATTTAAAGTTATCTCACAGTAGTGGATCCGATTAACTATCAATCTTACATGTGTGTAGTATTCATGGATTTAGGTGTTTGGCATAATTAAGGAAGACTTTATCTAATGATTAAATTTTTGGCTACTTATTGAGAAAATGTATGATGCAATAAGAATCACGACACACTTTTCTATTTCTTCACTTCCAAATCCAACGCCTGTTTCACCCTTCACCAAGCATGACTTGATCGCCAATTTGCAGATAAAAATTATCATGAAATGAGGACAAAGCTAACACCAACAATTTCCATTAGACCATTACACATAAGCAGTCGAATACAAGTACTTTTGCATTCAACAATATTTGGTAAATTTTATCCACCTATTTTATGGTTTAACCAATTTTATGATTGTTATAAGAAAACTTTGAGCAGACCCTTAGAAATGTTATGCTGAATGTTCTTTTAATTGAGTATGTAAATTATTGACTCGAGTAAGAGGCCAATAGCATAATGAATGGTTGGGGAATAGCAAATGAATGGTCGCGCAACGCGCGACTTTGCAACCCACTAGTTAGCTTGAAAATTTGTAAAGGGCAAGTTGGCTTGAGGGCTCTATAGAACCAAGCTGATTTTACATTTTAAGCAACATTAGGTATAGTAACATAATATTTTTTTCACTATTTCGTTGCCATGAATTCTATGCTTGTTTCTTTATTTTTAAAGGCGGCGATGTATTAAAAAAAACCCCACACACAATAATAATAATAATAATAATAATAATAATAATAAATAAATAAATAAATAAAAACAAGAAACAAACAGTCTAGCCACGAAGTTGGAAAGTACAAAGAAACAAAACTAATCTATAACTATATCTATCTATCTATCAATAACTATAATAAACCAAAGGGTTTTTTGTGACATGGCACTCAAGGAGGCAATCTCCCCCTTGAGTTTGCCATGTGTCATCCTAGGTGGAAGGGGTATATAAGTTATAAAAAAATTAAAAAACACAATTCACATATCGTCATTCTCCATTATTCTCCAAACCCTACATATCTCCTTTAATACATTTGAAGATCCGTTAACAACAATCCACATATCGTCATTCTCCATTATTCTCTCCTTTAATACATTTGAAGATCTCTTCGTTTTGTGAAAAGGTTTTTGATTTCATCAGTAAATAAAACGGTATGAAACTGTTATTTGTTGTGAGTAATTGTTAATTGATATTAATAATTTAGGGCTTTTTTATGTTTAAAGGTTCAACGACGGTTTTTTATGTTTAAATGTTCAACGACGGTTTTAATTTTTATTACTTTCTGATATTATTGATTTAGGGTTTACTTTTAATTTACATTCGTCTACGATATGTTAATAACAGTTAAGGGTAACATACGATTTGTAGTCCGCCAATAATTACATATATCTGTTTATGGGGTGTAGATCTGATAAATATTGTTTAGGGGGTTTAGATCTAATAATATTTTGGTGTTTCAGATATGAATTACTATTTGTTAAAGAGTATTGAATGGGTTGTATGTAAATGAATCATTTAGGTCTTCATATTCAGATTACATATATCTGTTTAGGGGGTTTAGATCTAATAGTATTTAGGTGTTTCAGTTTTGATTTTGGTGCTCATATTCAGATTAGTAATATTAGGAATTTAAGATCTGTTCATTATTTAGGGTTCATTTTTTAAAGAGTATTGAAAGATTTGTATGTAAATGAATAATTTAGGTGTTCATATTCAGATTATTGATATTTACGACATTATTTAGGTGGTCATATTCAGATTATAAATATTTAGGAGATTAAGATGTGTTCATGATTTAGGGTTGATTTGTTAAAGAATATTGAAAAGTTTGTTAGATGTGTTGTTGGTTCTTGATTGAATTAAAAAAGATTAGTAATCTGTATGAAATGTTTTTTCAATTTCGCAGGATTTTAAAGAATGGTTCGTTCTTTCTTCAAGCCATTTGTCTTTAATCATAAAACGTTTCAGGTACGTTATGTTTTATAATAGAGTATTAAGACTTTTGTAATAAAAAATGTAAAATGATTGTAATATGTTAATAATTTGTCATATATTTGTGTAGCATCTTCCTGGTTGCTATCATAAATTACATATAGAAGAAAACTTTCCTATTGGTGTTGTGATGTTAAGAAATGATGAAGGATGTGTTTGGCATGCTGAGATAATTGAGAATGTTGATGATTGTAAGTCGTACATCATTACGAAAGGATGGGAAAAAGTTATTGAACATCTAAAAGTTGAAGAAAACGATTTCATCATATTTGAGCTACTTGAAGATCGTGTTTTCAAAGTGATTCACCTGCACTCTAAACAAATAAGCAGCAAATTCTACATTTGGTTTCTGTATCCAGCTATGAAAAAACTGGTAATGATCATTATGTTTTATGTTATTTACGTAGTTTAATTTTTACAATATGCTTCTGTATGTTATGTATTTATATATGTAAATTAATTTGCAGAAATTGTCAAGTGATTACATTAGTCAGAACTTTGGTAAAAATGTGAATAGTATTCCAGTTATGATAAGGTTTGGAAAACAACATGAGTGGCAAGTGTTGCTTCAGAAGAAGGGGAAACGTTATTATTTCACTGATGGTTGGTATGAAGTGTTTGTAGGCCTTAATTTACGTATTGGGGATTTTATAACATTTGAAAAGAAAAGTGAAAACTCATTTGAGGTACAGAAGTTCCTTCATGATGGTTTAGAAGTGCTACCTATAAAAGATGAGGTTAGTATTTTCATGAATTTCATTTAAAAGTATGTATGGACAAATTTTATTAAAGTAATATTGTATTATTGTTATATGTTGTTTATTTAGAAGTCCAATTTTCCATATTAGAAGAATGATAGTTATGAAAACTGAAATGAGGTTACAGATGTTCCAACAATGAATTTATAACCTGTTGTTAACATAATGCTAACTTACCAGGTGATGCATATAAAAGGGAGAGAAATTATTAGCATTTCAAGTGATGATGAAGTTGAAAAAGAAAGGACTCTAAAAGATGAGGTTAGTATTTTAATGAATTTCATTTAAAAGTATGTATGGACAAATTTTATTCAAGTAATATTGAATTATTGTTATATATTGTTTATTTAAAAGTCCAATTTTCCATATTAGAAGAATGATAGTTATGAAAACTGAAATGAGGTTATAGATGTTGCAACAATGAATTTATAACCTGTTGTTAACATAATGCTAACTCATTTGCAGACAATGGTTACTGATAGTGTAACTAATTCAATTGGGAATCAAATTGAAGGAAAATTGTCAAAGCCATTTCAGGTAATGTACTTTTTTAAATATAGTGTTGTGTTAAATGGTTTCATAGATTTAAATTGTATTATAACATAACATTGTTTTATTTTCGCATACATATTCAGGATTGTTACCAGGTGATGCATATAAAAGGGAGAGAAATTATTAGCATTTCAAGTGATGATGAAGTGGAAAAGAAAGGACTCTAAAAGATGAGGTAAAGGGTAAGTCTTAAAGAAAAGCAAAAGATGCAGTATAATTGAAGACAATTGAAGTTTTGGATGCAATAAAGAAGAAGTAGAAACTCAAATAATAAAAAATGGAAGTATGTAAAAGTGAAAAGAAGGTATGTTTAATTTCAAAATTTTTAGTGTAAAACTTAAAACGATAAATGGATTTAAAAAAAATAATGGTTTTATACTTGGTATGGTGAATGATTTTTTGTGATTGAAAGTTGAAAAATGTGTGTAATGTTGGTAGCCATTAGAAGTTTACACGTAAAGTAGATTAGAAGGTTCTATTTAATATTGTAAAGCTATATATTTTTTCAATTAAAAAATAATATATAATACATAATGAAATTGAAATTCTTGATTTTGTAAATATACCATGTGTTTAAAATAGGATGATATCTAAATTTTAAAACCAATATAAGATTTGTTCAACATTAATGAAGATTTTCATTATAATTTTTAATAAATAATAGTAAAAGTTAAAACGATAAAAGGATTTAAAAAAAATATAATGGTTTCATACTTGCTATGGTGAATGATTTTTTGTGATTGAAATTTGAAAATTGTGTATAATGTTGGTATCCATTAGAAGTTTATAGGTAATGTAGATTAGAAGGTTCTATTTAATATTGTAAAGATATATATTTTATTAAATTAAAAATAATATATAATAGATAATGAAATTGAAATTCTTGATTTTGTAAATATAGCATGTGTTTAAAATAGGATGATATATAAATTTTAAAACTAATATAAGATTTGTACAATATTAATGAAGATTTTCATTATAATTTTTAATAAATAATATGTTATGTAATACTTGCAATGATCAACGATTTTTTGTGATTGTAAATTGTGTATAATGTTCGTAGAGAGTACAAGTTTATTGGTCAAATTTCCGTTTTCTACAATTTTAAAAATGGCTTTGATTCACATGTTGGTAAAATATAAATTGCAAATAAAAAGTTATTATTGAATATATACATTGCAAAATCATCTCTATATCTAATAGATAATAAAATTTGAATTTCAGATTGAGGTAAATATGCAATATTTTTAAAATCCGACGACATCTAAATTTAAAAAATAAATCAGATTTGTACAACATTAATGAAGATTTTGAACCGACTTATGAATTAAAAAGATGTTATCTAATTTTAGGCCTCCTACAACTATAAATAGAGGTCATTATAACATTCATAAATCAAAAAAGTTTAATCATTCTTTCGTAAAAGTTTTCTGCATCTACAACAGGTATGTCCATTACTCTTTTATAAACATGACTTTTATATTAATTTAGTAATTTATGAATATCAAATTAAATTATAAAGTATTAAAGTTGTCAAAGTGTTATGTTACCAATGATAACTTTATTGGAAAACATCAAATAATTATATTATAAAGTATAGAGGTTGTAAAAGTGTTTATATTACCAATGTCATCTTTATTGGAAATCAAAATTGCAATTTGACACAACATATATATTGTTGTTTAAACATTGTAGGTGTTAATAAATATACGTACGGTTAAATAGGTGATACAAATACATAACCAAAAACTAAAACAAATTCACAGACCGATTGATATATTAAATTATAAATTTAATTTGTTTTAAATTACTATATTAGTATTTATTTAACAGATTAATAAACAGTTTGAATTAACAATTGTTAATACAACTTTGAAAATAATTTCAGGACAATGGCAAGCAACAATATCACATTGCTTAAAGATATTAGGGGTTACAGGAGGAATGCAGCTGTTAAGGTTAAGATTGCAAGCTTATGGAAGTTAAGAATGAATGGTAATGAAGACCAAACATTCAGGGTGGATATGATCTTAATGGATGAACAGGTGATAAAAACAAAATTATTAAAATTTTATTAACACTTCTATTGGAAATAAATTAATATTTAATTTATATTATGTTTTTTCAGGGGAATTTCATTTATTGCACATGTTTTCATAAACTGTTAAAAGATTTTGAGAAATTCCTCAAGCTTGATAATACAATTTTGATTACCAATCCTGGTGTTTCTAAAGATGACAATCCAAGATATGTTACACATGAGCACAAACTTTCATTGACTGGCAAAACAACTGTTTCTACATGCAACGACTGGGAAGGCCTAAAGTTTTGTTTTAACTTTGCAAATTTCAAAGATGTTTTGGCAGACAAGTACAAAGATAAGGGATTTATAGGTAATTGTATTTAATAAATAAGTCCATTATATTTTGCATAAATGGAAAACAATACATATTTATGCTGTTGACTTTATTTACAGATTTCATTGGATATGTCCAAGTTTGTAATGAGTTGGGTATGATAACAAAAAGAAACGGAGTTGACTCGCCAAAAATTAACTTCAAACTTCGGGATCTTGAGTTAGTGTTTACTGTAATTATAAATAAACAATTTTCTCTGTTAAACATTTAATTTGTTAATGATGTTTTCTTTAAACAGTGGGATTGAAATTCATGCAAGCCTTTGGGAACACAATGCTGTCTTATTGTCAAACTTCATGAATGACAATAACAGAGATCCACATGTTTTTATTATTGTCCAGTTCGGGGTAGTAAATAAATACCAAGGTATAAGCTTAACTTTTTACATATCTTTATGAATTATAGATCAATCTCATTAATATAATTGTTTATGAAATTGCAAATAGGTAATATCGGCGTAACTAATAGGTATGACGCAGCAAGGATTTTCATAAACGCTGATGTTGAAGAGATGGAATCTTTCAAAAAGAAGTACAAACAATAAATTTTTATACAATTTTAACGTAAAATTCTTATGATTTTGTATCTAACTAAAGTATTTACTAAAAATTTTATAGGTATGTTGAAAAAATTTTCAACAATGAGTCTTCAGGTTCATCAATCACAAACTCAGGGTCAGTGGTTATATCAAGTGTGGAAGAAGAGTTTCTACATAAGTGTGGTTTTATCCTTACACGATATATTTCTTCAATGAGAAAAGTAAGTTTTAATTGTTATTGTAAAATATTGGTGTTTCATGAAATTTCATAACTTAAATTATGATAAAAATTCGTTTCATAATAATAGGCAAAGAAAGTTATCATTGTGGGTACTATTACTGAAATATCAAATGAGATGCAATGGTACTATAGAGGATGTAACTTTTGTAAAAGTAAGGTTGAAAAAAATACCAATCTTATGAAAGAGAATATGGCGTGGAAGCTATAAGAGAAGTTTGGGAATGCACAGGAAAATCATGTCCTGGATTGGATGTTCATGAGGTTATAAGGTAATTCTATATAATGTTAGTTGTAACACCAACAATTAATTATAAAATTGGACTTACATTCTATGAAATTCGTTAGGTTCAGGATTTTGCTTAAAGTTAAGGATTGTTCTTCAACAACAACTTTAACTCTTTTTGACTCTGATGTGAAAAAGATATTTGGAAAGACTGCCCAACAATTAGTTGAAGAAGAACAAGAGGTGATGTTACAATGTATTTTATTTTAAAATTGACAATTTTAAATATTAACAGTAAACTAAAAAAATGTTATACAAACTATGTTTATTTTTCAGGTTTTGAACAATGGTGAAATCCCACCAGAATATCCAAAGGAGTTTGAAAAAATAATTGGTCAAAAATATGCTTTTGTTATCAAAGTGAGTGAGTACAATATTGCAAATCAAGTAGAACAGTATTCAATTTCAATGTTGACACAAGATAAGGAAATAATGGCTGCTCTAGAAACAAAATTTGGCATACAAAAGGTATTAATATGTTATTTTTAGTATTTTAATGTATTTAACATAAAGAATCCTCATATTTAAGTAAAATATTTCAGCTTGAAGAAAGATACACTGATGAAGGGAATTGCTTTTCCGACTTAGTGTGACACCCGGCAAACTCAGGTTAGTAACGTTGACTAAACTAGTAAGTCTACCTTAGCGAGTCATGCATATTACGTCCTTAACGGGGTCAGTCGAGTCGGTATGATGATTCTGGGAATCATCGGGAGTCGGTCCATAACTATGGGTACAAGGATCGGCGATTCGTGGAATCGCCGGGTTTAACGCACACACGAGTCTCGAGTCCCGGAATTGGTGAATGGATGTAAACGTGTTAGTTATCATGCATTATATGTTTGAAATCATTATGTGACTTATCGGTATGTGAATACGTGTTTAAATATGTTAAAATAGTGTTTAAACGCGCCAAAAACCCATTCCAGCACCTTATAGGCGATTAGGAGCCTGGGGGACTCCTAATCGCGTGAACAGTAAGCGATTACAAGGGGAGTGGGGCGAGTAGGAGGCCTAATCGCGTGAACAGTGGCGATTAGGGTCCCTACTCGCGAGTAGGAGGCTAATCGCGTGAACAAAGAGGCGATTAGGCCCCTAATCGCCTGATCTGGGCTGCTAATCGCATGAACAGCAGGGTCCGGGTCAAAACACCTATAAATAGAACCCTTAACTCCCCAAACACCTCTAGAACAACCCTAGCTGCTCCCAAACCACCCACACACCTTGAAACACCTCTGGAACTCATTTTGCTACAAAAATCACCATCCCCAAGCTTACACACCTTTCTTTAGCAAAACCCAAGGTGTGTTCTTCATCCCTAACCTTTGTAAAGTTGTTATTTTGAGTTCCCCAAAGTTCCAGACCTTGTTTTACCAAAATGTGTCTTTAAAAACCTTTCAAAAGAGTTCTAAACCAAGTCTACACCTTAATGCTTGTTATATGTGAAGTTTATATGCATATGTTGGTCTTCTTGGTGATTTAACATGATTGTTTCCAAGATATGATTGTACTTCTGCTATGTAGAGATCAGTAGGAAGGTTGTCTTAGAATTTTAGCTATTATTGTGGTGTTTTGAAGAAAATGCATATTTTGACCCATTTGTATGTTCTTGAGGATTTAGGATGATTATGGTATGATTGTTGATACAATGTTGTTAGGATTCATACTAGGAAGATGTTAGATCAGAGGTTTGATGATTTACATGTTTGTAGAGTTTGAAATCTGGTTGTTTCCATTTAAGGAAAGATAAGGTTGGTTGGTGAAACCTAGTACTTTGCCATTTTAGGAAATAATTGCATAGAACATGCTAGATCAGTGATATGTCGGGGGTTTTTGCTTGAAATGGGTTGGTAAATGATTTAGGTTTGATATTGGGTGTCGTTGCATGTTTCGGATCTGATTTGGAGGGTTAAACGCGCGAAAACCCGTTACACAGCAGCTGCAGGCGATTAGGCATCCTAATCGCCTGAGCTGGGGGCGATTATGCAGACTTATAAGCGATTGGGACCCTACTCGCCTGATACATCAGGCGATTAGGCCCCTAATCGCCTGTAGGCTGATGCCTACTCGCGTGTAACCTTCCTAATCGCATGTACTGCTGTCGTGAACGCGTTTTGACATCCCGGAACACGATTTGACACCTAGGAACATGTTAGGAACCCCGGGATACACCCAATGACTTAGTAAGACGTGTTCGGACCTGTTTATGCGTTAATTGGACATTATGCTAGACTAGGTGAACTCTTGCGCGCATTAAGTGTTTAAGTGCATATGTTGCATGATGTCTTGCATTTATCTAACACGTGGGATGTCGGGTCACCAATGGGATGTCGGGTCTTGTCTGGCACGGTCGGTTTAACAGTTAAAGGTGTTTTCAAACGTTTATGGTCACGGTCTGGACATACGGGGACTAGTTAGCCTGCGGGTTATTAGTCCTATACTTATACACATCTTATGATAGGTCGCCGCCATTTGGGGCTATCATAACATAATTACTTAACTGTTTTCAAGAAACGCAATCCAAGGTGAGTGTCACAGCCCCACTTTTACCGTTTTACTTTCGGGGGAGAAACATGCTACTTATTTTGATTACTCATCATAGATCATGTTATACTATGGTTATTTCACGTACTATGCGGCTTTTACAGAAAGTCCCAGGGGGGAACCATGAATGTGCGGGGATGCACAACGGGGGAAATGTGGATAGATCTATTGGGCCTTACAAACCCCACCCGACGGCTGGGAGCCGGGCGGGTGCATATTGTCTCTAATACTTTGGGGGTTACCGAGGCATCGGTAATCCCGTCCGTCTGGGCTGGCTACAACACTTATACCGGTTTAGTAATGGATTCCCAACCGCAATAGTAGCAACACTTAACGTCTAGCTAACGTTCTCATAACATAGTAGTAACGGGAAATGATCTTACCGAACTTATAACAACACTTTTATGAAAGAAAACCTGTGAACTCACCAGCATTATATGTTGACATTTTTGGCATGTTTTCTCAGGTCGCTAAGGTAGCAGTCAATGGGCTAGGCGCACGGAGTCATGCACAGCGTCTATTATTTTGAAGCATATTAAACAATGTCTTTGTAAACAATGATATGTCTTTTGGTTGTAAACAAGAATGCTTCCGCTGCTGGTTTACAGCTCAAAGCATGATATTTTGGTTTTAAATATTATCATGAATGCATGTTTGTTGTATGTTTATTGTGATCGTTGACTGAGATCCTGGTGTGTCACGCGCCTCGCGGTAAAACCCCGCACGTGGAATTTGAGGGTGTGACACTTAGAATCAACTAATGAAGAAATCACAAAGGTTATTCTTAAATTCTTGAACATTTATATATAATACATATTGAAAATTATAATTATAAATATATTAATCATTATGTTTCAGGATGATGCAATTGATCGTGTTGAAGAGAATGCTGATGATGAAGATGTTTATGAGATAGATGGCCCTATTTCAACCCGAGAAAGGAAACGCCAAAAGTTGAATGCCACTCATGGTGAAGTTGCCACTGATAAAATCAAGCTTCTTACTCCAAAAATTGAGAAGGATTGATTCGTTTTTAATATTTTTATCGTACTTTCTTTTATGTTTTCCAAAATGGTTGTTTGAATTCTCTAATTACTTTTTACTTTTATAACTATTGTTGGTTTGAATTTGGAATTTTAAGTTTATTTCTTATGTTCACGTTTTTTATTATAATTGCGTCCTTATGTTTACAATTTTATGGGCTAAGTTATTTCTTTTAAATTCTAGCTATTGGGTTAGTTTAGGTTGGGCCTTCAATATATTGGGCTTATGAATAACCATTATCACATTAAATGTAAATCGGCCATTTAAATTTCCCAATTAGATTTACTTATAAACAAAGAATAATAGCCTTGAAAACATCACCATTACTTTACCAATTTCAAAGCCTCTTCATTTCTTCTCCCTTGAAGGTATCAACATTGTCAGTAAGTTCTTTAATCTATTGTTTTTAGATTGTCCATTAAACAAATAATATTGAACACATAAAAACAACAATTAAACAAATGGTTATCGTGTATGTTTACGATAACTTACAACCTCATGATCTGGATAATGATCTGGATAATTACAAGTATGTTTAAACAATAAACGTTTGGTTTTCAAGACATGTGTTTTATAACCTTTGTAATATCAGTTAACGTTAATTCATATTATTCCAAAAAAAGGAAAAAAATATAAGATTTCTTACTATGAAAGAAACCGTAATTTTCAAAGTTATGAACATGATGATAATATGAGTTTGATTGTAAAATAAAAAACATTAGTTTTTGATCTCCTAAATTTATAATAAAAGTATAATGTTAAAATATGAAATTATCTTAAGCATGTAACTGTTTTCTCTAATTTATTTTGTCAAGCCTCCATAATCATATATTGATAGTTTCGGATCAGTGTTGTTTTGGGGTGCGTGTGACCGGTGTATTTTAGTATGGGAGAAGCAAGACAGTGCCGGTTATATGACGGTTACCGGAGCGTTACGTGGCCACTCGAAGGCGATATTGTGTTTGATAAATGTTACGGATTTGTCGTTGAGTGGGTCGGCTGATCGGACGGTCAGGATCTGGCAACGTGGAGTAGTGGGGAAGTATTGTTGTTAAAAGTTATATATTATTGCTTTATACTATTTATTTTAAAGATATCATCCTTATTTTTTAAATGCGTGGTCCAACTTTTATATTTAGTTATCACATTATTAACCCTAATTATCATATTCTTATATGTTAATGTAAAAAACACTTCTCTATTCTTGCAGGGATTTTATAACCGATCTATTTGCAACGAAAATGGTAATTCTCATTTCAAATAATAAGTCATTGTTAACATTTAATTTTTACAAATTGTAATAATCATTTTTTAATTGTTTAGGTGAACCCACAAGTTCCTGTTCCTGTTATTGACATTTCAAGTGATTCATCTGAAGAGTTTGAATATGACTTTGCTGATGGATTCCCAACTGATTCTGATAGTGATCTGTACAGTGGTGATGAAGTTGACTTGGATTCTGTTCCTGAAAGTCATTCTATTGTGGCGAAAGTGACATACCGTTTCGTAAGCTTTTATGATTTCATAATACCAATTAACTTTGACTTTGAATGTTTATTAAAATTGCAAGTATTTCTCTGTTTTCACAGCGATTTCCAATCCCATTTGGAAGACACTGTCACTTTCAAGATGTTATGAATGTGTGTGTGCAACTTGAAAATGGGAAGTTCATGATTAAGAAAATATTAGCCCAAGGAAAAGGAAACAAAACAAGGTATTCAATAAGCAAATGGAAGTCCACAATGAAAAAGCTTGGTATAATGAATGGACGTCGTTATAGGATTACCTATGTGAACGGAAGGGTGGTCTTCACACGTCCTTAGACAAAAGCTGCATAAGTAAAATATTTTGTTTCGTCATTTGTAGCTGAAAATGACGTTATCGTACAACAAGTTTAGTATAATGTAATGGTAAAAAATAGTAATTGTCCCAAAATTTTTGCTCTCTACTAATCTGGGACCGTAATGTAGTAAAAATTTAGAAACATAGGTGTAATGTAAAAATTGGATCTTCCCAATTTTTGGTACTTTTGTTTGACGCACAATGGAAGAACCAATTTTAATGATCAACGACTTTTCAATATTTCACTATGTAAATGTTATGTGTTAAAATTATAATATTATTAATGCAAATAGGCATTTCATTCATCGTGACATTTTGTTCTACTAACATAGCTTTAATATCAAAATTGGATCTTAACAACATATCGTACTTTTGTTTGGCACACAATTGAAGAACCAATTTCAATAATGAACGACCTTTGAATATTTGACTATGTGAATGTTACTTTTCATTTACAAACTTTCGTTGACATGAACATTTCTCACTCCAATTGTAAGTTTAACCAAATTGTATGATCAATGGTGTTTTTGTTACTCAATTCATAACTATGTTACGTAAATCCTTTACACGAATAACATCATGCAATGAGCAATGTTAATCATATTTGTAATTGTTCCGATTACTTTCAATACAATAATTTTTGTTATAACATTAATGTTATGTAATTGAATAAGATGTGTAACGTTTTTCAATGTCTTGAAAGTTATCATTTAAATAACTAAAATAAATTAACTTATCATTGTACGTTCACATTATATATTAAATGTAAATAAACAAAGTAATAATGATATTCTATTTCATTAGCAGATTAGAGTGAATATCTTTATCAAAAATAAATTAATATAGGATAAACATCACCTATTAAAAGAATCATATCCTTTAACATTATTAAATTACAAATTAGATTCGAGTATACAAATTTCTTTATAAATTGACATTCTCATGAAATCTCCATTCGCTGACAACTTCATCACGAATCCTTTTCTCCAAATTGAGCTAAACTTCTTTCAACTAGAAGGACGATTTTATTGAGGTAAAGTTCTATCAATCTAATAATTGTATTTCACATTAAACATTATCATCCCTGATGTTAATACTAAAAGTTAAATTTTTTGCTTTACATGAAAATAATATGTCGAAAGGAATTGAAGAAACAACTTTGCAATAGTTTCACGTGGAACAAACAAGGTATGTACCAAAAGTATAACATATTTTCAAATCCATTAATTAAAAATTGTGAATAAATTTTTTTTGGCAGAACATGACTCGGAAAAGAAAGACACCTTCAACGAACATTGAATCAAGTAATCGGCGACAAAGAAACAGAAGTTCAACAAACAATCATACAATTCCAACTAGAAATTTAATAAATCGTATGATTCTTAATATTTAATATATACAACTACAATTTTTAAGTTTTTTTGGAAGCATGTTGTATTTAATTTTATTTAAAACTTTAGGTGAAGAAGCTGCTGAAAGACGAAGGATTCGCAAACAAATTCTTGATAGTAAGAAAAGAAGACGATTATTAACTTTCGTACCTCAAATTTTTCCTCCATTTATACCAAGTCTTTCAACGTCAATCCAACATGTTGATAATCGTAAGTAAAATATTACTACAACTGTGCTATCACTTTTTCGTTCTTCTAACTAAAGTCTTCATTATTACAAATGTAAGTTTAATTTTTTCCTTCAAAATTTGGAAAACACAAAAGGTCAACTCGCAGCACAAAAAAGAAGAGAGAGGAAAACCATTCTTGATAATAAAAGACGAAACAAAAATTCGAAACAACCATCAAGTAATTTAAACGTTGGTAAGTGGTTCTATCTCCTTATACAGTACATATAAATACATATTTTTACTTATGATTATTAACTAACAATGTATTATTCAAGAAATTAACAACCATCAAAGTCGTCAACTTTCGGCAAAAGGAATATCTCCAGGTCAGTACAAAGAACAAATCTTAACTTTTCAATTTTCATACCTAAACTATTGAAAAATGTTTAATAACGAAATTTGTTATTAGATTACATGGACGATGGAGACCAATGTCTAACGTGTCAACTGTGTAATGCAAAGTTGTGGAAACAAGAGGGTCGCAAGCATCGAGAAACCATGGGAATGTTAACATATTCGTTATGCTGTGGTTACGGTAAAGTGGTACTTCCAACGGTGAAACAACCAAATAGAAATTATCAAGCTTTTTTTCAAGCCTTGGATTCTAAAAGCAATTATTTCTTGCAAAACATAAGACGCTACAATTCTATGTTTTCTTTCACGTCAATGGGTGGGAAAGTTGACGAAAATCTTAATCAAGGAAGAACACCCTGCATATACAGATTGAGCGGACAAAATTGTCATAGTATTGGTAGTTTACTTCCAAAAACTGGTACTACACCAAAATTCTCGCAGCTGTATATCTATGATACCGAAAACGAGGTCTCCAACAGACAACAATTGTTCAGGTTAGCATTTTAAATTTTAAAATTTTTAACGTAAATAATTTTCCATTGACATAACAATATTTACTTGACTTGGTCCAGCAGCCAAACTAATACATGACTTTACCACCCTTATTAATCTGTGACATAGGCCTGACATTCAGCCCAACTTACGTAGTCTGGCCCGTATAGAAAACTTTGATAAACATTGGATCAATAATTGAAATTTTAATAAGTATATGTTCTATGAAGACATAAAAGTTAACATTTTAACCTAAATAATTTTCCATTGTTATAACAATATTTACATCAATAATTTATGTTATTGAAAGTCAAAATATTTAAACTTTTTATACAAAAAGGTGTATTCCGAAATTATAGTTTAATAACATTTCTCCAACTTATAATAAAAAATTATTAATGTAACATTAACAAATTCACTTATTTAACGTATCTACGTAATGCTAATAATTGTTTTTTTATTTTTACAGCGGTTCAACAAGCAAATCAGCCAAATTTGATCCTAAACTTGAGCTTGAATTGATACAGTACATCAAAAAAATTTTAGATGAAGAAAATGAATTGGTCAAAACATACCGAATGGTTAGAGATCACTTTCATAAAAAACCCGAGGTGTCCCTAAGGCTAAGGCTTATTTATTCAAGGGAAAAGGATGGTCGAGTGTATAACTTACCAACTTCATCGGAAGTTGCTGCTTTGATTGTCGGTGATATCAATGACGTAGACAAACGTGACATAATTGTTGAATGTCAATCAGGCGAATTGCAACGTATCAGCGAACTGCATCCCTCATACCTTGCTTTACAGTATCCACTTCTATTCCCTTATGGTGATGACGGATACAGGATTGACATACCGCATAGGGATGGGATGAAAACTGTTAAAAAGATACCACCTAAGTGCACTATGAGGGAATTCTTCGCATACAGAATTCAAGACCGTGACACTGAATTCTCACTAACCCTAAATGCACGAAGGTTATATCAACAGTTTTTAGTTGATGCATACACCATGATCGAAAGTGAGAGGCTTAAGTATATACGTGGAAAGCAAAAGCATCTTCGCAGTGATACTTATGACAACTTAATTAACTTACCAAATGATGGTAAAACAGATTTAAGTCAAAAAGGTCAACGAATTATCCTCCCATCTTCCTTTACAGGTGGAGCTCGGTACATGCAACAGAATTATTTAGATGCAATGGCTATATGTAAATCATATGGTTATCCAGATTTTTTCATAACCGTTACATGTAACCCAAAATGGCCTGAGATAAAAAGATATCTACAAGATACAAATATTCAACCACAAGATAGACCGGATATCTTGTGCCGTCTTTTTAAGCTTAAACTTGAAGGCATTATCAAAGACTTAAAAGATAATTGCTTCTTTGGAGTCATCAATGCAGGTATAATTTATAAATTTCCCAAAAATTTATTTCACTTTAATTTATTGTTTACTAATGCAAATTTTAATTATTTATTTTCCAGTTGTTTACACTATTGAATTTCAAAAGCGTGGTCTCCCTCATGCACATATATGCCTTTTTTTGAAGATTGATCATAAACTACCAACAGTTGAAAACATTGATCCATTTATATCAGCTGAAATACCTTCAAAAGATGAAGATCCTGAACTGCATGACCTTGTAGCAGAATTCATGATGCATGGACCATGTGGAAGAGCAAATTTGAGATCCCCTTGCATGGTCGATAGAAAATGTATAAAAAATTTTCCAAAAGATTTTCAAGAGGCAACTACAATTGATGAAAATGGATTTCCATTATATAAAAGAAGGGATGATGGCATTACTGTATCAAAATCAGGCATTGACTTGGACAACAGGTACGTTGTACCTTATAACAAAAAACTCCTAAAGAAATATCAGGCTCATATAAATGTCGAATGGTGCAATCAAACTGGCTCAATCAAATATTTGTTCAAATATATAAACAAAGGACCAGATAGAGCATCACTTGCATTTACAAATGAACAAGGAGATTTGGTACAACTTAAACAAAGAAATGAAATCAAAGAATACTATGATTGTCGATACGTTTCTGCATGTGAGGCTGCATGGCGAATTTTCTCATTTGAAATACATTACCGATTTCCATCTGTAATGCGCCTCCCATTCCATCTCCCAAATAAACAAAAAATTGTTTTTGGTGCAAATGATGACCTAGACAATGTGTTAAGTAAACCAAGTGTTGCATCTTCAATGTTCTTACAGTGGATGAAAATAAATAAAACAAATTCACTTGCACAAACGTTGACATATGGTGAGTTCCCTACAAAATTTACATGGAAACATGATCAAAGATGTTGGGAGGAACGCATATCTCACTTTACAACAATTGGAAGGATTCATTCAGTCCCTGCTTCATTGGGTGAACCTTATTACCTACGAATATTGTTGAATGTTGTTAAAGGTCCAAAATCTTTTATGGATATTCGGAAGGTAGATGGAAAAGTTTATGGAACTTTTAGAGAGGCATGTTATGCAAGGGGCCTGTTAGATGATGATTCAGAATATGTCGATGCAATTAAAGAAGCCAGTTTTGCCGCCGTTCCTTCCTATCTACGCTACTTATTTGGCATGCTTCTTCTTTCAGAAAGTCTTTCCCGGCCAGAATTTGTATGGGAACAAACTTGGTCTTTGATGGCAGAAGATATTTTATACACACGACAAAAGAGATTTCCAGGTACATTTCCTAATCGCATCTACGTTTAACTCAGTAAATATATTTTATTAGTATATATCATAAGATATTAGTACACTTATACAACGTAACATATTACATAACATACTTACTTAATTATAACATTTTTCATCAATATTATAACCTTTTTTTTCATTTATACATTATATGAAATCTACTTTTGCATTTATCCTATAAATATCCGAACCTTTTTTTTTTAATATATTTTAATATATTTTACTTAACAACCTTATTATGTATAGTGTCTTTATATTAAATATAATGTATAATAATGGAAACTTTAAAATTACTTTAAAAAAGTTTTGTCATGTCAGCCGAACTAATACATGAGTTTACAAGGCTTCTTAATCTGTGTCATAGGCCTCACATTAAGCCCAACATTCGTAGTCTGGCCCGTATACAAAACTTTGATAACCATTGGAAGAATGAATGTAATATACATTTGTGTTTACAGGTACAACTTTTCCACAAGAATTAATAATGAACCTGACTCTTATGGAATTAGAGAATTTCCTTCGTCGAAATGGCTCAACATTAAAAAAATTTTCCACCATGCCATACCCAGATGCTTATGTTTTAACTGACGTTCATAACCAGTTAGTAAACGATGAATTATCATTTGATCAACATGATGTTTGTACAGAATTCAATAAGCTTAAAGAATCTTTAACTGATGAACAACATGCAATATTTGATCAAATAATTCATGCCGTGAACAATGAAACGGGGGGTGTTTTTTTTGTTTATGGGTATGGTGGAACAGGTAAAACATTCTTGTGGAAAACACTTGCTTCCGTAATCAGAAGTAAACGGCAAATTGTACTAAACGTCGCCTCAAGCGGAATCGCTTCATTATTAATGTCAAGAGGTCGTACAGCACATTCAAGATTCCATATACCTATAAATCTTCATGAGGATACAGTATGCGGTATATATCCAAACAGCGATGAAGCTAACCTGTTGAAGAAAACTAAATTAATTATTTGGGATGAAGCACCAATGGTGCATCGTCATGCAGTTGAAGCTCTAGATCGTACATTGAAAGATGTTTTGAGAACCAATAATAATAACAACTCAGAACTCCCATTTGGTGGTAAAGTCGTTGTTTTTGGAGGAGATTTCAGACAAATACTACCTGTTGTCCAAAATGGTAGTAGGCAAGATATTGTCAATGCAGCTATTACATCTTCACCTATATGGTCACATTGCAAGATTCTAAGGTTGACAAAAAATATGAGACTTTCAAGTGCTTCATCAACTTTAGATCAAAAAAAGATAGAAGATTTTGCAAATTGGCTTTTGCAAATTGGTGAAGGAACTGTTGGTGGTACAAATGATGGTGAAGCATCCGTTCAAATACCGGACGACCTATTGATTTCAGATTCAAATGATCCAATACAAAGTTTAATAGAGTTTGTTTATCCTTCAATTTTAGATAAATATAAAGAAAAAACATACTTCTCTGAAAGAGCAATTCTTGCTCCAAAAAATGAGGTCGTACATGAAATAAACGAGCGACTAACTGATTTGATCCCAGGAGAACAAACGGAATATCTAAGTTCAGATAGTATTTGTGCCTCGGAGCCTTTAAATGCATTCCAAAGAACATTATATTCTCCTGATGTTCTTAATCAAATCCAAGTTTCAGGTACTCTCAATATCTTTTTCAATATTTTAAAATTCATTTACTCTTTCAACTTTTTTAAATATATCAATATAAAGTTTACCAAAAATTATACGTATATTATGTTCTTAATTTTTTTTTTCAGGTCTGCCAAACCACAAGTTGGTTCTGAAAGTCGGGTTACCTGTAATGCTTCTAAGAAATATTGACCAACAACAAGGCCTATGCAATGGTACAAGGTTACAAATAAAGAAGTTATGAAAAATAGTTCTTGAAGCGGAAATTATATCAGGTGGAAATGTTGGTACTCGAACGTTTATTCCAAGAATAAATATGATTCCATCAGACAACAAGATTCCATATAAGTTTCAACGAAGGCAATTCCCGTTGTCAGTATGTTTTGCAATGACAATAAACAAAAGTCAAGGTCAATCTTTATCAAGAGTTGGACTTTACTTAAGAGAGCCTGTTTTCACTCATGGACAACTGTACGTAGCATTGTCAAGGGTCAAGAGCAGAGACGGAGTTAAATTGTTGATACTTAACAAAGATGTACAACAACAATCTGAAACAACAAACATGGTCTTCAAAGAAATTTTCTCTAATTTATGAATACATGTTAATTTTTTTCCTTCCAAATTATAATACTTTTGTTTTTCATAATGATGTTGGACTATTTTACATATTATTTTGCCGTCTTATTTACTAATGAAAATCTGCCACACATGTATAAATAAACCTTCACACCTATCGTTTCAAAACATATATAAAATATTCGAAGCCTATTATCAATGTTAAAAATATTCAATATCCATAATTTTATTAACTATCCATCTTTAAATTATAAATTACACTACAATCAACTATAATAATGTAAAAACCGTCAAAAAAAAAAAAAGTAGACTAATACACACATATCAATACAACTATATAGCTCCAACTTTCAATGTTTTACTTTTAACTTCCTTCAAAATTTTCATCATTACAACTTTTAATCAAAAGACTTCACCAACCTCTATCATCATTTACTTCTTACTTTACCTTCTTCTACACAATCTTCTTACCAAATTCTACATACTATCCATCTTCAATAATTCAGGTTAGTTGCTTTACCTTCATTTGAATTTTCATACGTATATCTGTTTATATCTTCATATGTGTTTTCAACCCACTTATCATATAACTATTACTTATTAACACTACTTTTGACATTCATGTAAACCCTTTTTGCATGCTTCATATTAATAATCCATTGTTAAATAACAAATTTCGAAATTTTAAGAATGCCTTTTCAAAACAACTAGATTATAAATCTTCTACAAAGTTACAGATACACTCAAAAGTTGCCTTTAACAATATATTAATTTACAATTAATTGATGTCTATTAATTCTACATGTTTAATAAACAACGATCTATTCACTTTCATGATGTTTCCTGTTTTTTTTTTTTATCATACTTATTGACATCTATAACTTTGTTTTTACAAATATGTTATTTACAATAATTTATTTTTTTCTTCAATGAAAGAAAATCAATAAATGTATTATTTAACGTTGTTTTATTAAAATTAAAGTTAACTAACACTTTCATTCAGTTTTTGTATTTCAATTGTCTCTTTAAAACTATACTGATTTGGGAAATGACTTCTATGTTTTGCTTTTTATTTTTCTTCCTACTTTATATAAAAAAAATATACCAATAGCCTCCAAATAATATTTTGTAAATTATTTTGGTATATGATAACACTGGAAAAATAGTACTTCAACAAAACAGATGCACTTATTGCTAATACATTGTCTGTATAAAATTTGTGAATCAATTGTAATGGAACAATAATTATTCCAAGCCCTTTCTATCGTTTCTTATGCTTTGAATTTGTTTCATCATTGCTTAATGATTATTATTTTTCTATTCTGTACAGAAACATTTACCGGTTAACAATACAAAAAAAAACATGGTTCCAACTTTTGTTACTACTGCTGTTGGAGATTTCAAGTCTAAGCTGGTAAAACATTCCCTTTTCACCAAATAATATTAATATTAGTTCAGTTTAATATTATTACAACAAGTATTAATTTGTTTAACTTATTTCAGAAACTCCCAGATTGTTATCATACATTGACGCAATACGAAAACCTTCCAATTCGTTTCGCTGTAATATTCAAGGAAAATTTAGGAGTATGGTTTGTTCAAATTACTCAACAGTATGATTCATACTTTATCACAAAAGATTGGGATCAAGTTGTTATTTCCTGTCAGATAAAACATGGCGATCTTTTAGTTTTCCACTACATAGACAATATGACTTTCATGTTAAAAATTATCACCAAGGACGACCCACAACAACTTACAAACACTTTTCACATTCCCTTCTTATCCGTTGACAATAACATGGTAAAATTTAATATTTCATTATACTTATATCGTTCATTTAGTTTGAATTATAATTTTTAAAAAAGTTATTTCTAACATTTTCAATTACATCTACAGCCGTTGCCAATTCATCACGCAACACATCACTTAAAGGACAACGACCTCAATACTCCTTTTATCATTCGCTTTGGTGGTCATCTTCAATGGGCAGTAAAGATTGAAAAGATTTACAATACATATTACTTCACTGACGGGTGGCAAAATGTAACTACATATTTGAATATACAAGTCGGAGATGGTTTCATCTTTCAAAAACAAACGGACACTTCATTTAATATACAACTATATCTTGCTGATGGAACCTTTGTTGACCCACATATCTTTAGGCCAACTGATTCAGGTATTCAGTATAAACTAAAAATTTACCTCATTAAACATATACTTTTAATCAATTGCTATATCTTTAACTCTTTCGCATTGTAGAACCTCTTCCTAATGTTCAACCAAATGCAAACAGTACTCAGCCAAATCTCATTCAACCAGTCAGTGAAGGTACATATTTTCAAACCTATAAGTAAATAAAATCTCTTTAATAAATAACTAACAATTTTGTTCATTTATTGATATTGACCAATATGAAATTCTAATTCTAAGAATTGCCTTTCATGTAAAAACTATTCTTAAATCATCAACATCTCATCAGAAGAATCAGCTATTCATCCAACAATTGAAGAAGATGATTCGGTTAATAATAATGTTGTCGAAAATCCGAATCTTAATCAAGCTGCAAATTATTCACCCATCCATTATCCAGAAGATGAAGTTCCAGTATTAGAAAAACCCATCACAAAACATTTTGTAATACTCCCTTTTTTAGTTTACATATAAATTCATAATATTCTTCATAATATTATTTTTCCTGTAACGCGTACAAATTATTACTTATACTTCTCCATGATTGCAGAAATTTAACAAAGGATTTGCTCAAAAGGCGGAGTTCACTAATGATCAAGAAATCCTCTTGCAACTTGAAGATGGTGATGTCTACAAGGCAAAACTTAGAGCTGAAGCCTCAAGAAATGATGTGAGATTTACAATTTGTTCTTGGCAAACATGGATGAACCAACTTGGGATAACAAATGGAAGGAGGTACCGACTAAGATATTACAAAGATGATTCCCTTTTGGTCTTTTATAATGCCTAGAAACTTTTCAACAACAATTATCACTACATAATCTCAGCTTTCCATGTATGCTGTTAATCTTTAACTACTTGCCTAAAACCTTTCTTTGCTTTTTCTATGTCGCATACATTTAGTATTTGCAACGCATTATCATTGTCTAATTCATAAAATTAATGCAACATTTCTAACCACAAATGCACTTTATGTTGCTTATGCTAACCCAAAAGTGTATACTTTTCAACTTATGTTCATATGCAAACTATATGCCCTTTAACCTACCTCATTACAATCCAATTCAAGTGCAACATAATATCAATCATTGATGTTTACTATTCTGACAACTTTTTATCCGACCCTCTATCAACCTTTCTATCCGCGTTTTCCAACTTTTCTACTATCTTCAACCCCATTCTTCGCCTCATTCTACGGCCAAATGCAACAAACAACTTTAAACAACTGAAGGTGGCATTTCACAACATTTAACCCCTTTTCAATGAACGCTTTAATCCTTATGTTCTTGAGTAAAATTGTTTTTCCTCAATTTCACATATCAATGTTTACAAAAAATATTTGTTTGAAAACTTTCAATACTAAGTAATACTTATGGATTAAGTTGTTCTAATGACAAATTCACTCAATTCTCTATGTCTAATTCATGCAAATATCAATGTTGACAAAAAACATTTCTTTTAAAATTTTCAATACTAAGTAATACTTATGGATTAAGTTGTTCTAATGACAAATTTACTCAATTCCCTATGTCTAATTCATAAAAATAAATTTTATATGTCTACTTAATGCATTATTAAAATTTCCAGCTCGGGAAGCTCCCGGGTATAAACTAGTACATATAATAAACCAAAGCATTTTTTAATCACATGTCATAATATTATGCTCTTTTAAGAAATGCCACATAAGATGTGATGTGACAACTCTAAACAAATTAAAAAAAGAATAAAAAAGAATCTATTAAATACCTAATCTACTAAATGTAAATATTAAAATTTTATTATTTTCTCTCTCATGTTTCATCTCATAACTTTTAAACGTAAATATCTTTTATATACAAGATTTTTTACAGAAAAAGATTACACCAAATTAACGAGCGTTTTATTATCTTTCTAACGAGTACCATAGTGCTATATAAAAAACGGAGAAAAAAAACGACTATTTTTTGTAACCCGACAGGTATCGTGTCAGGTTTGGAACTAGTCTATACAACTAATATATGAAACTCAATGTGGACACTTGTCAATCCCACATTGAGCCTCCAATTACATAGCCAATTAACTTATGCCAAGTGTCCCATTGTGAGATTTTATAAAATTTTTCTTTTTATAAAAAAAAACAGAAAATATATAAACCTAATAATGAAAAGAAAAACAACTTTATTAACATAAACACAATCATCTCTCTCATTCAAGCAAACCCTAGCATACAACCGATCGACGAAATCACTCCATCAAGCGTCTTCTTCTTCATCTCATATTCAAGGTATTATCTCTTCTATCATTATCTCAGTCAATTTTCCTTTCTATATCTCTGTTTTCACGATTTTTTTGGCCTTTCTTACTGATTTCGTTGTGTATTTGATTTTTTTGATTTGTGTTTTGTATTAGTTATTGCTCTTATTTTTTCAATTATTATTCTTCATTGTTATTAATGGTTTTGTTTTTGATAGATGATTTAGGGTTGATGTTTTTAGGTTACGATTTATGATTTAGGTATCGATTTAGGGCTTTTTTTTCTTCAATTGTTGTTTTAAGATTTAATTTATTAGCACTGATTATTGGTGTAAGTCATATATTTCGAATTAGGGTTCATATATTTCGAATTAGGGTTCATGTTTAACATTACGATTTAAGGGTAAATCAAACATTTAAGAACACTGCCAATGGATTCTTATGGTAATATGTTTCAATTTAGGACTTTATGTTTTAGGCCATTCAGATTCAGTGATTTTTAGAGGCAACTGATGTTTTAAGGGTTGGTTTATCAATAGTGATTAGTGGTATGAGTTTTAGATTTAGAATTAGGGGTAATGTTTAAGTTTAGCATTTCTGGTTACATTTATGTTTTAAGAAATCTACCAATGGATTGTTATGGTTTTAGGTTTCAATTTAGGGCTTTATGATTTAGGTATGGATTTAGTTATTGTAAGAGTCAATCGATGTTTTAAGGTTTGGTTTATTAAGACTGATGATGATTAGTGGTTTAAGTTTATGATTTATGGTTAAATTGATGTTTTAAGAAAGCTAACAATGGATTCTTATGCTTTTAAGTTTCAATTTAGTGGTTTATCATTTAGTTATCGATTTAGGGATTTTTAGGGTAAATTGATTTTTTAAGGTTTGAGTGATTCTTCTTTAATTTTCATTTATTATTATTCATATTGATTAATGTTTTATGTAACATTTCGCATTAAAATACTTGTACGTTACGATTATTATGAATAAAACGTCAAGTTTCATCATTTATCGCCTTTTAAAAATTAGTTCGTGACGCATTTGGACCCCTAATACTATGCTATATATATATATATATATATTATACATATATATGTGATTTAATTATCAAAAATAAAAGGCTTGGGCCGGGATTCGAACCCGAGCCCATAGCCGGGTCACTAACACCAAGCAACACAACCAGCTGGTCTACACAACACATTTGATTAATCTTCAACACGTTTTAATTATATAATGTATTGGTGTATTAACAGTTGACTTAGAAAGTCAACTGTGAAGAACAATTTACCTTAATTAACACATTCAAACGCGTTTGATTCTTGATATGGAATGATTGGTGAATGGTTTGACTAATACGCGTTCAATTACACAGTCAATCCTCGTTAAAACCTTCCAATTGTTACCAAGTTACGCGTCATCACATTCATAGTGAGTCAACCATACCAAATCGTTCACCCGAGCCTCACACTATAAATTGAACCTCTCAATTCACTCTCTACTCGCCGATATACTCTTCTCCCTCTTCAATTTCTGATAATAATCACTTCTTAAGCTTCAATTTATCGAGTGTTTGACTTTCTGTTTGACCAAGCGTTTTACACGAATTCGTTTTTGTAAGTTGTTTCTCTTTGATGGGTTTTGTTCATCGGCCTCTACACAACAATAACCCTATGATCAATTGGGTTATTGTTGTGTAAAACGGATTATTATTAAGCTAGGGCACGAATGGATTCAAATTGGGGAAGAACACGTGCAGACTTGATTATTTATTTAAAACAAAAAGAAACCAAACACAACCACTGATCTAGATCAAGTGGTTGTGTCTGTTGTTTGTTAAACAGAGCACACGGGTTCGAGTCCCACCCTTTACGGTTTTAATCTTTTTCTTTTAAAAGGTTTATAAATCAGTTTCATCTTGATTATATAATTAATTTAAACTAAGATTAATCGTTCTCAGGGTCTAGCCCAGTTGGTGGCTAGGCTTGTGATTAAAACCCGAACTGGTCCCAGACCCGGGTTCGATTCTCGGCATCAACAAAACAATTTTTTTACCATTTAAGCTTATATATTCCCTTGTATCTTTAAAATTCGTTTTAAAATACTAAAACTCTTTTATAAATTCTACGAAAATTATTTTATGTTATTCTAGTAGAAAAGTTTAACATACAATTTTTAGTTTTCCAAAAATTATTTATTTAATATATATAATAAATATTTCAAGTTTATTCTATTTTATTTATAAAATTCTATAAAAATATCAAAACGATTATATAAATTTCCACAAAAATTATTCAAAGTTTATATAACATTAAACATTTCTGAAATGATTTTTATTTCTGAAAAATCATTTATTTAATATTTTTAAACAATTTTTGTTAGTTTTAATCATAAATAAATCATAATAAATTCATTTTTCAATATTTTTGCACCAAAATTTTATATAAATTATTTCTATTTATTTAAAACAGAAATACAATTTTTAATTTAAAAATTCTTTAATTTTAATATTTTTAAATATTAAAGTTTTATTTTGACAATTTGAAATAAATAGATTTAATATTCTATTTTTTTAAGAAAATAATTTTATAAAAATTATTTTCATACTTAAAACTTTATATTGTGACCATCTTTAATTTAAAATTTACAAAAAGACTTTTGTTTATTTATTTATCAAATTTCTGTTATTTATTAAACATTTTATATATTAATCAAACGAATACTTATCCCCAATTCGAAACCCTAGAATATACTTGTAGACTAGATAGACTTAGACTTATTTGTTACCTTATACATAGGGTAATACTTGGCAACTTTGGGGCTACACTTATACTTTTTCTTGAGACTTAATACTAAGGTGAGTTTACGTAACCATGTTTATGCAATTCTTTATACTTGCAACATTATACTTAAGCAATTCTACATACATGTCTAGTTGTAAACTTTAAATGCCTCATGATTTAGACAGCAACAACAGTTAGACTCGCTTCAACAATACATAATCATTAGCTATGGCCAAGCCGGCGATACTCAATAATAGATCTATTGGATTGACAATCCCACCTAGATTCGTTGACCATCTTTTATGGGGAGCGCGGGTGATTGTTATCGTTCCAACATAATATTAAGGTGAACCGTGGATGACATGATGGACCTAAACTAGTCGGAGGTTTGATTATGTCGATTCAACATTTCATGTTTATTCATGTAGACTTAAACTTACGATAGACATATGAATTGCTAAACTTTTATTTTTAAACTTAATTGCTTGACATGGCTTATGTATTCTCACCAACTTCTAGTTGACCCCCCCTATTTTTACAACTCAACAGGAAATAATGATGGGTGAAGACTAGAGTGTTAGCATGAGAAGACAAATTGAAGTTTATGCTTATTTGGTTGTTTGATGTATTAGATTTCCATTCAAAACTTATTATGTATTTCAATTTTGGATATTTGCACTTTAAAATAATTTCAATTAAAACTTGATTACCATGTGCTACTGTATACTCATTCTTACGTGACACCTCGATGTTTCCGCCATCGGTTGGGGTGTTACAGATTGGTATCAGAGCCTTGGTTATAGGAAATTAGGTTATTAGAAAATAATCTAGACTATAACCTTAGGGACTTAAACAGTACTTGCTTCTCTTACTTGTAACCCTAATTGCTTCCCTAATCTTATCCCTATCCTACACCTTATACAACCCTAAGCCTTACAAGTGACTACTCTTATTCGTCTGCTGCAATCCTGATCCACCATTAGATTAATAGGACAAAATCCTCAAGTTTAACCTGAACCACCTTGAGATCTCGTCGAAGTTCTAGATTTTAATAACGAACACGTGCAATCTGGAAGGGTGAACGCCTGTATTCTGAGTCTTCTGTCTAAGCTGGCATTGCGCATATATCCCAATCAGACGAGGGACCCGGATGCCTACCTGGGAATTCTCGGATGAGTGTTCACTTATAGGCTAAAGCATGTCTTCATTATGTTATTAGAATCTAGAATCTTTGATAAGTCAACGTTTTCGTTTATTCGTTTTAATTAATGAATAAATGATTACATTCCTTATATAACCTCATTCATTTCATTGTGTCTCTTACAGATCATGCCTCCACGTCGCAGCACTCGCAATAGCAATGGTGAGAACCACGAGGAAGGTGGCGACAACCATAATCATAACCATGACGCTAACCACAACAACAACAATAACAACAACAACAATGGCGTTGATGCTCAACTGGCTGCGATCAATTCTCAACAAATGGCGCAAAAGATCGCGACTCTGGTTCCTAACTTACTGGCTCAAGTCATCCAGATAAACGGAAACGGTAACGGCAACGGAAACGGTAATGGAAACCACAATGGAAACGGGAATGGAAACGAGAATGGTCTCCCAGCTTGCACCCTTAAGCACTTTAATACCTGTAATCCCCCTAAGTTCAGTGGAGAAGAAGGAGCTACGGGTCTTCTACAATGGTTCGAGGGTATTGAGAATACCTTCATTAACAGTGAGTGTCCCGATAACTTTAAGGTTCGTTACGCCATGAGTGTTCTTCACAAACGAGCACTCACTTGGTGGAATGAGGAAAAGCGCACTCGAGGAACCGAAGCTGCACTAGCTATGACATGGGATCAAGTCAAGGAGGTTATGAAAGAAGAGTTCTGTCCCCGCAACGAGATTAAGAAACTAGAAGACGAGTTCCACACCCTTGCTTAAGATAGTGGGGAAAACCTTGCTTACAATACTCGCTTTCACGAGCTCAGTTTGTTGCTGCCCCATAAAGTTACTCCCTTACCTATAGCCATCGAGAAGTACATCGGTGGTCTGCCTATGCAAATCCAGGACACGGTATGGGGAAGGAATCCTGCCACCTTGGAGGAAGCCAAACGTCTGGCGGCTACTCTCACTGATAATCATGTGAAGAACGGTACTCTCTTCCGCAAGAACACCAAGAAGACTGCTGCAAAAGACACTCCCCAGCCCGTTATTGAGGTTAAGCCTGAGACCTCAAGCAACAGGAAGCGCAAGGCTAGGAACTACATGGTTGCTACCACCCCACCTGCAACACAAAACCCAGCCAAGAAGCCGTATGGCGGGAACCACCCTCTTTGCAACACTTGTCAATACCACCATCTTGCTGGCAGACCATGCCGCCAATGTAATAACTGCAAGCGGTATGGACACTACACCAATGCTTGCCAAACCCCTGCCACCCAAAACAACCCTGCCAGAAATAATCCAGCTCCTAATGCTCAAAATGGTAGGCCTGTTCGTGGCCAGTGCTATGAATGTGGAAGCACGGAACATTATAGGGATGCTTGCCCTAGACTTGGAAACCAGAACCAGAACCAGAACCAAAACCGCAACCAAAACCAGAACCGCAACCAGAACCAAGGTGCTCGAGGTCGCGCCTACAACCTCAATGCTAACCAGGCCCGCGACAACAACGAGGTGGTTAATGGTACGTTTCTCCTTAATAACCACTATGCATCCACATTATTTGATTCGGGAGCTGATAAGTCATTTGTATCACTAAAGTTTGAACCCTTACTTAACTTACCCCAAACTAACCTAGAGGAACCTTTAGTGGTAGAGGTAGCTAATGGGAAGTCCATCTCGATCGATTCTATTATTCGTAACTATGTGTTGAACCTCGATGAACATACTTTCTCTATCGATCTCATCCCTATGCATCTTGGAAGTTTTGATGTCATAGTAGGCATGGATTGGTTGTCAACCCATCGTGCTGAAATTCTATGCTTTGAGAAAGTCATTCGCATTCCTCTCAAATCTGGTGATATTTTGAAGATCTATGGGGAAAAGCCTTGTGGCGAGCTTAAGCTCATGTCTTGTACTACTGCCCAAAAATACTTACGAAAGGGGTATACGGCTTTCTTAGCTAACGTGATAGAAAAGAAGGACAAGGGCAAAAGTATCCAAGACATCCCAATCATCCGGGACTATCCTGAAGTCTTTCCAGAGGATTTACCTGGTTTGCCTCCTGCTCGACAAGTGGAATTTAAGATTGATCTTGTTCCTGGTGCAAATCCTGTCGCCAAAGCTCCTTATCGTCTTGCACCCTCTAAGATGCAAGAACTTGCCAGTCAACTACAGGAACTTTCTGATAAAGGTTTCATTCGCCCCAGTTCTTCGCCATGGGGAGCCCCTGTCTTGTTCGTTAAGAAGAAAGATGGATCTCTCAGGATGTGTATCGACTATCGCGAACTCAACAAACTCACCATCAAGAATCGTTATCCCTTGCCTAGGATTGACGATCTTTTCGATCAACTTCAAGGAGCAACCCACTTCTCGAAGATTGATCTTCGTTCTGGTTATCATCAGCTTAGAGTCCACGATGAAGATATTCCCAAGACAGCCTTTCGTACACGTTATGGTCATTATGAATTCATGGTCATGCCATTTGGATTAACCAACGCTCCCGCAGTGTTTATGGATTTAATGAATCGGGTTTGTAGACCCTACCTCGACAAATTTGTGATTGTCTTCATCGATGACATTTTGATTTACTCAAAATCCAAATCCGATCACGAACAACACCTTCACTCAATTTTGGGTCTCCTAAAGAAAGAACAACTGTATGCCAAGTTCTCGAAATGTGAAATTTGGCTTAAGGAAGTTCAATTTTTGGGTCACGTCATTGATAAGAACGGAATTCATGTTGATCCCACAAAGATCGAGGCTGTCAAAGATTGGAGTGTTCCTAAAACACCAACAGAAGTCCGTTCCTTCCTTGGTTTGGCTGGTTATTATCGTCGATTCATTGCCAACTTCTCTAAGATCGCTGTTCCTCTCAGTGCCTTAATTCACAAGGGTAAACCTTATGAGTGGGGACCAAAGCAAGAGGAAGCATTTGAAACTCTTAAACTGAAACTCTGTGAAGCTCCTATCCTGTCTCTCCCTGATGGTAATGATGACTTCGTGGTCTATTGTGATGCATCAAACCAAGGTCTTGGTTGTGTTCTCATGCAACGAGGCAAGGTTATTGCTTATGCGTCTAGACAACTCAAGACTCACGAAAAGAATTATACCACCCATGATCTTGAATTGGGCGCTGTCGTCTTTGCTCTTAAGATTTGGAGACACTATCTTTATGGAACCAAATGTGTGGTTTTCACGGACCACAAAAGTCTCCAACATGTTTTCGACCAGAAAAATCTTAACATGAGGCAACGGCATTGGGTTGAGTTACTTAACGACTATGATTGCGAAATTCGCTACCATCCTGGCAAAGCGAATGTTGTGGCTGACGCACTCAGTCGTAAAGAGCGTATCAAACTTCATTGTGCGAGAGTTCGTACTGATATTCAGGAGCGTATCCTCCAGGCTCAACATACTTCAGTCACCCAAGGTAACATGTACGACGAAATGTCTTGTGGTGCTGAGACTCAACTTGAAACCAAACCTGATGGTCTACTCTATTTTCTCAATCGACTTTGGATTCCTGACCGTGATGATCTTCGTACCTTTCTTATGAACGAGGCTCATAAGTCTCGTTATTCTATTCATCCTGGAGCTGACAAGATGTACCAAGATCTTCGTTATTCGTATTGGTGGCCTGGTATGAAGAAAGATATTGCTCTTTTCGTTGCAAAATGCCTCACTTGTTCAAAGGTCAAGGCTGAACATCAACGACCATCTGGTATGCTCGAACAACCAGAAATTCCTGTATGGAAATGGGAGAGCATAGCAATGGACTTCATCACTAAACTTCCTCGTACACCCAAAGGTTTTGACAGCATTTGGGTAATCGTCGACCGTTTGACCAAGTCAGCCTATTTCTTACCTATTCGTGAGAAGTATTCTGTGGAAAGGTTGGCAAAGATGTACGTAAGTGAAATCGTATGTCGTCATGGTATACCTTTGGACATTATCTCTGATCGTGATGGTCGTTTCACCTCTCACTTTTGGGATTCTTTACAAGACGCTTTGGGTACCAAGTTGAACCTGAGTACTGCTTATCACCCTCGAACAGATGGTCAGACTGAACGGACCATCCAGACACTTGAGGATATGCTCAGGGCATGTGTCATCGATTTTGGTGGCGCATGGGATTCTCATCTTCCTTTGGTCGAGTTTTCATACAACAACAGTTATCATGCCAGCATTAACATGGCTCCTTTCGAGGCACTCTATGGTCGTAAATGTCGTTCACCTGTCTGTTGGACTGAGGTTGGTGAAGCCCAGATTACTGGTATCCCCTTGGAAACCACAGATAAAATCAAACTCATTCAGGATAATCTTCTCAAGGCTAGAAGTCGTCAGAAGAGCTATGCTGATAAACGTCGTAAGCCCTTGGAATTTCAAGTCGGGGACCTTGTGCTTCTTAAGGTATCCCCTTGGAAAGGAGTGATTCGCTTCGGTAGAAAGGGAAAACTAGCTCCTCGATACGTAGGCCCTTTCAAAGTCCTTGACAGGATTGGAAAAGTGGCTTACAAACTTGATCTTCCACCTGAGCTAAGCAATGTTCACCCAACCTTTCATGTTTCGAATCTCAAGAAATGCTTAGCAGATGAGAACCTCCATGTTCCTCTTGAAGATGTGCAAATCGATGAAACTATGCACATTGTCGAGAAACCCGTCGAGATCGTAGATACTGGAGTCAAGAAACTCAAGCGCAGCCGCATTCCGATCGTTAAGGTTCGTTGGGAATCTAAACGAGGTCCAGAGTTCACTTGGGAATGCAAGGACCAGATGAAGTCTAAATACCCACATCTTTTTCCACCAGACTCTCCAACTCCAACTTCGGGACGAAGTTCCTAAAAGTAGGGGAGACTATAACATTTCGCATTAAAATACTTGTACGTTACGATTATTATGAATAAAACGTCAAGTTTCATCATTTATCGCCTTTTAAAAATTATTTCGTGACGCATTTGGACCCCTAATACTATGCTATATATATATATATATATATATATATTATACATGTATATGTGATTTAATTATCAAAAATAAAAGGCTTGGGCCGGGATTCGAACCCGAGCCCATAGCCGGGTCACTGACACCAAGCAACACAACCAGCTGGTCTACACAACACATTTGATTAATCTTCAACACGTTTTAATTATATAATGTATTGGTGTATTAACAGTTGAGTTAGAAAGTCAACTGTGAAGAACAATTTACCTTAATTAACACATTCAAACGCGTTTGATTCTTGATATGGAATGATTGGTGAATGGTTTGACTAATACGCGTTCAATTACACAGTCAATCCTCGTTAAAACCTTCCAATTGTTACCAAGTTACGCGTCATCACATTCATAGCGAGTCAACCATACCAAATCGTTCACCCGAGCCTCACACTATAAATTGAACCTCTCAATTCACTCTCTACTCGCCGATATACTCTTCTCCTTCTTCAATTTCTGATAATAATCACTTCTTAAGCTTCAATTTATCGAGTGTTTGACTTTCTGTTTGACCAAGCGTTTTACACGAATTCGTTTTTGTAAGTTGTTTCTCTTTGATGGGTTTTGTTCATCGGCCTCTACACAACAATAACCTATGATCAATTGGGTTATTGTTGTGTAAAACGGATTATTATTAAGCTAGGGCACGAATGGATTCGAATTGGGGAAGAACACGTGCAGACTTGATTATTTATTTAAAACAAAAAGAAACCAAACACAACCACTGATCTAGATCAAGTGGTTGTGTCTGTTGTTTGTTAAACAGAGCACACGGCTTCGAGTCCCACCCTTTAAGGTTTTAATCTTTTTCTTTTAAAAGGTTTATAAATCAGTTTCATCTTGATTATATAATTAATTTAAACTAAGATTAATCGTTCTCAGGGTCTAGCCCAGTTGGTGGCTAGGCTTGTGATTAAAACCCGAACCGGTCCCAGACCCGGGTTCGATTCTCGGCATCAACAAAACAATTTTTTTTTACCATTTAAGCTTATATATTCCCTTGTATCTTTAAAATTCGTTTTAAAATACTAAAACTCTTTAATAAATTCTACAAAAATTATTTTATGTTATTCTAGTAGAAAAGTTTAACATATAATTTTTAGTTTTCCAAAAAATATTTATTTAATATATATAATAAATATTTCAAGTTTATTCTATTTTATTTATAAAATTCTATAAAAATATCAAAACGATTATATAAATTTCCACAAAAATTATTCTAAGTTTATATAACATTAAACATTTCTGAAATGATTTTTATTTCTGAAAAATCATTTATTTAATATTTTTAAACAATTTTTGTTATTTTTAATCATAAATAAATCATAATAAATTCATTTTTTAATATTTTTGCACCAAAATTTTATATAAATTATTTCTATTTATTTAAAACAGAAATACAATTTTTAATTTAAAAATTCTTTAATTTTAATATTTTTAAATATTAAAGTTTTATTTTGACAATTTGAAATAAATAGATTTAATATTCTATTTTTTTAAGAAAATAATTTTATAAAAATTATTTTCATACTTAAAACTTTATATTGTGACCATCTTTAATTTAAAATTTACAAAAAGACTTTTGTTTATTTATTTATCAAATTTCTGTTATTTATTAAACATTTTATTTATTAATCAAACGAATACTTATCCCCAATTCGAAACCCTAGAATATACTTGTAGACTAGATAGACTTAGACTTATTTGTTACCTTATACATAGGGTAATACTTGGCAACTTTGGGGCTACACTTATACTTTTTCTCGAGACTTAATACTAAGGTGAGTTTACGTAACCATGTTTATGCAATTCTTTATACTTGCAACATTATACTTAAGCAATTCTACATACATGTCTAGTTGTAAACTTTAAATGCCTCATGATTTAGACAACAACAACAGTTAGACTCGCTTCAACAATACATAATCATTAGCTATGGCCAAGCCGGCGATACTCAATAATAGATCTATTGGATTGACAATCCCACCTAGATTCGTTGACCATCTTTTATGGGGAGCGCGGGTGATTGTTATCGTTCCAACATAATATTAAGGTGAACCGTGGATGATGGGATGGACCTAAACTAGTCGGAGGTTTGATTATGTCGATTCAACATTTCATGTTTATTCATGTAGACTTAAACTTACGATAGACATATGAATTGCTAAACTTTTATTTTTAAACTTAATTGCTTGACATGGCTTATGTATTCTCACCAACTTCTAGTTGACCCCCCCCCCCCCATTTTTACAACTCAACAGGAAATAATGATGCGTGAAGACTAGAGTGTTAGCATGAGAAGACAAATTGAAGTTTATGCTTATTTGGTTATTTGATGTATTAGATTTCCATTCAAAACTTATTATGTATTTCAATTTTGGATATTTGCACTTTAAAATAATTTCAATTAAAACTTGATTACCATGTGCTACTGTATACTCATTCTTACGTGACACCTCGATGTTTCCGTCATCGGTTGGGGTGTTACATTTTATGTTTTAGGTTACAACTTAGTGTTTGTGTTTTAGGTTTCAACATGTATTTCGAAATGTTTTTTCAAGCTTTTATTTAAACAGTGTGAATATTTTTTCAAATTAGTTTGATCTACGCTTACAGTTTTAATTTTTGTATATGAAACAGTGACACAATGTTGTATGGGTTTTGGTTATATATGGAGGATAACGACGTCGCTGCTTTGGTAAGATATCTAACATGTTTTACTGTGTTGCCATAATATATGTTTTAAAGTATAATATGTTTTCAATATTTTAAATTGTGTGTATTTTTTGATTCAGCCGTTACCTTCTGATTATGGTGAATGGATCAACAAATATAATTATCCCACTGGTGTTACCAAGGTCCGCACATTAACCTCTGAGGTGTTTGACGTTACTGTAACAAGCATCAATGGAAGCTGGTACTTTTACGACGGCTGGAGAAGCATGATCAATGAATTAGGGTACCCACCTGAATGTAACTTCATATTTCAATATGAAGAAAATCTTCATTCATTCCGGATCATCAGTTTCCATCAGGATGCAGTATCAGCACCTGGCAACTTTTTTTACTGCAGTTTGAAGGATCATAAATCAACGCAAAAACGTCTTGTAAGTTTAATCAATTGTGATTCAATTAAATTATGTAAATATTTTTTTTACAGACATTTATTAATGTTTTATAAATAATTATTTTTGCTTCTTAGCATATTAGTCCCTTTGTTGCACATGGATTACTAACTAAAAAGCTTCCAGTAAATCCAGTAGATTGCAGATCTGTTCGGTGTTCATGCTTTGAGTTAGAGATTGTGCGTGAAGATGGTCATTTTTATGTTACTAGAGGATGGCCTTGGGTGCAGGATGCTCTTGGAATAACAAAGGAGCATTTAATTGTTTTTGAAATCGTTAAACCGGTATTTTTTTCTTCATTACATACATGTTTTTTCTATTTTTATAAATTATTTTACTGGCTTTATTCTAATGCGTTTTAATTTTTCATTGTTTTGGATACAAAAAGAGGATCTACAATTTGTCGTTGTTTTTCAAGAACAAGCTTACTCTTCCATGTGAGGAGTTTTGGGCAACAAGGGTTAAGGTGGAATACGAAGATGAAAATGAACTGGATGAAGATGTGATTATTCTATCTGATGATGATGGACAGGATGATGCTGAAGGTGAACCGGTCGAACATGTTCCAGACAGTTCAATGGAGGTTGATGATGATGGATCTGAAGCTGTGGAAGATGAAGGTGTGCCAGTGGTGTTCACTGTTGACAATCACTTTGTAAGTGTTACAAGTTAGTTCTTACAGTTTCCATTTATTTGCCCATTAATCAATCAGTTTTTAAAAAGTGTGTTTATACTATAGTAATAGGTTTGTTGCGACAAAGTTGATGTTCATTCTACATAGCTATAATATATAGTTAGTTAATACGTAACGATGGATTGATGACATCTTGAAATGGTAATCAACTAAAATAATGAATGTATGTGATTGTTATTGCTATTACAAGCTTTATGATTTATGTTTATTCTAAATTCAACAAATATGCAGAATGATTTGAATTAATTGTTAGTGTATAGACTTGGTGTCACAAAACTTTAGTTGTTAATCTGTCAAGGTTATTTTCATTCATTATTTGTTTAGTATAAACGTAGATAATACTAAACGGAAACTGTAGATATGTCATATTGCATTAAATGGGTGACTAATATGTTTTGTGAAATTTCGTTAATAGGTCAACAGTAAACAGTTGTGATTGTTATTACAATTTCAAGCCTTATCATTTATGTTTCTTCTTATGTAGCGTATGAAGCTTGAGTGGGCAAAGTAGAACGGTTTGAACCGTAAAAGGTCGTTAAGCGTTTCTGATGGTGAGGGTCGGTCATGGGGAGTGTATGTGGGAATCGAGGGGTCAAGAGGAAAACCCCGTTACAACATCAGAGGCATGCAGTCTTTTGTCGATGATAAGGGACTTCATACGGGTGATAAACTGCATTTTCTGTTTTTCAAAAACCAAGGTTCGTTCAGGCTTTCTAATGTGCTTAGAGGTGACGGTAATTAGGTGGTTTTAGGTTGATGACACTTTGTTGTAGAATGACAACTTTAGGTGGGTAACATAACAAAAAAGGGGTTGTGATTTGCAGGGACTAACTTTTGCACGTTTACTACTTATGTGGTAATTCGTGAATTTTGGGGATTTTTGTGTTTAGCATCAGTAATATTCTAACTGATTATGTGGATTAGTTAACAAGACTATATATTTCATAATAAGTATGTTATGGATAATAGTTGTCCATGTTAATGTTAATTGGTTGTTTAGGAAGTAAGATAGTAAACATAGTGTATAATGGTTTTTTTTTAAAAAAAAAAAACTTTAAAATTTAAAGATAATGTTGTTTGTTTTTAGTAAATTGTTTGACTTTTTTAAAATTTTTTATTAATCTATTATTTATACCATTTTCTTAATTATGGAAATATGTTTTATAAACGTATTTTAGGTTAATAAATGGTTTGACTTTTTTGAAAATCATATTAATTTCTTATTAATGCCAAATTTTAAAGTTAAAAAAGTCAAAGGTCACATACTTTTTCACCGTTTAATGCTTATGTAGTAAACTGTGTATTTTTGAGCGGTAATTTCTTTAAACCCGAATATCCTGTTATGGTTTGTATAGATATGATCATGAATCATGAGATATTCCTAGGAGTAGTCTAATATTGTAAATGTTAATGCAAGGATTTGTAAAGTATGTTAACCATCTTTCAATCTTATAGTATTATAGTAACTTACAATTATTTAGGTCAAATGGAAAAATTTTACTACAACGATTTTTTCTATATTAATGTTTAGTAATTAGTAATTATGTTTTAGATTTTTGGTTTTATATATGAAGTCCTCATAAAAGTTCATATAGAAACAATTTTTTAAGTGATGAAAATATAAATTTTTTTACTTTATTAATACGCCTCCTTATTGATGTACAATTTAGTCAAATTTTAATTTAGTCAAATCAAATATTAAATTTGGTCAACTTTTAAAATAAGTAAATATTTTTAAATTTATAACTTTCTAAATCAAGGTTTGTCCAAGCTTTCTAATGTTGTTAAGGTTAATGGTAGTTAGTGGGTTTATTGGCGGTGGTTTCTATATTTAGATTTGACTTTTTATTAAATTTGGTTGATTTCTATAAGTTTTAATTTGACTCAAATTTTGGTAAATTTCAACACAATAATATCAAACGGTTTTCATTTAAAAAATTCAAAACATATTCGTTTTTTTTTTTTTTTGCACCCTTTGACTTCTTATTAAATGTAAATGTCTTGGATTTTTTCACGTTTAACACAAAATACCATTATTAAAAATGATACGAATTTAAAAATTATATTAAAGCTAAATTCTGTATACTTAACCAATTCGTTTTATACCCAAAAACAATTCTTTGTTAAATTTTAAACCTTTAACAAGTTAGATTACGTTTATTTTATGTATTTTGAAACCTTTATATTAGATAGGTTTAGATTCTAATGTGGTATATAGATTTAAATAAAATGAATTGTTTATTTTTTTAATTTTAGCAACATTTAAATCTAAATTAATTATGGTTTCCATTTTATAATTTCCTTTTTAATATTATTAATTTCTTAACATAAATAAATCTTGCAATTTAGAACTTTATATACAGATTTTGTTTTGTAAACTATAGTGTAATTCCTTCAACTCTGTCAGGTATGTTTATCAAATTTTACATAATCATTCAGTTATTTTTTTATTCATGTAATGTTGTATTACTTACATTCTATTAAATTGCAGCTTTATGGATCCGAACAACATTACGTATTGAATGACATCAATTGGAGGATGTCTCAATATACAATCAAACTTAAGGTGCTTAGGATCTGGAAGCGACTAAACCGCAACAATCTTGCAGAAATTCTTTGTCTACATATGTTTCTTATGGATTTACAGGTTAGAGTTTAAGGTATTGATTTTTTAATTTATGTTATTAACATGTTATTGTTACTAATAATTCTGAATAACTTTATTTTGTGCCTCTTTAATAGATTGTTTCATTTTAACCAATATTATTTTTATATGCAGAGGGATGAATAAATTTATTGTTAATAACCCTAACAATTGTTAGTACACATAAAGTACACGTTTTGTTAATAACAATAACCAATAACTTTTTTAGTTTATAATTAATATTTCAAATTTTAAATTCATATATTAACAACCGCCACTTTTTAAGCTTGTTGCAGAAACAAGTCTTTTCATCTGCTCATACAATTAATAGGGAATATTAATTATTATCAGTGTTGAAAATCTATGTTGTCCCTTCAGTTCTTTACACGCGTTTTAACATATGTATATAATCATAATCACTAAACATAAATCACAACTCTATTTTCTTCAAAATAAACACACAAAAGTTCTAAAAAAAAAAGATATCTAGCAATGGAAAAGGTTGTGAGTTGGAGGTTCTGCAGTATCAAACGAAGATATTTGGTGAACATGAGTGACAATTCATGTTTACTTTTTGGTTCAAGAAAAGCTGTTATGCAAATGGGAGCAGAGTTTCAAAGAGAAATGTATGAATTTGGAAGAACAATGAGGTTTCTAAGCATTGAAGAAAGGAGACTGATTGCGAAGTTGGAAGACATCTTTCAAGTGGATGAGTTTGATGAACTTTTGGAGGTATTTCCTGTCTATAGTTGGTTTTTTGTTGTAAAATCTTAATATTGCAAGTGTGCAGTTTACCGATGGGTCACATCGGTTGATGTCAAGAGACGAACTTGAAAACTGCAACGACTATGACTTGCTTGTGGAACTGGATAAGGTAGGCATGTCTAACAGCAGTAGAAGCTTAGCGATGGTGAATCTGGAACAAATGATTCGCCTAAAAATCAGGAATCTGGAGGAGGAAGCAGCAATGGTGGAAGCAGAGGAGTCATCCGATTCTGAAATGGATGATGATGAAGATGCTGATTAAATATAGTATGTTTTATATGAACTTAAAATACTTTTGGTTGATATGTAATGAATATATTATGATGCAGGTTATTAACAACTTTAGTAAAAGTTGAAATTTTGATGTATAATTAGTATAACAATCGTAATCAGTTATGTTTAATAATCTATTGGTTTTGTTATTAGGTTAATATTTTTCATTACTTTTATTTGAACTTGGCTTTAGGTTGTAAATAGAGTGTTCCAATAATTCTTGATTATAGTAGTAAATATGCGTTGCTTTAAGTGGTAAGAATAGAATTTAGAAAACTTATGAATAGATTTAAAGTTCATAGTGAAAGTTGTGAATTGCAAGGCTATGATATATACAATACATAAGTAAAATATTATAGCTTGATTTGAATAATTGTTATTAGATGAGTAACTTTTAAAAGTTTATAAAAAGCTAGGTTATAGTCACGCGTGTACACACGTTGTATACCCAAGTCAAATGACAATATGCCAATGATATGTTGGTGATAAAAAGCTAGCTTTTGTTTTTATTTTTTATAATTGTTCCATGATCGCCCTCATTGAAGTTGATTTAAGTTTTTACTGTAAACAAAACATGCCTATTTTAAACAGACATAAAATCTGCATTTACATCCTTCGAAGTTTGAACCATGTGTTCATGTTAAAATATAACAAATTGTTTAATGATTATGGATATATAGATATAATCTATGGATTTATTTTACAATATTGATAATTAACATTTTTTAATGTACCGACTATCGATTAAGTCAGTTGTTCAATTAAGGAATAAAACTTTTTCATTATGGCCCGTGAATGGATAAGCCCAATTGTCTATAGAAGTCCAACCCAATTCATAAAAGTTTGTTTCAAAATATAACTACGTGTATAGGTCCATAAGTTTTTCACCATGGCTCATTATTGGATAAGCCCAGTAGTGTTAGTAGCCATGGGTTTTATACTTTTAGTAAAATTATATTCTGTCGCATCTTCTTTGTATTGTCTGTTAATATTATAAAAACTGTTTTGATCGTGTTATATTAATTTGCACTAAGTGGTGACACCTTTTTAGTTATTGCAACTGGATTTTTAGCAGAGATGGAGTTAAATTGTTAATACTTAATAAAGAGGGTAAACCACAAACACAGTAAACAAATGTTCTGTAAAAAAGATTTTCTTAAATCTATGACTTAATTTTGTAATTCGTTTCCTTCTTCGGCATAGTAATCAAATTCTTTTAACACTTAATTACTTTTGCCAAATCAACTCTTCAAATCTAATCTATGATAATATATTCCTCATTCATATATTTCATAATAAATTTATAATTTTTTAATTTGTTTTATACTTATACATCTAAATAATAACCTCACCAATATGTTTACCTATGTATGCATTCTAATGTTCCCATCATATATTCAGCTTCGTATTCTTTGAGACACATTCCACATTTCTTACACTAAATATTATTAGATTTTAGCCTTGGGACTCTCCCGTATCTTTTAGATTTCATATCAGGTGGAAACATTGGTATCAAAACTCTTATTACTAGAATAAATATTAAACCATCTGATATCAAGATTCCAGTAAATTTCCAAAGGTGTCAATTTCCAATAAGTGTATGTTTCGCAATGACCGTCAATAAAAAGCAAGGACAGTCTTTATCTAAGGTTGGATTGTATTTAAGAGAACCTGTTTTCTCACATGGCCTACTTTATGTTGCATTTTCAAGAGTTAAAAGCAGGACAGGAGTGAAATTACTTATACTTGATGGTGATGTGAATGTGAAAACTAAAACCACAAATGTGGTGTATAAAGAAATATTTAGTGATATTTGAATAAAATTTGTATTCGTTGTGTTATACTTTAATACAATATTTCTACTGTATTTTTCTTATACGTTATAATTCCCTAAACCAAAGCATTTTTAATGACATGTCATAATATTATGCAATCTCTCTTTTGAGAGATGCCACATAGGATGTAATGTGGCAACTCTAGACCAATTAAAAAAAGGAATAAATATGGTTTAAATATAATTTAACATAATCTATTAAATACCTAATATACTAAATGTAAATATTAAAACTTTATTATTTTCTCTCTCATGTTTCCTCTCATAACTTTTAAATGTTAATATCTTTTATATACGAGATTTTTTAAAGAAAAAAATTACACCAAATTATCTTTCCAACGAGTACCATAGAGCTATATAAAAAACGGAGAAAAAAAACGACTATTTTTTGTAACCCGACAGGTATTGTGTCAGGTTTGGAATTAGTTTAAAAAAATTGTGGGTTTGGGTCGGGCCTAGGATTAGGTGATACCTGACCCAATTACCCTTTTTATTTATATTAGAATATGATAACTTATGGCAGATGTAAGACCCTTCCCGTAATCCGGGTAGTTAAGCGATAATATACTTGGTTTGTACTTGGAAAGCTAAAGCATTTCATAGTTTACTTTAACTCATTAACATCCAAAAGCGACATTGATTAGTACGAACATCTTAAATTATAGTTACGGCTTAGCATATTACAAAATAAACAAGTATCTTCGTAAGTTTATCAAAACATTGCGAAAACGGACGAGTTGAGCATGTTCGATTCTTCAAATAAGCCTTAATCATCATCCGGTTCATGTAGCTGAGTACCTAAGGGTTTATCACAGTTAGACAACCCGCAAATATGTTATTATGATTGAATTTAGATGCAAAATACAAAAAAAAAAACGAGTTTTGGCTGATTTGGCGTATCCTACGCCAGTTTTGGCGTATCCTACGCTATTGGCGTAGGGAGAGGGCATCTGGTGGCGTAGGACAGAAGAAATCAGCGTAGGCACTCTGACGTTGGCGTATCCTACGCCATTGGCGTAGGCAACTCCAAAAGTGGCGTATCCTACACCAAATCCTGACAAGGTGCAAAATGTTTCAGCACCAAGCTGCCCCTTTTGGGTCATCCAAAAACTACTCTCGGGGCTTTCCGGAAAGAGTTTAATGGTTCCCATGCGATCAACTAACATGGTTAAAGGTAGTTTTATATTCCTTCTTCAGTTTCTAACTTGTAAACCACCATTTATCTACTCACCTTTAGGCTACCCCGAGTAGTTTTTGCACATATCTAAATCATAAGAAAATTTTAGTTTCCATGTTCTAGTTATGGTTTTTACCACTTGTCAAGTCCTAACTTGACTAGAGAACTTCATGCCCAAGTCATTTATGCCGTGTTTTGCGGTGCCTCGTGTCCATGGCCACATGTGCCATTTCTCTTGGTCTCGTTCGCTCGGCTTCCATGACTTGCGACATGGGTTTTCATTCAATCTTTTCTATCCCTTGGAAACCACCAAAGACATCTTTTACTATTGACACGACTAAAGTTATCATCCGTGATTAAGCATACATGTATTTATTTATAACAAGTCATAGATATGACTTACCTTAGTCGTGACCTTTTTGCTTTGAATCCTTGCTCGAGTGGCTTCCCGATGACTCAATTTTTGCACCTAGAGGTTTGTTAGGCCTAGATGACCCGTTTTAGGGTAAATGCAAGCAAGAACCCTTCGATTTGGCCTTGAATTAGACTTGTTCTTGAGCTTAAGGGTTAAGTGTGTGTTGTGTGTGTGTTTTTGTGGTGCCAAGATCGATCTCCTGCTTATGGAGATGATCTTGCATTTTATTTCCATTACAACATATTAATTTTGGGGAGTTGTCAAGATTGCCCCTTTTGTTTAGCAAATATGCTTTTAATGTTATAACACTAATCAAATAGTATCGTGAGAGTATTTAGGCCAAGATAGGGATTTACTAATATTCATTTGTCATGCTTGGTTAGTAGTTATCCTATTATTCTCTTAATCAAGATTAAAGATGATAAACGGTTTTTGGGGTGTTACAACTCCACCCCCCTTAAAGAGGGTTTCGTCCGCGAAACTAGAAACATACCGAATAGGTGTGGATAGAACCGTTTCATCTCTTCCCCGGACTCCCAAGTGGTGTCCGCTCCTTTTCTATGATCCCATTTGACCTTTACTTGGTCAATGCTTCGATTTCTGAGATGTTTCTGTCACACCCTCAAATTTCCACTGCGGGGTTTACACCGCGAGGCGCATGACAAACCAGGATCCCATAGCCATAAGTCACAGGAACGAACTCTAAATGCCCAAACCATTTAGTTCGTTTTCGAAAACCAAGTTTAGTTAAGCTGCGGAAGCGTAAACCAAATTTAAACCTTTTTAAAAACTATGCGCAAAACAATGCGCCCAAATTAAAACCATACGAAAGCATAATATGTAATTTATGTGTATGCCCGATAGCCAAAATGCAGTGAAGTGTACAGTGCTTTCTAATCCTGGCACCGGAAGCTAACTACCTGCAAAAGCATGTAAATCGTGTGTCAACATAAAGCTGGTGAGTTCACAAAGTAAAGTAATTTAATATGCAAATGCGCTGGTTTCCAAAACCACGTAAGTAAGTAAGTTGTGTTGGTGCCCCGCACCGTGTAACCACTAATTCATCGCATGTCAAGGGTAGTTAACCCATTCATGATAACTAACCGAATATACCGAACTGCTATGTACTTGTAGCCACATAAGTGTGCCGCATGCCTGACATCATTGTCTATCCACAATGATAAAGTTTCGTTAAGTTATAGTTCACCCCCGCGCTCCCCGAGCCGGTGTGAGGTTTGTAAGACCTAATAGCGCTATCAACTAATAACCCGCTTGCCAACCCTGGCAACTCATTCGGTACGTGAGGACTTACAGATGATAGAAATGGTTTAGTTTATCAAGGACACAATTGCGAACTAGCAAAGTAACCGACCCTCATAAGGATCCATGGCATCCCAACCCGGGATGTGTAAGTAGTCCTAAACCGGACTAGAAAATGTTAATTAAAGTGTCTCATACCTGAGACGCATGCTTTTGAGAAAAAGAGTAGTGAAACTCACCTTAGGTCGCAAGTGAAAATCCAAATTCCACGAATAGTAACGTGCTACCGACTCCCAATTACAAATGTCACTAGGTGAGTATACGTGCGTAACCAACACACCATGTAACTCGTTTATCCAAGACTTTTAAAAGTTCAAAACCGTGTAGTGACACCTAATGACTCTACATGCTCAAGTATGTCCTACGTATCCCGTTGGTGATTATAGTGATTATTATCAGTTTAATACATCAAATACATCTCATACAAGTTTTCACACAAGTACATGTCAATTACATACCACATAGAACTCTAAATAGTCACCTAAAGACCCCGTACACAATCTGCGTTTTTAGGACAGGTTGTGCGCTGTGAAAAACAATATATTTAAAATACTTAACGAATGAATTAGAGTCCCAAATTTTTACTGAATTTTATTTGGGATTCACTCGACAATACCTAGTTTTTTTTTGTCTTAATTCCAAACACAAAAATTATGAAAATTCGTACAACACAGCTATGTCCAGAAAACTTCCTCAACAGGTCAGTTTAGTAGAAAAATTCTCTAAAATTGTGTATTCATCCAAACGAGATGAATCCACTTGGAAAAGCTCTATTTCTCCAGTATTGACCTACTGTAAAATTTTCATAACCTAACTCCTTGTAAATCTCAAGTTATGACCATTTAAAGTTAACCCAATTTACAAATCCGAAAATCTGATATGACCCCTAATCAATTAAAATTCCAAAAACGACTCAAACGATGTCCAAATTCGATGGTTTTTCCCATTATGAAAAGCTAAGACCTTGTACATTACAATCATGCAAAGAAATCATCAAAACAATCGATTTACCAACCCGTTACAGCCCCTACAACACGTTCAAACGAATCTGCCAGAATCTTAAACTTGCATCCCAAGTAATCTACAAACCCTAATTTTTCATGAACATCCCTAATACATGTATAACACCTATAGTACTGATTAAACACCATATTAATCATAGCAAAACACATATGTTATCATGTGAAAACCCTAATCATGGCTACTAATAACAATCATCATCAAATCATCAAGAACATCCAAGAACTCCTACACATACATACATGCGATTCTACATATATTATTTTTAGAGTTTTTAAAGTTTTTCAATCATTATAATTCATCAAAAATCATAAGAATGTATACCTTGCGAAGGATTAAACTCCCTAGGGCCTTGAAATCAAACCCGAACTAGCTTGATTAGGTGAAGGATTACTTGATTGCTTGAAAAACCAAGAGGGGATGGGGGTGGGGGTTCGCACGGCGCAAGAGGGACAAGGAGGTAGGGTTTTTATCTTTTCCTTGCCTCCTAATTATAAAAGGGCTTTGCTTGTTCCCCAAGCAATTGGTATTAGGGCCCTTCTAGTCCATTAACTTGACCCGTTAACCATGTTCTAGCCCAATACCGGACCCAATATTATTAACCATTCTAAATTGAATAAAAACCATTGTTTTTATTATTACATAGCATATTATTCATGTTGTGCACGTAATTTGCATAATCTACGCATTACCTTTCAGTTAGGCGATCATTCACAAAAACATGTAATTCACATAAGCACGTACTTCATGTTCACCATAATTCAATTGTATATATTATTGCTATGTATGTCACATAATTCACCAACGTTTGGGATACAGGACTCATATGTGTGTTTAACAAGGATTTTCCTACTTATAACATATGTTAACATCATCTAACATATGTTAAACCTACTTAACTAACCCTAGTTAAGTATCTAGCCATGTATGAACATGTAAGTTAACTAGAGTTCAGTAAGAGTATTTAACCTGAAAATGCGGGGTGTCACAGTTTCACCTTTCGGTCTAGAATCTCTATTGGTCGAGCCACATAGTTTAACTTCTCATCGATTTCGATTTCTTCCATGGGTATATATGTTGCTTCATCCGTCAAGCATTTTCGAAGGTATGAAACATGGAAGGTATTATGAATATGGTTTAACTCTTCGGGTAATTCCAAACGGTAGGCGACTTGTCCCACTCATTCAAGGATTTTAAATGGCCCAATAAACCTTGGACCCAACTTCCCCCTTTTTCTAAACCGGATTACTCCATTCCACGGGGAGACTTTTAACATTACAAATTCTCCCGGTTGAAATTCAATCGGCCTATGCCTTTTATCTGCGTATGATTTCTGACGATCTTGAGCGGCTTTTAGGTGTGCGCGGATCATATCTATCTTTTCATTCGTGGCCTCGACCACATCTTTGTGAGCAAGCTCGCGACGACCCACCTCCCCCCAACATACCGGGGTGCGGCATTTTCTCTCATAGAGGGCTTCGAACGGAGGCATACCTATGCTAGCGTGGTAGCTGTTGTTATACGAAAACTCTACCAATGGTAGATACGTGTCCCAACTACCCCTGAAGTCGATAATGCATGCCCGGAGCATGTATTCAAGTGTTTGGATCGTTCTTTCGCTTTGTCCATCGGTTTGCGTATGGAATGCGGTGCTAAGCAACACTTTAGCACCCAATTGTGTTTGAAAGTCGCGCCAATAACGCGAAGTAAACCGTGGGTCTCGATCAGAAATGATTGTCATGGGTACCCCATGCCGAGCTATTATCTCATTTAGAAATATATCCGCCATCTTCTCAGATGTATAAGTTTCGCGTATTGGAATAAAATGTGCGGTCTTTGTTAACCGATCCACTACCACCCATATTGCATCAAACCCCCGAGGAGTTTTGGGTAGTTTGGTCAACAAATCCATCGTGACGTTTTCCCATTTCCACACGGGTATCTCCAAAGGTTGAAGTTTCCCATATGGTTTTTGGTGTTCCGCCTTGACTTGCATACAAGTCAAACATTTCTCAACGTATTTTACAACATCCCGTTTCATCCCGGGCCACCAATAGTTAGGTTTTAAATCTTTATACATTTTAGTTGCCCCCGGGTGAATTGAATAACGTGATTTATGGGCTTCTTCAAGCAATAGGGCCTTAACCCCACATGTGTTTGGAACCCAAATTCGGTCGAATCGGGTCTTTAACCCAAATTCGGTCGAATCGCCTTGAAATCAAACCCGAACTAGCTTGATTAGGTGAAGGATTACTTGATTGCTTGAAAAACCAAGAGGGGATGGGGGTGGGGGTTCGCACGGCGCAAGAGGGACAAGGAGGTAGGGTTTTTATCTTTTCCTTGCCTCCTAATTATAAAAGGGATTTGCTTGTTCCCCAAGCAATTGGTATTAGGGCCCTTCTAGTCCATTAACTTGACCCGTTAACCATGTTCTAGCCCAATACCGGACCCAATATTATTAACCATTCTAAATTGAATAAAAACCATTGTTTTTATTATTACATAGCATATTATTCATGTTGTGCACGTAATTTGCATAATCTACGCATTAACTTTCAGTTAGGCGATCATTCACAAAAACATGTAATTCACATAAGCACGTACTTCATGTTCACCATAATTCAATTGTATATATTATTGCTATGTATGTCACATAATTCACCAACGTTTGGGATACAGGAATCATATGTGTGTTTAACAAGGATTTTCCTACTTATAACATATGTTAACATCATCTAACATATGTTAAACCTACTTAACTAACCCTAGTTAAGTATCTAGCCATGTATGAACATGTAAGTTAACTAGAGTTCAGTAAGAGTATTTAACCTGAAAATGCGGGGTGTCACATCATCCCCAAGTTGAAAAGAATTTCGTCCCGAAATTCAGCAAGTAAACAATAAAGCCAGCTATAAAAATGTGTGCTTGGTTCCCGGATGTCACATCATCCCCAAGTTGAAAGGAATTTCGCCCTGAAATTCACTTTGAAAGAGCTGCTTTATGTTCCGCGTTTGATCTATGTACGATTTCAGGTTCAGTAAAGAGGTGTGGATATTTGAGCCGCATCTGATCTTTGCGCTCCCACGTGTATTCCGGTCCTAGACGGGAATTCCACCGTACCTTAACAATAGGTATAGTACTTTGTCTGAGTTTCTTGACGCCCTGCTCAAGAATCTCCACTGGTTCTTCCACGAACCGCAGCTGATCGTCCACCTGGATCTCCTCCAGTGGCACTACCAGTGTCGTATCAGATAAGCATTTCTTCAAATTTGAGACGTGGAATACATTATGTACTCCACTGAGTTCATCTGGTAGATTTAGCTGGTAAGCTACTGGACCAATCCTTTTAACGATCTCGAAAGGTCCGACGTATCTGGGATTTAACTTCCCTCGTTTCCCAAAGCGTATCACTCCTTTCCACGGTGACACCTTTAACAAAACCTTGTCCCCAACCTGGAACTCCAAAGGCTTTCGACGTTTGTCAGCATAACTTTTCTGTCGGTCCCGAGCAGCAGTCATCCGGTTTCTAATTTGCACTATCTTCTCAGAAGTTTCGTGCACGAGTTCGGGACCTGTTAGTTGGCTATCCCCAACCTCAGTCCAACAGATAGGAGACCTACACTTGCGCCCGTAAAGTGCCTCGAAAGGCGCACACTGTATCGAAGTGTGGTAACTATTGTTGTAAGAGAATTCGATTAAGGGCAAGTGCTTATCCCAGTTATTACCAAAGTCCACTACACATGCTCGTAGCAGATCCTCTAATGTTTGGATGGTACGTTCACTTTGTCCATCCGTCTGTGGGTGATAGGCTGTGCTCATATCAAGACGAGTTCCTAAAGCATCTTGGAGAGTAGTCCAGAAACGAGAAGTGAATTGCCCATCGCGATCAGATATAATGGAAGTAGGCACCCCATGCCTAGAGACTATCTCCTTGATGTATAGGTTCGCCAGCTCTTCTAACGAATCCGTTTCTTTTATTGCCAGGAAGTGGCCCGATTTGGTTAAACGGTCCACGATAACCCAAATCATGTTATGGCCCGTTGGCGTTCTAGGAAGCTTTGTAATGAAGTCCATGGAAATTCCATCCCATTTCCACATTGGAATTTCTGGTTGTTGGAGTAGGCCTGAAGGTTTTTGATATTCAATCTTAACCTTCGCACAAGTCAAGCACTTACTAACATAAGTGGCTATCTCGGCTTTCATGTTTGGCCACCAGTATAGAGTCTTAAGATCTTGGTACATCTTGTCCGAACCAGGATGTACCGAATAGCGAGAGGTGTGTGCTTCATCGAGCACCAGTTGTCTGAGATCCCCACATCGTGGTATCCAGACTCGATTCATGAAGTACTGCAGACCGTCTGTTCTCAGTTCTAAGTGCTTATCAGTACCGTGTAGGGTCTCAAGCCCGATGTTTCCTTCCTTCAATGCCTCACCCTGTGCTTCACGTATCTTATCAGGAAGGTTTGAGTGAATGGTGAGTTGTAAGGCTCGCACTCTTTTGGGTTTCGTTTCCTTTCGACTGAGGGCATCAGCTACCACGTTAGCTTTCCCTGGATGAAATTTGATGGCATAGTCATAATCATTCAAAAGTTTAACCCAGCGACGTTGTCGTATGTTTAGTACCTTTTGGTCAAATATATGCTGAAGGCTCTTGTGGTCAGTGAAAATTGTGCACTTGGTTCCATAGAGATAGTGCCTCCAGACTTTGAGAGCGAAAACTAGCGCTCCCAGTTCCAAATCATGAGTGGGGTAGTTCTTCTCATGGACCTTCAGTTATCGCGATGCATATGCAATTACCTTATCACGTTGCATCAGTACGCACCCTAAGCCTTGGATAGACGCATCACAATATACTACAAAGTCCTTTGTACCCTCAGGCAACGATAATATCGGTGCACTGCAAAGTTTGGACTTTAGTAGCTGAAAGGCAGATTCTTGGGCATCTCCCCACTTATACGTAATACCTTTCTGCGTTAGGGCGGTGAGAGGTTGAGCGATCTTAGAAAATCCCTCAATAAACGTGCGATAATATCCCGCGAGACCAAGATATTGGCGCACTTCAGTAGGGGTCCTAGGAGCCTCCCACTTTTTGATAGCGTCAATCTTGGCTGGGTCCACATGTATTCCTGCCTCGTTGACCACATGCCCAAGGAATTGGACCTCCCGAATCCAAAAATCACATTTAGAAAACTTTGCATACAGCTGCTCATTCCTCAGTAGTTCCAAGATTAACCGCAGGTGCTGCTCGTGCTCCTCCCTGCTCTTGGAATAGATCAATATGTCATCTATGAACACTATGACGAATTTGTCCAAGTAAGGCTTGCACACACGGTTCATTAGATCCATGAACACCGCAGGTGCATTAGTTAGCCCAAATGGCATAACCAAAAACTCATAATGTCCATAACGGGTTCGAAACGCCGTTTTCGCCACATCCTCTTCTCGGACTCTCAGCTGATGGTACCCCGACCTCAAATCAATCTTAGAGTAGAAGCTCAACCCTTGCAGTTGGTCGAACAAATCATCAATACGAGGCAAAGGATATCGGTTCTTAATCGTTACCTTGTTCAACTCCCGATAGTCTATGCACATACGAAAGCTCCCATCTTTCATCTTAACAAACAAGACTGGAGCTCCCCGTGGCGAAGAACTAGGTCTAATGAAACTCCTATCCAATAGCTCTTGGAGTTGGGTAGACAGTTCTTGAAGCTCCCCTGGTGCTAAACGATACGGTGCGCGTGCAACTGGCGCTGCTCCAGGTGCAAGGTCAATCTGGAACTCCACTTGACGAACGGGTGGAAGTCCAGGTAACTCCTCTGGGAACACATCTTGGAAGTCTTGGACCACTGGGATGTCCTCAATTCTAGTTTCAATTTCAGCTCAAGCATCAGATATGTTAGCCAAAATGGCTGGACAGCCCTTGCGAATACACTTCTGGGCCTTCAGATAGGAGATGATGCTCACCATGGCACCTCCTCGATCACCCTGAATGGATAAGAGTTCTCCACTTGGGAGGGGGATGCGAACAATTTTTCTCCTGACAGAGAATTTCTGCGTGATGCTTGGACAACCAGTCCATGCCAACCACGATATCAAAGCCACCTAGGGTGATAGGTAAGAGGTTGATGGCAAACACTTGCCCGTTCAACTCGAGCTTACAGTCACGATGTATATGGGTTACCTCGACAGGCTTCCCATCAGCCAGTTCAATAGGGTATGGAGTATCTCAAAGAGTAGGAACCATCCCTAGTTGTTTACTAAGTTTTGATGAAACAAAACTATAGTCCGCACCAGTATCATATAAGATAGAAGCAAGAGTGTCGTTCAAGGAGCACGTACCCATCACGACATTGTTATCAGTCCTAGCTTTCCCCAGGCCAATCACAAATGCTTTTCCCCGAGCCCCGTTGTTGTTGCTACCGTTACGGTTGTTGTTGTTGCAGGACTTATACCTCACACTATCCCACGTTCTCTTGCTATCACCAATAGTAGAAAATGAAGCACCATGCTTCAGAAAAGTACCATGATCGGCAGTCTCATCTGTGAGTTTGCGAGTCAAGTGAAAGATTTGTAGGTGAGCTGCAGTGGCCAAGCCACGAATCTGAGGGGCCCACCCTTTCGGTATAAAGTTCGATCCATTTGTAAGGTAGGTTAAATAGATTTGAGCCTATAGTGGCTATCTCCTATAGCCTGGTAGTGTAGGCGTCGATCTCAGACCCATCCGTCTTTATATAACAAAATTTCTGGATTTCACCACAGGGTGTTACGTTCTCCTTCCAGGTATCTGTAACTCATCGAGTGTGCATGTAGCGTACATTACTCCATCCTGCCTGGGACAAATGCACATGGCAAAGACTTATACTATCGAAGCAATCAGACGGTCTCCTTCAGTTCCGTTGGAGTTATCGAGGTTTACAACCAAAAAAAGGCTTGAAAATACGATGTGCGTTCAAGGTATAAGAAAGTTCAAATGTGGAAGTCAGGGGAAAAGAATGATTTAGCAAAATAGATCTTTACTAGCTTGGAAAGATGCGAGGGCCTCAACCACCCTATCGTTGATCATAAGAACTCAGTCTTATCTAAGTTAGCAAAGGGAAATGAAAGAAAAGATAGGTAAGAAAAGGTAAGAGCCAATCGTCGCCATGCTCTGTCTAGATAGTAGAGCCTTCATCCTCACTTCCATGTGCTCGTCCTGCTCAGGTTCCCCTTCCATCTCTTATCCTTCCTCTTTTGCGATGTTAGTGTTATATGGTTCTCATCACGTACAATCTCCTTCTCTAGTCCTATGTGAACCAGTTTAGTGGTAAGTTGTACCACTCGTTCCTCCAATCGTGGCTATCAGCCATTAGTAGGTTTCATCCTCCCTTGTGATGTTGCATTACATCGCAGGCTTTGCGTAACTCCCCAAGAGTGTGTGTAACAAGTCCCGATCTAATGTGTTCCCATGAATCTACCATATACTTGTGATAAAACAAGGATAAGCAGTCATACGTTCGCCCGCTCATACTAGGCGTAAGGTACTAAGGTAAGAAATAAGTTCTACTTGTGTATTCCAGTCCCGTCTGTGTTACGAATGGAAGTAAGAAGGATCAAGTAACAAGGAACAAAAACTAATTGTCTCCTTGCTAGGTGACAAAAGATAAGTCTCAGCATTCGAATTCCTTCATAGTTGATTTAATGGTACCACGTCATGCGCATCGTGCAGCTTCCCGTGTACGTGCGCCACAACGCTCGCAAGGGCTCCCTCCCTTGTACTTTTGTTGTTTCCTCATCCATGAGGTTTGTTAGAAAACTACTCCCAGTAGTGCGTCACCTGGTGTAACCCTGGGTTCCCACCATTGACGTGTTTAGAATTAGGTCTAGAACTAGGAGATAACATACCTCCTGAAATCATATGTTGTAGGTATGAGTAGCTAAAAGCTAGTTGTGCACTTAAGTTGTGAGTGTACTAATGCTATAATGGTTATAGACTAGACTCAACATGCGCTCCCCGAGCCGGTGTGAGGTTTGTAAGACCTAATAGCGCTATCAACTAATAACCCGCTTGCCAACCCTGGCAACTCATTCGGTACGTGAGGACTTACAGATGATAGAAATGGTTTAGTTTATCAAGGACACAATTGCGAACTAGCAAAGTAACCGACCCTCATAAGACCCCGTACACAATCTGCGTTTTTAGGACAAGTTGTGCGCTGTGAAAAACAATTTATTTAAAATACTTAACGAATGAATTAGAGTCCCAAATTTTTACTGAATTTTATTTGGGATTCACTCGACAATACCTAGTTTTTTTTTGTCTTAATTCCAAACACAAAAATTATGAAAATTCGTACAACACAGCTATGTCCAGAAAACTTCCTCAACAGGTCAGTTTAGTAGAAAAATTCTCTAAAATTGTGTATTCATCCAAACGAGATGAATCCACTTGGAAAAGCTCTATTTTTCCAGTATTGACCTACTGTAAAATTTTCATAACCTAACTCCTTGTAAATCTCAAGTTATGACCATTTAAAGTTAACCCAATTTACAAATCCGAAAATCTGATATGACCCCTAATCAATTAAAATTCCAAAAACGACTCAAACGATGTCCAAATTCGATGGTTTTTCCCATTATGAAAAGCTAAGACCTTGTACATTACAATCATGCAAAGAAATCATCAAAACAATCGATTTACCAACCCGTTACAGCCCCTACTACACGTTCAAACGAATCTGCCAGAATCTTAAACTTGCATCCCAAGTAATCTACAAACCCTAATTTTTCATGAACATCCCTAATACATGTATAACACCTATAGTACTGATTAAACACCATATTAATCATAGCAAAACACATATGTTATCATGTGAAAACCCTAATCATGGCTACTAATAACAATCATCATCAAATCATCAAGAACATCCAAGAACTCCTACACATACATACATGCGATTCTACATATATTATTTTTAGAGTTTTTAAAGTTTTTCAATCATTATAATTCATCAAAAATCATAAGAATGTATACCTTGCGAAGGATTAAACTCCCTAGGGCCTTGAAATCAAACCCGAACTAGCTTGATTAGGTGAAGGATTACTTGATTGCTTGAAAAACCAAGAGGGGATGGGGGTGGGGGTTCGCACGGCGCAAGAGGGACAAGGAGGTAGGGTTTTTATCTTTTCCTTGCCTCCTAATTATAAAAGGGCTTTGCTTGTTCCCCAAGCAATTGGTATTAGGGCCCTTCTAGTCCATTAACTTGACCCGTTAACCATGTTCTAGCCCAATACCGGACCCAATATTATTAATCATTCTAAATTGAATAAAAACCATTGTTTTTATTATTACATAGCATATTATTCATGTTGTGCACGTAATTTGCATAATCTACGCATTACCTTTCAGTTAGGCGATCATTCACAAAAACATGTAATTCACATAAGCACGTACTTCATGTTCACCATAATTCAATTGTATATATTATTGCTATGTATGTCACATAATTCACCAACGTTTGGGATACAGGACTCATATGTGTGTTTAACAAGGATTTTCCTACTTATAACATATGTTAACATCATCTAACATATGTTAAACCTACTTAACTAACCCTAGTTAAGTATCTAGCCATGTATGAACATGTAAGTTAACTAGAGTTCAGTAAGAGTATTTAACCTGAAAATGCGGGGTGTCACAGTTTCACCTTTCGGTCTAGAATCTCTATTGGTCGAGCCACATAGTTTAACTTCTCATCGATTTCGATTTCTTCCATGGGTATATATGTTGCTTCATCCGTCAAGCATTTTCGAAGGTATGAAACATGGAAGGTATTATGAATATGGTTTAACTCTTCGGGTAATTCCAAACGGTAGGCGACTTGTCCCACTCATTCAAGGATTTTAAATGGCCCAATAAACCTTGGACCCAACTTCCCCCTTTTTCTAAACCGGATTACTCCATTCCACGGGGAGACTTTTAACATTACAAATTCTCCCGGTTGAAATTCAATCGGCCTATGCCTTTTATCTGCGTATGATTTCTGACGATCTTGAGCGGCTTTTAGGTGTGCGCGGATCATATCTATCTTTTCATTCGTGGCCTCGACCACATCTTTGTGAGCAAGCTCGCGACGACCCACCTCCCCCCAACATACCGGGGTGCGGCATTTTCTCTCATAGAGGGCTTCGAACGGAGGCATACCTATGCTAGCGTGGTAGCTGTTGTTATACGAAAACTCTACCAATGGTAGATACGTGTCCCAACTACCCCTGAAGTCGATAATGCATGCCCGGAGCATGTATTCAAGTGTTTGGATCGTTCTTTCGCTTTGTCCATCGGTTTGCGTATGGAATGCGGTGCTAAGCAACACTTTGGCACCCAATTGTGTTTGAAAGTCGCGCCAATAACGCGAAGTAAACCGTGGGTCTCGATCAGAAATGATTGTCATGGGTACCCCATGCCGAGCTATTATCTCATTTAGAAATATATCCGCCATCTTCTCAGATGTATAAGTTTCGCGTATTGGAATAAAATGTGCGGTCTTTGTTAACCGATCCACTACCACCCATATTGCATCAAACCCCCGAGGAGTTTTGGGTAGTTTGGTCAACAAATCCATCGTGACGTTTTCCCATTTCCACACGGGTATCTCCAAAGGTTGAAGTTTCCCATATGGTTTTTGGTGTTCCGCCTTGACTTGCATACAAGTCAAACATTTCTCAACGTATTTTACAGCATCCCGTTTCATCCCGGGCCACCAATAGTTAGGTTTTAAATCTTTATACATTTTAGTTGCCCCCGGGTGAATTGAATAACGTGATTTATGGGCTTCTTCAAGCAATAGGGCCTTAACCCCACATGTGTTTGGAACCCAAATTCGGTCGAATCGGGTCTTTAACCCTTCGGCATTATCCACCAGCTCGTTAATTTGCCCTTGGATTCTCTCTTTCTTCCAGTTCTCTTGCTTTAAGGCTTCTACTTGGGCTTCCCGGATCCGATCGATAAGGCCCGAAGTGATGATAAGCTGCATCGCCCTCACTTGGATAGGAGTATGATCCTCCTTCCTGCTCAAGGCGTCGGCCACCCGGTTCGCTTTACCCGGGTAGTAACGTATTTCACAGTCGTAGTCTTTTAGTGTTTCTAACCATCGTCTTTGTCTCATATTCAACTCCTTTTGATCAAAGAAGTACTTAAGGCTCTTGTGGTCCGTGAAAATCGTGATTTTTACCCCGTATAGGTAATGCCTCCAGATTTTGAGCGCAAACACAACCGCAGCTAGCTCAAGGTCGTGAGTTGGGTACTTGGTTTCATGGGTTTTTAATTGTCTCGAGGCATAGGCGATGACCTTGTCTCGTTGCATGAGTACGCAACCCAACCCAAGGTATGAGGCATCTGCATACACCACCATGTCTTCCGTCCCTTTGGGTAGTGTGAGCACGGGGGCATGCTTGAGTTTGTCTTTTAAAATATTGAAGGCTTTGTCCTGCTCCTCACCCCATTTGAACCGCTCTTCCTTACGGGTCAGCTTGGTTAGTGGGGTGGCGATTTTTGAAAAGTCCTGAATAAATCTTCGATAATAACCCGCGAGTCCTAGAAAACTTCGGACCTCGGACGGATTTTTAGGTGGGCTCCATTTAGATACCGCCTCGATCTTGGAAGGGTTCCACCAGTACACCCTCGGCACTAATCACGTGCCCTAGGAATTGAACTTCTCGAAGCCAAAAGGCGCACTTCGAGTACTTAGCATAAAGTTTCTCCTTTCGAAGTGTTTCGAGTACCTCGTATAGATGGCGAGCGTGTTTAGCCTCACTTTTGGAATAGATGAGGATGTCGTCGATAAATACGATTACGGATTTGTCCAACATCGGTTTACACACTCGGTTCATGAGGTCCATGAAAGCTGCGGGAGCATTCGTCAATCCGAATGACATCACGAGGAACTCATAATGTCCATAGCGTGTCCGAAATGCGATCTTGGGTATATCGGCTTCCCTTACCTTGAGTTGATGATACCCCGATCTCAGATCGATTTTAGAAAACCAATTGGCACCTTGAAGTTGATCGAATAGATCATCAATTCGTGGTAGCGGGTACTTGTTTTTGACCGTGAGCTTGTTTAGCTCTCGATAGTCTATACACATGCGAAGATTACCGTCTTTCTTCTTCACGAATAGCACCGGCGCTCCCCATGGGGATACACTCGGTCAGATAAAGCCTTTGTCAAGAAGGTCTTGCAATTGTGTCATTAGCTCCTTGAGCTCAGACGGGGCTAAGCGATATGATGCCTTAGCCACCGGTTTGGCTCCCGGGATTAGTTCGATCCCAAATTCGATTTCCCGCTCAGGTGGAATACCTGGCAAGTCATCCGGGAAAACATTAGGGAATTCCTGCACCACCGGTACATCTTGAAGCTGCATGACTTCGTTTCGGGTGTCGGTTACATGAGTTAGATATGCCTTGCACCCGTGTTGTATAAGTTTTCTAGCTTCGAGTATTGAGCATAGGATGGGGGCGTATCTTGCTTCTCCATGAATTGTGACACGCTCACCGCTTGGCGATGTTACTTGTATCACCTTACAGTGGAAGTCCACGTTGGCATGATGTTTGGACAACCAATCCATGCCAACCACGATTTCGAATTCTCCCATCTTCATGGGCACTAGTTCTATGGAAAACTCTTCCCCGTCGATGATTATTGTGCAACCCCGACATATGTCAAAAACAACAAAATGTTTGTTATCACCTACTTCTACTTCAAGTGGAATAGGCAACTTTTCAAGAATGAAAAATGGGTGCTGAATAAGTTCGTGTGAGATGAAAGACTTGTTCGCACCCGTATCAAATAAAACTTTTGCAAACACAGAATTAATGAGGAAGGTACCTGCGACCACGTTCGGGTCTATCCTTGCCTCTTCGGCGGTGATGTTGAATGATCTTGCCCGTGACTTGGGAGCTTCGCTCGGGCTTTCGTTCTTGATGATTGACTTTGAGACTTCGGTGCACTCGGATTTCTTGTGCCCCGGTTCGAAGCATTTGAAGCACACATCGGCTTTAGCAGGGCAATTTCCCACAATATGTCCCAATTTCTTGCAGATTGGGCATGGCTTGTTTTTAAAGTAACAGTCTCCCTTGTGGCTTCTACCACAGATCTTACATGTGTTGGGCGACCCGCCCTTTGTATTACCCTTTTTGGGAGATTCCCCAACCTTTTGTTTCTTGCTCGGGCTTGGGTTTGGGTCCACCGACCTCCTCCCACCCCTTTCAACCTGTTTCTTGAGTTCCAACTCCCTTTCGCGAGCCGCATTGATGATTTCGGGCAAGGTTTCATACCTCGAGGGGGTCATGAATTCCCTAAACTCGGCCCCGAGCATGTTGTGATAGTAGTATATTTTCTGTTCTTCGGTCTGGGCTAAGTCCCCACAGAACTTGAGTTTATCTAAGAAGGTCCCCGTGATCTGGTCTATTGTTTCCCCTTTGTGTCGGAGTTGGGTGAATTCCTCCTTGATTTGGTTTACTGCCGCCTTGGGGCTATGATGTTGGAGAAATGACATTTTGAATTCCGCCCATGTCATAGCCCTTAAGGCTTCCGAGCTCAACCCACTTCTTTTCACGTCCCACCAATTCTTGGCTAGGTCACGCAATTGACCGGTGGCATAAGCCACCTTATCTTGTTCTTCACAACCGGTCCGATCAAAGATATCTTCCATCTCTGATAGCCAACGTTGGCATTGGACGGGGTTTACCTCCCCTTGATAGAGGCTTGGCTTGCATGCCATAAATTTGTCATACGGACAAGCTTTCCGGGTTTTGTTTCGATTGACTTCCTGGAGAATGCTCTCCTTGATTTCGTTGCACTTCTCTTCGATTACTGAGAGGAGTGTTGTTTGAAGTTCACTTAGGAACCCCGACATAGCATTTTGTATAGCCGTTCCAATCTCTTCTGAAACGACTTCCTTGATTTCACCCCTAGTCACGGGGGTTTGCCCACTAGACGTGGAATCATCAGCCATCTTGTGCTGAAAGATTAATCTCGAGTTAGAGAATATTTCAAATAGATTCATTGGTTGCACCATATAATGATATGGTCGTGAATTCCCAATTGCCGGTTCGACTGAGCCTTGGCTCCCCACGACCGTGTAATTGGTGTGATTTCGGGTCTTAGTGCTTAATGCACTACCCCCGTGTTTGTTCCTGATTGACTCGTGTTCAATCATGACTTGTGTTATTTCTGACTTGGTTAAAATAGCCTTGGAAGTAACTTCTTTACCGGATTGATGATCAAGCTTGAACCGAACGCTTAACTTGTTTAACCTTGGGCTCTGAATACCACTTGTAAGACCCTTCCCGTAATCCGGGTAGTTAAGCGATAATATACTTGGTTTATACTTGGAAAGCTAAAGCATTTCATAGTTTACTTTAACGCATTGACATCCAAAAGCGACATTGATTAGTACGAACATCTTAAATTATAGTTACGGCTTAGCATATTACAAAATAAACAAGTATCTTCGTAAGTTTATCAAAACATTGCGGAAACAGACGAGTTAAGCATGTTCGGTTCTTCAAATAAGCCTTGATCATCATCCGGTTCATGTAGTTGAGTACCTAAGGGTTTATCACAGTTAGACAACCCGCAAATATGTTATTATGATTGAATTTAGATGCAAAATACAAAAAAAAACGAGTTTTGGCTGATTTGGCGTATCCTACGCCAGTTTTGGCGTATCCTACGCTCTTGGCGTAGGGAGAGGGTATCTGGTGGCGTAGGACAGAAGAAATCAGCGTAGGCACTCTGACGTTGGCGTATCCTACGCCAAAATTGGCGTATCCTACGTGTAACATCACACAAATTTTCTTTATATATATATAGAACTCCTTCGTTTATTCATCCGATTCATGTTTACAATATCTTTACCATCCATTTTGTTAATTTTTTTGTTTAAATAATGACGTATAATCAATATTAAATTGGATTGTATTAAATTCTGATTTAAAAACGTTAAAAAAGTGTTTCGAACCCGAGTCCTTGGCGGGCTAAACCTTAACCACACCACACAAACCACTACACCATTTGGTAGGGGTGTTCAACGAATCGAATAACGAATTTTCGAATTATTCGAATCGAATTTCTCAAATTTTTAATATTTTTACCTGAATTCGTATTCGATTCGTATTCGCTTAAAATTCAATTTATTCGATTCGTATTCGATTCGAATAAGAAACACGAATTCGAATCGAATTCGAATAAATTCGATTTAATTCAAATTCACCATAAATAATAAATTGTTTTACTTTTAGTTTTAAAACTAATACAAACTCATTATTTTTAACATATAAAATACAAATATACAAAATTGATAAACAACAATATGTCAAATATGGGAATAGTAAAAATAGTAGAGAGTATAGTTTGTTAGAGTTTTGTGATGTATAAGTTAAATATGTAAAATATGGTTATGGTAAAAGTTGTACACACTACGGGTTCTTAGAGTTAGACTAAAATTTAGAAATTCTCTTTTTCAATGTGTATATAATAATGTGTATGTGTGTATATATATTTAAAAAATCTACATGTACAGTTTTTATTCGAATTTCGAATCGAATCGAATTTAAAATCATAAATTCGTATTCGATTCGTATTCGATTTACTTGACTCGAATTCGAATCGAATCGAATTCGAATTCTCAATAAACGAATCGAATTCTTGGTAATCGAATCGAACTAAATCGAATTTCGAATTTTTCGAATCCGAATCGAATTCTGAACACCCCTACCATTTGGTGTTTTGTGATGTTAATTAAAACCAATTAAACTTAAACCCTTTCAAGGTCCCTTAGTCAAACCTGAAAAGTCAAACGTAGTCTCCTAGTCAAGTCAAGTCAAGTCAAAGTGTTAGTAAATATGGTCACCTAGTCAAGTCAAAGTGTTAGTAAATATGGTCTCCTAGTCAAGTCAAAGTGTTAGTAAATATGGTCTTCTAGTCAAGTCAAAGTTGTTCCTAAATTCTAGCCTAGTCAAAGTAGTCCCTAATTACAACTCTAAATTATACACTATAAATACTATAGCCTACCATTCAATAAAAAAAACATTATTATCCCATCTCCCATATACTAAAGTTTTCATCCATCATTATCTCCTCTAGCTAGTTCCGAGTTTTCCAAGGCATTATTACTAAGTGTTTGCACGCTCAATAAAACGCACGAACTCATTATGCACCTAAGGTGAGTTTTACATAGCCCCTTTTCCATTTCACTATTTTGGGGTGAAACATGTTACAACATTCAATTTACAATTCAATCATAAGTGTCTATGTGTTATTCTAGGGTAAGCACATTATTCTAGCATAATCATTAACATTGATCAGCCGACGGTATACAATGATAGATCTATTGGACTGACAATCTCACCCGGATACGTGTACCTCCTACATAGGTAGCGTGGGTGATTGTTATCGAATTTATAACATAATCGAGTGAACCATGAGCGTATGGGATGGACCACAATATTCTAGTCACAAGGTTTGATTATGCACTCGATTTACCCGATGGTTTTGTTTTCACATATGGACTAGACTTGCCATGACACTCGAATTGTACAAGTTTTTATTCAATTATCAAAACCTATGTAATTCTCACCAACTTTTGTTGACCCAAAATATTTTCAAACTTAACATGTTTCAGGTTATAGCTTGCTCGAAGATTAGAGTTAATGCTTAAAGATGCGTAGCTAGTATTTTTTATCTTGATGTACAAATTCATAGAAGAATTGTATGTAATTTATTTAAATCATATATTGAAACTTATTTTACCATGAGCTACTGAACAATCATCAATACGTGACATCCCGATGTTTCCGCCATCGGTTGGGGTGTTACAGATTGGTATCAGAGCCATGGTTATAGGGAATTAGGTTATTAGAAAAAAAATAATCTAGTCTATAACCATAGGATTTTAACCAGTACTTGCTCCTTTTACTTGCAACCTTACTTGTTTCTATTCTCTATCCTACTTCTTATCCTTACTTTAGTCCCTACAAGAAGAGTGCTCTCCATCACAAGATCTACTCTTAGACTAGTAGGACAAATCCTCAGGTTTAGCCTGAACCACCTTGAAGATCTCGTCGAAGTTCTAAATTTTAATAACGAACACGTGCAATCTGGAAGGGTGAACGCCTGTATTCTGAGTTTTCTGTCTAGGACTGGCATTGCGCATAAATACCAATCAGACGAGGGACCCGGATGCCTACCTGGGAATTCTCGGGATGAGTGTTCACTTATAGGCTAAAGCATGTCTTCACTATGTTATTAGAATCTAGAAGTTTTGATAAGTCAACGTTTTCGTTTATTCGTTTTAATTAATGAATAAATGATTACACTCACTTTCCTTAAACTAAGCTCTAAAATCTTAAAATTTTACAGCTTAAATCAATCTCATTTCATAACCATCTATGGATTTCACCATCACACTTCACCTTACCATCTTAGCCACTTTTTAAATATTCAACACCCTACCCAAATCATATTATTTCATTTCTCCACATGTTACTTATTTTTTAAAAACTATAACCTCATACCTTAGCACAAACTAAAGATTTCTAAATCTTGTTGTATTTTCATTACCTAGTAACTTTACAAAGTCCATATTTTTGTCAAAAGATGTCCTCGAACTTAAATTCAGTTGTTTATTTATTGACGTAACAAACAATTTTCTATATAATGCTTTAAACTATTAAAAATCACTTAATAGAACCTTGATCTTCAAAACCTAATGTCATGTTTGAAATCTCCAACTAACTGGAATATTTTAATCAAAGCCCACTTAGCTTGTACTATTTAACAACTTTTGCTTTATGTATAAAACCAATTTTGAAAATAAGATTTTTTTTATCCATAGGAATAATATCTAGTCTCTAAATTCTCCATCGATACTCACTCATTTTCAACTTGTTCAAATTTTTACAATATTTGGCATATACCACAATCATGTTTTCTTATACACTTGATTATAATCTTTAATCCAAACCCCACAAGTTACACTGCTACATAATCTCCTTACTATAAAATAAACTCCTTATCAACCATCTTCACATTCACTATCTCTCGCAACCTTGATTCTGTTTCGAGATTTTTCATCATTCCCCTAAGAACTAAATTCATATCCTTCACCTTCTCAAACATGAGCTAGTTACCCATGATAACCAAACTATTGAAACTTGATTGTGTGTTGCATCAAACTTAATCCTTAGTTATTATACATGAGGATTCGATTATCTACCATATTTGAACATTTGATACTAGAAGTTATGGAATATAAACTATTTGCTATAGACACACCTAGAGTCATTAACCTTGTCTAGGGCAACTCTATTACAACTCGCATGCTATACTTGATACTTGATTGCTTACATGTGCATATTATCAATTTGCAATTCATGTGTGTAAAAATTGGTACACTTAATCAAACAACTGATAGAGGATGAAGTACTTGCTCAACAGTTAGTAAAGTACCAAATAACCTACTCAACGATTGGTAGAGGTCATCATGCCTGCTCAACAGTCGGTAGAGGCCCTACAACCTGCTCAACGACTGGTAGAGGCTATCGCACCTGCTCAACAATCGGTAGAGGTTCTTACTCACTGACTGGTAGAGGTGTTTTTTCCTGCTCAACAGTTGGACTTATTTTTGGATACATTGTATACGATTCAATCACAAGGCTATTTTGCATTACTTACATGTGTGTTAGAGTCATAGAAGGACACAAAACCCTAATGTAAGGTAAATTGGTGATTGCGGTCCGGAACGTAATCATGAATTTACAGGTACGTTAAGGTGGTGTGAAATTCTATCAAGGTTACGATAGATAACCAATTATAAACCCTAGTTACCTAGTAGTTCATTTAGTCTTTTTATAGTCAATCAATTCATGCATTTCTTTTAGGATCCCTAAAACTTAAGTTTAGTGTTATTACTAGATTCTTATTCTCCTTGCTATTTCAGACGAGCCTAATCCAACACTTAAAACTCACACATATCAATCATCTTATCTAAATTATTTGAAACAGTTATTTCTATTACCTACAAAATTCATGTCGTGCCTTAACCCCAAATTTTCCCACCCGGATACGTGTACCTCCTACATAGGTAGCGTGGGTGATTGTTATCGAATTTATAACATAATCGAGTGAACCATGAGCGTATGGGATGGACCACAATATTCTAGTCACAAGGTTTGATTATGCACTCGATTTACCCGATGGTTTTGTTTTCACATATGGACTAGACTTGCCATGACACTCGAATTGTACAAGTTTTTATTCAACTATCAAAACCTATGTAATTCTCACCAACTTTTGTTGACCCAAAATATTTTCAAACTTAACATGTTTCAGGTTATAGCTTGCTTGAAGATTAGAGTTAATGCTTAAAGATGCGTAGCTAGTATTTTTTATCTTGATGTACAAATTCTTAGAACAATTGTATGTAATTTATTTAATTCATATATTGAAACTTATTATTTACCATGAGCTACTGAACAATCATCAATACGTGACATCCCGATGTTTCCGCCATCGGTTGGGGTGTTACACTACGCCATTGGCGTAGGCAACTGGCGTAGGCAACTCCAAAAGTGGCGTATCCTACACCAAATCCTGACAAGGTGCAAAATGTTTCAGCACCAAGCTGCCCCTTTTGGGTCATCCAAAAACTACTCTCGGGGCTTTCCGGAAAGCGTTTAATGGTTCCCATGCGATCAACTAACATGGTTAAAGGTAGTTTTATATTCCTTCTTCGATTTCTAACTTGTAAACCACCATTTATCTACACACCTTTAGGCTACCCCGAGTAGTTTTTGCACATATCTAAATCATAAGAAAATTTTAGTTTCCAAGTTCTAGTTATGGTTTTTACCACTTGTCAAGTCCTAACTTGACTAGAGAACTTCATGCCCAAGTCATTTATGCCGTGTTTTGCGGTGCCTCGTGTCCATGGCCACATGTGCCATTTCTCTTGGTCTCGTTCGCTCGGCTTCCATGACTTGCGACATGGGTTTTCATTCAATCTTTTCTATCCCTTGGAAACCACCAAAGACATTTTTTACTATTGACACGACTAAAGTTATCATCCGTGATTAAGCATACATGTATTTATTTATAACAAGTCATAGATATGACTTACCTTAGTCGTGACCTTTTTGCTTTGAATCCTTGCTCGAGTGGCTTCCCGATGACTCAAGTTTTGCACCTAGAGGTTTGTTAGGCCTAGATGACCCGTTTTAGGGTAAATGCAAGCAAGAACCCTTCGATTGGCCCTTAATTAGACTTGTTCTTGAGCTTAAGGGTTAAGTGTGTGTTGTGTGTGTGTTTTTGTGGTGCCAAGATCGATCTCCTGCTTATGGAGATGATCTTGCATTTTATTTCCATTACAACATATTAACTTTGGGGAGTTGTCAAGATTGTCCCTTTTGTTTAGCAAATATGCTTTTAATGTTATAACACTAATCAAATAGTATGGTGAGAGTATTTAGGCCAAGATAGGGATTTACTAATATTCATTTGTCATGCTTGGTTAGTAGTTATCCTATTATTCGCTTAATCAAGATTAAAGATGATAAACGGTTTTTGGGGTGTTACAGCAGAGATTTGTTTAAAATAATAATAATAATAATAATAATAATAATAATAATAATAATAATAATATTAATAATAATAATTAATCATATATTGGCAGATGCCATTTTTATAGTTTAGATACTTCTAATTTTATTCACTTTACTTAGATTTCTCAACCCGGGACGCTCCCGGGGTATAAACTAGTATATAATAAACCAAAGCATTTTTAATGACATGTCATAATATTATGCAATATGTCTTTTGAGAGATGTCACATAGGATGTGATGTGGCAACTCTAGACCAATTATAAAAAAGAAATAAATATGATTTAACATAATCTATTAAATACCTAATCTACTAAATGTAAATATTAAAACTTTATTATTTTCTCTCTCATGTTTTCTCTCATAACTTTTAAATGTTAATATCTTTTATATACGAGAATTTTAAAGAAAAAAATTACACCAAATTAACGAGTGGTTTATTATCTTTCCAACGAGTACCATAGTGCTATATAAAAACGGAGAAAAAAAACGACTATTTTTTGTAACCCGACGGGTATTGTGTCAGGTTTGGAATTAGTTTAAAAAAATTGTGGGTTTGGGTCGGGCCTGGGATTAGGTGATACCCGACCCAATTACCTTTTTTTTATATTAGAATATGATAACTTATGGCAGAGATTTGTTTAAAACAGTAATAATAATAATAATAATAATAATAATAATATTCATTAATCATATATTAGCAAATGCCATTTTTATAATTTAGATACTTCTAATTTTATTCACTTTATTTAGATTTTTCAACCCGGGACGCTCCCGAGTATAAACTGGTGTTATATACCCTCTAAATTAAATGAACCCCACCTACACCACTCCATCCATAAAGAACAAAATTCCGATTTTTTATTTGTTATTAGTGACAATGTGAAAGACCCTTTACACACAATTATATATGTATATTTTTTTTTTTCCAATCATGCATCCGAATCAAATATAATTTTACAAACGAGAAGAAAGCTTAATTTCATCTCATTCTATATGTCAGTCAAACGCATTCACCATTTTTCATCCAATTTAATTCAACTCCTACAAAACGAGTTATCTTTTTAACCGAGTCAACTCTAACCGAGTTGTGAATCTTCAATCTTTGACACGCCCTTTTGCTCTTTAAACTTGCTATAAATATCACCATTATAAAACTCTCTTGTTCTAGCCACCAACACAAGTGTAGCCAATGCACCAAAGCAACAAACACAACCCAAAATCATAAACGACCACCTATAGCACTCTTTACCAATACAAACCAACTCCTTAACTGAAGATCGACCCAAACCGCTTCTCTCCAACACCTTCATCGCTTGTCGGTCATACATTGGCCCGGTAACTCTCACATTCAAAATATACGATCCAACCGGGCCCCCCAACTGTGCACAATTAAACAATGTGCTAAAGCGCTTCAATCCAAATAGCTCAGAAACTATTGCAAAAATCAATGGTAGTTGCGCACCAAACGAGAACCCAATAATTATAGACGCGATGTACACAGACCCCGAGAAAGGAAAAGCAATCAACAGGTGACCAATGCATGACATAAAAAGTACTAGTGTCATCATAAGCGGCCTAGGGAATTTGTACTTGACTAAAAGATGTTCCGAGACAAACCCCGAAAAGATTCTTCCAAAGTAGTTCCAAATACTTAAAAGCGACACGAATGTGCTTATCGATTTCTTAGGGTACCCTAACGACTCCCCAATTTGTCCTAGGTTATCGACCGCAGTAAAACTTGTCCCAAGCCCACAAAACGTCGCGACATAGAGAATCGCCATATCAACGCTTAACAACGCTTGTAAAATCGAATAATCTTCCCCTCTTTCGGCTTGTTCCAAAAAGTATTTTCAAAACAAGATAATCTTGATTTTGGCTCTTGATCACCTTGATCATGATCATCATCCAAATTCTCTATTTTACCCTCAAAAACCCTAATTCCATCTTGGTTTCTTTTATTCAAGATTACTAGTTCTTGCTTAATTGAGATCATTAGAGGTGCAAAGAGTAGAATACACACGGCGGCGCAGCCGCCAGCATATCCAGCCGGAGAAAAAGCCACCATCTTTTGAGCTATAGTAATACCCATAATAACCAAAGCAAGTACAATAGATACATACAAAAACTGATAAAAAACCCTAAGCTCATCAACTGCTTCAACTTTAATACCATTAATCTCTCTAATTGTATAAACAAAAACAACGGATAAAGCGGCTGGAAGCCATGCAATCAATAAGATAACGGCTTTAGAATCATCACCATAAACGGCTAAATATATTTGAGCTAATATAGCGCCACTTAACCCAGTGAAACCCTTTAACAAACCCAACACAACCCCTCTATTTTCAGGGAAGTTTCTTAATGTTATCGTTAAAACACCGGTGTTTTCGAAGTTTTGTGCATTGGCTGCAATGCACATGTACATGCACACGTACCAAACACGTGGTTCGGGGATTCGGGAGGTGACGGAGAGCCAGATCATGAAGTAGCCGGTGAAGTTGACTGTGGCGCCTATGAGGAGGAGGCACCATGTTGGGAGGAATTCCGCGGTTAGACCGGAGATGACACCGACGGATGAACCGACGTCTTTGAAGAATCCTATGAGGTTGAGGGTGGTTTGGTCGTAGTGTAGGGTGGTTTTGATGTCCGGGGAGTAGACGCCGAAGAGGTAGGTGGCGCCCGCGCCTGCCATGACTAGGAAAGAGGCAAAAAGGGCGAACCACCGGCCGCGGAGGACTTGGAGGGTTATATGGTGAGTTGGGGTTGCGCCGGTGGCGGTGGTGGTGGTGGTGTGGTCGGAGAGTGATGGTGGGTCAGTCATTTCACCTAGTTGTGCTTAATGTAAACAAAAAGAGATATGATATCAAGTGTTGTATTCAAAATTTCAAATATGCTTAGTTGCTAGGATGACAACAAAATGATTGTTACTATTATATGTTGCATTGCAGGCATTGTGGATTTAAAATATGCAAACTATTTTGATTAAAAAAACTAACTATTTATTGTTACACAAGAATATAAAAGTTAGCACCATGAATAAAATGAGCTAACTTCCTTCAAAATGACCCAGTAAGACCATATAACTTGACACCAAATTAAACAAGATAGTGTTTTGGATAAACATGCTCGGATCATAAACGGGATCAATGTTAATGATACGATAGAAAACTTGTCCAAGCGGGTTCAACCTGCTTAACCATTTTTAGTGAGACGTGTCAATAATTATGTTACTGTGTCGTGTCATTTATGTTACTCAACATTTGTATTTAATCGTGTTAAAATATGTTATTGTATGTGTGATAGTGAGTCAATTACATTTAATCATAATAAACGTGTTGTATTGTGTAAATTGCTTATTAAACATATTTGTGTTTAAGAAAAAGAAAATGACACATATAGTTATATAATGTCATGTTTAAATGTTTAACACATAGCATTTAACTATCTTCACTAAATTAAGGAAAAAAAATGTTTTATATGATACAACACCAAATAGACATTAATGTTTATTTGGTTATATTGTTCTATACCATTTGTAATAGGTTAGGTGAGAATATTAATAATACCATTTGTCTTATACCTAGGTTGTTAATAAAGTCGTCTTAGAAAATAAATATCTCACGGTTTATAGATTTAGAGATAACATAAATAATAACAATCCAAGTTGTGATCACGGAAGTAATTTAACCATAAATATTGGTGAAGGAGAGGACAACGTTAATGATGGACAAATATTTGAGAAACACTCATAAATACTTGAAGATCAAAGAATTGACAGGGTACATTGTTCAAACTCACTTATATGTTTGTATGTACGTGTTTTAGTGTTTAACCACATGATTGTATATATGAGGTATTTTCATTACACTGACGAGTCAAAGATGTGCAAGAATATAATCTTACACACAATTTGATAACGTAACTTGACACTAATATCCTACTTCGGAGAAAAATAGCACAAATATGTAGAAATTATCATCACGTTGTTATACTTAGAAATCATAATATTATAAATACTAATAGGATGAGTATATCCAAGAAAACTTCATAATTTTTTAAGTGTCCATATGTATTTGTTTAATAAAGTTAACATAAAAGAATTCTGTCTGCTTTTTTTTTTTTTGAACGGCCAACAACTTGGAATCACTCACGGAACACTGGAGTATCATCGTGCCACCAATGTTGCCACGCGATTATATTCCACCACCAAGTCACCAATTCAGGAGGAAACTCATAATAATTATGAGAAAACCCCCTTTGTGAGATTCGAACCCAGAACCTTATGGTTCCTAAGTCTTATCTCACCACCAAGATGCCGCTAGGCTATAATGCCTTTGGCATTCTGTCTGCTTTCAGTTGCAAAGATTGTAGAATTAATAATTGCACTGAAGGTTTTCACAGATCAACAAGCGGGGATAGCTCAGTTGGGAGAGCGTCAGACTGAAGATCTGAAGGTCACGTGTTCGATCCACGTTCACCGCATTTTATTTTAGTTTTTAGAATTACCCATACGGTCATACCTGATTACCTGTCCATCATAGTTCAACTTCCTCGGTTGTCAAAGTCGTAATTTTATTAGATTTGAGGTCGTTAAATTTTATTGATTTTCACTTGCTTTTTTTTTTTTTTTACATTTAATTTATTATATGAATACGCATCGAGTAAAAGCAAGTCACCTAAACAAAAGTCAGACAGTGAAGTAGCAAAGATAGCGGGTCAAATGATCACATCCGAAAGGAAAAATCGGTTTTGGATAAATTACGATTCACCAAATTGCAGTGGCGGAACTTGAACAAATATATAGGGGGCCAAAAGTCCGAACTCAATCCGTATAAAATTTTCGGAGAAAATACGCCTAAGTTTACATTACTGACCCGGATCCAAAGAAGCTTCGCTCTTGCCTAATTGGTTTGGTTATTCGGTCATGTCATTTGCAGTTTATTAGCCATAAACTTTGCAAATATCGACTTTTTAGCTCAAAACCACACATAAAGGTTAATATTGTCGCAATGTTCAAAATATGACGGGTAACTTTTTTGTTTATTTTAGTACAATATTTTTTTTTGTTAATGTTATTTAATTAATGTAGTTTTTGTTAACTCTTGCAGTGTTGTCAAATAGATAAGTATCGCAATGAGTCATGTCGTGTTGGGTGATGTTTTCTTATAGGGTTGTGAAATGATATTTTTATTGTTAGACCACATGTAGTGATAGTGTGAAAGGACGTTAAAGAGCAAATTTCAAGCCCCTTCGCGCCCTGCAACCCCCCCCCCCCCTCAAAGGGTGCTAACGGGGCTTCAAAATGGCAGGCGCTAAATAATTCACGCCAAAGACCACAATTGCTCAACCAATTAGGTGATGCTCTCCTCCCCTTTGTCCAATTAGAAGCCACCCACCATAATTTATTTATTTTTTTTACTTCAATTTAAATATCAAAATTGGGCTTTAATGCCCCTTTCATCAACCATTATGTATGGTCTTAGCGACTTGTGTATTGCGTACTCTTTGTAATTGTTATCACTTATCAGTGACTTGTGAAGCTATACTTTTTGTAAGTGTGTTTGACGGTAATTCAATGAATTTAAGCCATTCAGTTTCTAAGCACTCTCGTGCGCCCTTTTGGCGAATCAGCTACTCGAGAGTATCCGGGCCACCAATTGTCACCAATTCTCAGGAAATCCCGACCACTCACCCGCCCGAAGGCACGACAGTGAAATAATCGGTAAAACCGGTCGGGATCAGGACTCGAACCCAAGCCAATAGCCGGGTCATCCCTTATTTCCCATCCACCAATGTCCTCCAAAAGTAGCTAGTGGGAATTGAACCCAAGCCTCCTATAGGAAACTTTAGGCCCTCAACCAACTCGGCTACAAGTGTTGGACATTAGTATATCTATAACTTATAATAAAAGAATTGAATTTCTATGAGGTGGTATTCAATGGAGGCCTCAAACCTCCATTGAATGTGCCATGTGACACTTTGAGGTGATAGTATTGAATTTATTATTTTAAATAAAAGATAAATAATTAAAATTTTTATTTTCTTTTTTTAAATAATATCTATATCTATATTATCTTAAAATTTCAAATATGTTAATTAATATCTTTTCCTTATTTTCCTCTCGCATTTTTAAATGTTAAATTGTTAATTATTATTTTAAAATTTCAAATATTTTAATTAATATTTTTATCTTTATTTTTTCCTTATTTTGCACTCACAATTTTTAAACCTACTATTGCATATATGAATTGCCCATGTTCATGTGCTATAACGATATGCTTAGCATTAAAAGAGGTTGAGATTTTTTTAATCTGCTGGGAACGCAGCATGAGAGCCCCTTTTCGTTGTATAAACATTAGAACAACTTTCTTTAGCATTAAAAGTGGTTGGGACTGTTTATTTATTTTTTCCTTTTTTATTAAATCATATTAATTTTTTTAACCTTGGGACACTCCCGGAGTAATCAGTTAGTTTTAAAATAAAAGAATATCAAAACACAATTTAAAAATTAAAAACCCTATTAAACTATCAAACATAAACGAACGAAGACAGTCTCTATTCATTTTCGTTCGCTTAATTAAACGAAATTTTTTTTTTCGTGTTCGTTCATTTACTAAACGAACGAACACAAAAGAATATTCCGCCAAACAGTTCATAAACAGTTCGCTGAAAGTGCAAGTCATTACCATTTAAATTATACGAGTAATCATTATTTTAAACCAACATCATTATTTAACTTTATAAAGTTGGTAAGTAAAGTCAAAAAATTTCAAATTTCAAAAATTGGAATCCACCAATTTCCTACCGTTAACTCAATTTCCTACCGTTAACTCATTATTATATATATATCAATTTCAATCGCACATTTGCGCCAGTGACTTCTTACTTTCTTTTGCTTTGACCACGAGGGTTTTCCTTTTCTTCTTTTGCCACGACTACAACCTGGAAGCTTCCTCACTTTTTAAAAACCCTCGACATAGGGTCACACAATCAATCAACAATTGTCATTGTCATCAACAACAATGATAGATCTCTATGTAGCTCATCTTTCATCCTCCTCAACACCAACGCTCGCATCACAATACTAAATCGGGGTGATGTAGCCTGAATCGGTTTTTCAGCAAAGCTTCCCCAAAACATCATCGATCTGTAAACGATTTCCATTAACGAGTTATTTGCTTGCTTAGCAGGTAGGCTATTTATTTTGCTCTACTTTTTCATCTTCGTTGTTGCTAGATATGTTGCTGATCATCTTCGTTTACTGATCATGGTTGCTTTATCTACTGATTATTGCTTGAATAGCCTAATTTCGTAGTCGTTCCTTTTCTTCCGACAGCGTGTGAACAGCTCCACCACACTGAATCTGGTGACAGAGGCGGCGGTCTTTACATTAGGGATGATGAATTCGTGTAGGAAGAACATGCAGGAAGGTTTGATTGTAAATTCCTTCCTATTTGACTATTCAATTTCATTTGTCCATAAATCGTTTTTTTTCTTTTTTCTTTTTTTTTTGTTCTTCCCTATTTCTATCCAGCTTTTGGTACCATGGTTTTTGTCTGCAAAATTGAGTTGCTATCGATAGCTCTTTATGTGTTTGTGCTGACACTTACCTTGCTAGCTGTATCTATCTGTTAGTTTTCAGAAGTTAATTGCTAATTAATAGTTGTATATATCGAAAGTGAATTGCTATTTAATAGTTGTATATATCGAAATATAGCGATACCTTGCGCCAGTAACATTTTGTGGCTTCTAGGTTTTAAACACTATAATTGCTCTTATTAAGTTTGTTTCCCTACCATCACATATACCTTTTTCTCTGTATTAGAGTTGACAAATTATGATTCATAGTGGTGATTTATTGCTACATTCTTGGATGACAGCGAACCTCATTGTCGTGACTGTTTGCACTATTGTTGGCCATAGGTGCTTCTAATGGGGTATTAGAAATTTAAGGTCATCAGCTTGGTCTGTTAGTGCCATCAAACAACAACTAAATAGGTAATGATTTGTTATATGTAGGCATGTAGCTTAGTCGGTTAGTGCCAGCTATTTGTAAGTTACAATCTTCACTTATAGTGTAAAATATATAATACTATCGTCGGATTTAGGCTTTGTTTCATCAAATGAGTAACTGGTCAAACAAAAACTTTAGCCCAAAGAGGAACTTCTCTCATTTGGGTCGTCAAATAGGATGATAGTTACCAACATTGATTAACGCATCGATTATGCAAATATAAAGTCATAAAATCAAGAATCAAAAGATGTTTGCCAGCTCAAAACAAGTCGGGTAAGGTTTTTTTATATACATATATAGGCTGAAAGAAATGATAATGTTTTGTTATGACCTTTTTGCGCGAGTAACTTCTTGGGGCTTTTAGGTTTTGAACACCATGGTTTGCCTTTTTAAGTTTTCCGCAGCGGCACATATTCCCTTCTCTCTGTATTAGGCCTCACAATTTATGGTTTATTGTGGTAATTGTTTGCTCCTTTCTAAGATAACATACTTGGTGATTTGGAGGAATTGGCGACAATATACTTGGTGATTTGGAATTGGCGACGTCATAAAATGATTAAGTATTAGTAATAGTTTTACCCTCTTAGTTGTTACTTGAAACTTACAAATGCTATAACTCATTTAGATGTCCAAATCTAATCTTTCTTTCTTTCATTTTTATAAAATCTGTTAGAATATGGTATGACTTTTGTGATATGGAAAAGTTTTGTACAGGTGCATACAACTAATGAACTTAGTTTCAAGAGTGTTCATTTAAGATGAATGGACGACTTTTTAAAAAATGCCAAACAATTGTAATTTTCTTTTTGTTTGTTTTCTCCATTTCTATTGCCGTCTTTCTGTACTACAATTGGCAATGTAAGATATGTAAACAAACATATATTTTCCCACTTGCGTTCAAAGAAGTTGATCTCAATCCTCCTTTTGTCTACGCTTCATTAACTTGACTTAAATGTTTGTAAACACCGCGTCTTTTTGTTAACCTCAATAATCTAATGAATCTTGATCACACGCCCGCCGCAACGCGGCGGGATCATCCTAGTTATCATTATTCCTTCTTTTCCATTTCTTCCGCTCCCTCACATACACACACACAAACAGGTATTATTATTAGGGTTTCATTTTTTTCACTTATTATTCTTCTTCAACATTCCATTCCTATTACAATCAATTAACTCTCTGTTTCATCAATCTGCAGTTATCCTAAATCTGAGAATTTTAATCCACTATGGGTCAGATCCAGTACTCCGAGAAGTATAATATACATATATATATTTTTTTAATAGGATTTTTTAGTTATGAAGATTTTGAATAATTTGTGATTCGTAGGCATGTTGTTCTTCCTCCAGAAGTTGCTAAGCTTCTTCTGAAGAATCGGCTTCTATCCGAGGTATATTGTTGATATTGGTATCATATTATTGTTGGATAATCACTTGTTAGGGTTTAGATTAGTATTGTTATAATCAGTGGTAGAGATTTAGGCTGATTTCCGGATCAGCTTCTTCCGAAGAATCGGCTTCTCTCTCTCTCTCTCTCTCTCTCTCTCTTTCTCTCTCTCTCTCTCTCTCCTGAAGTTCCATTGTCCTTTTATTGTCCAAACCCACGGTTCTCTCTCTCTCTACAGCGGCCACCGGTGGTGGTGAGCTGTGGTGGCGTCAACAACATCGTTGGTGGGTGTTTATGAGGGTTGCGGCGGCGGGTGAAGCTTTGGCGGTGTGGCTGGGTCGGGTAGAGTCAGGTGGTGTTGCTGACGGCAGCACAGATCTGTGTTGGAGAGTGTAACGGCTGGTTGCGGTTGTGTTGTTGGTGGTGAGAGGGTTCCGATTATGGTGTTTTGTGGTGGGTTACGGCAGTGGTAAAGCTGTTTTGTGTTGTCTCGGGTCAAAGTGTTTGTCCACCCGGTCAAACCGGGTCAACTGCTGGCCAAACAGTCCAGGTCTAGTCAAACCTTGAAGCTGGTGTGGTCAGTGTTGCCTGTCCATCATAGTTCAACTTCCTTGTTTGTCAAAGTCGTAATTTTATTAGATTTGAGGTCCTTGAATTTTATTGATTTTCACTTGCTTTTCTGTCTTTTTTTTTTTTTACATTTAATTTTATTATATGAATACGCATCGAGTAAAAGCAAGTCACCTAAACAAAAGTCAGAAAGTGAAGTACCAAAGATAGAGGGTCAAATGAGCACATCCGAAAGGAAAAATCGGTTTTGGATAAATTATGATTCACCAAATTGCACTGGCGGAACTTGAACAAATATATAGGGAGCCGAAAGTCCGAACTCAATCCGTATAAAATTTTTAGACGAAATACGCGTAAATTTACATTACAGACCTAGCCCCACAGAAGCTTCGCTCTTGCCTAATTGGTTTGGTTATTCGGTCGTGTCATTTACAGTTTATTAGCCATAAACCTTACAATATCGGCTCTTCTGTTTATTTTAGTACAATGTTTTTTTTTAATATTATTTAATTAATTTAGTTTTGTTAACTCTTGCAGTGTTCTCAAACAGATAAGTATCGCAATGAGTCATGTTCTTACTAGGGTGATGTTTTCTTACAACGTTGTGAAATGATATTTTTATTGTTATCTATATGTATGTCAATATATAGGCATATTAATTTACAGAAGCATTGTAGCATTGGTTAAAAAAGCCTGTTTATAAACGTGATCGAAAATCCCTAACCTAACCGGTTTTTATCTAACTTACATTTTGGTTTTGTGTTGGTTAAAAACCGGTTTATATGTTCAACTCTACTCACACATAAATGAAGATCAAGGTACCCAACCACCCCTACCTCAGTGACATGCGTGTGTTGCCTGTCGGGCAGGGTAGCCAATATGCATACCCGACTGCACACCGTACAAAATCTACCTAATGAGGTAATATGAATTGAATTGAGCTAACTTAGCTAAGTACATGCAATGTATGATTTTGTGAATTTTTATACGTGTTTATGAACAATATTAGGCTAAAGTGCTAGAAAAGATAAAAATTTTTGGTGTTATTTAAATACGAGTTTAGAGAACCTTTTTGCATTGCATACGTACATATTAACGTTTTATGAAATCGTATTGGTCTTGATAATGGATTAATGGTATGTGGGAAGGGTTGTGGGATAACATAAAGTACGTCGTATACCACGCACAATGTGCTATGAAGATTGCACAACCAAATTTATAAACTTGACAATGTATTTGTCAAGTGTTTTTATTAGTCTATTGTTTAGACCCTATTTTTTTCTTTTTAAATTGTGTTTAATGGTCCCATAGTGACACATTTAAATTCACACTCAAAATCCATGGATACAAAACACAACGGATGTCGTTATCAAGTCAGATCCTCAATACCAAAAATATATATAAGGTAAGTAAACATACAAAGATCTGTTAACCTGCGAAGTGTACCTAGCCGCAAAGGAAGCGACGTGTGTTACTAACTAAGAGGGTATTCTTGTCCTCTATAGTTACGCATAAGCACATATAATTAAGCGCGTTATGTTATTACTACGCATATGCGTAATTACGCACGTTTTATGCACATCTATCTAACCTATGTAAAACACGGAATCCTAACCTAGCATACATATATAAGAACATATAATTTAAAAAAAAAAAAACGCAATACTTCGTCCCAACAAGAGTTTTCTTATATATGTGCGCTTTAGGGCATGTGTAGTGGGGGGGGGGGGGTTTATGGGGCTTCATGGGGGCTTTATGAAAAATAAAATATTATAAAGTAATAGAAGGGGCTCCATAGGGCGTTATTAGAAAAGAGGGGTGTAATGGGAAGGGGCTCCATAGGCTTTATAAATGACTGGGTAATCATTGTTTTTTTTTTGTTTATTATTATTATTATTATTATTATTATTAATCCCAATGTTCATTCATCAACCAATGTTCATTTTTAGCTTTAGGGCATGTGTAGTGGGGGGGGGGGGGTTTATGGGCTTCATGGGGGCTTTATGAAAAATAAAATATTATAAAGTAATAGAAGGGGCTCCATAGGGCGTTATTAGAAAAGAGGGGTGTAATGGGAAGGGGCTCCATAGGCTTTATAAATGACTGGGTAATCATTGTTTTTTTTTTGTTTATTATTATTATTATTATTATTATTATTAATCCCAATGTTCATTCATCAACCAATGTTCATTTTTAGCTTTTAGGTGGCAATCTTCAAACTATAAGGTCCATTACTGCACTTCACTCGATTCTCTTAAGCAGCAAATAAAACCTGTTAATGTTATCCACAAAAAAAAATCACTTCTTCCTCATTTTCTTCTTCTTTTTCAACCTACTTGCAACTCTTTAACTTCGTTGTTCACCTCTTTCTCTCTCTCTCTCTCTCTCAATTACGCAGACACAATAATAATAATAATAATAATAATAATAATAATCTTCTCCCACCACGGACGTTATATTCAAGAAGTTCAAAGGCATAGCGCCCCCATAGCGCTGGCGGTGTGCCGGGTGCTATGGGGTGCCAAAGCGCTGGCCAAAGCGCTCCACTACACATACAGTTAACACCTAACACCTAAACCTGGTACCGGTCAAAACTGGTACGGTCCGAAACGGTATCGATCGAAACTAGTCCGAAGCGGTACCGGTCAAAACTGGTACGGTCCGAAATGTTACGGGCGAAACGGTACAGGTCGAAACGATGCCAGTCGAAATGGTATCGGTCGAAACTGGTCCGAAACAGGTCGGTCCAAAACGGTACCGGTCAAAACAGGTACGGTCCGAAACGTTACGGGTGAAACGGTATAGGTCGAAACGGTATCGGTCGAAACTGGTCCGAAACGGTTCGGTTTGAAATGTTACGGGCGAAACAGTACAGGTCGAAACGATACCGGTCGAAACGGTATCGCTCGAAACTGGTCCGAAACGGTTCGGTCCAAAACGGTACCGGTCAAAACTGGTACTGTCCGAAATGGTTCGGTCTGAAACGATACCGATCGAAACTGGTACGGTCCGAAACTGCTACGTTCTGAAACGGTACCGGTCGAAACTAGTACAGTACGAAACGGTTCGGGTCAAAATGGTACCGGTCGAAACTAGTACGGTCCGAATTGTTTCGGATCTAAGCGGTTCGCGTTGAAATGGTACGGTTCGAATTGGTTCAGGTCAAAATGATGCCAACCGTTCGAAGATTCCAATAAATTGACTTGAATTCCTTCTAATATCGGAAGGATTTTGAATTCCCTTAAGTAAAGGAATTTGAAGGAATTCATACCAAATTCCAATTCAAATTCCTTTGTCAACCAAACACACAAGATTGAAATTGAAATTCCAATTCCAACAAATTCAATGAACCAAACACCTAAAGAGTTGGAATTCCAATTCCAATTCCATTCAATTCATGCGAACCAAACGCTCTCTAACTTATCTAAAACGATGTAAATTGGATCGAGTTTTATCATGCCAAATACTAATATTGCCAAATTGCCTCTAGCATTCATAATAATTATTTATACATCAAGTTTATTTCTACTTTCTTCACATAAACTAACGATCAAAGAGCACCGTCCGCAGTGGAAGGCCTGTAACGAGTTGATTTTCAGTGGGAAAAGAGCATCCGCAGCAGGCGTATTCGGGGAAGTTCAATCGACTGCTTTCATGTGGGTGAAACACAAATATAAACAAACCGGGTGGACGTGGGAAAACTGGGTCTCGTTTAACATACCAGCAACTTGAGTTGTGTTTTCGAGTCTGATTGTTTAGGTGATTGTATTGGTGTCTGTTGGTTGGCTCCGGCATCTTACTTGGGTCAACCTTGTTTGGTGATGAATAAACAGGAAATTTTCCGATCAAAAAAAAAAAAAAAAAAAAAAAACCGATCAAAAGTTGTCACCTATCTGAATCGCCCGGGTGTCTTCATTGGCAATCACACGTCGTTAGGGCTGTAAACGAACCAAACGAACACGAACAAGGCTTTGTTCGTGTTTGTTTGTTAAGGTTTCTTGGACAAACGAACCGTTCACGAACACACTAACGAACATAATTCTATGTTTGTGTTTGTTTGTTAAGAAATTCAGTTGTTTGCGAACTGTTTGTGAACACGGGTCTTGAACACAAACAAACAAAAACAAACATTTAATATGCAACTAACTAAAAAAACATTGTTATATTAACCGTTAGACAAGGTACATCTACTAAAAAATGTCGATAAGTCAAATTGTACTAACTTAGACATAATTATCTAAAATTACTTAGGCATAGGCATGAATACATGATATTCCTAATTCAAAAGTTCATAATTATCCTACGTTTTAACTAGTGATCTAACATAAACAAACATACACGAACGGTTATAAGTAAACGAACGTAAACAAACACATTGCCGAACGTTCACGAACGCAATCGAACGAACGTGTTCGTGTTCGTTTGTTTAGTTAATCAAACGAAATTTTTTGTTCGTGTTCGTTCATTTATTAAACAAACGGACACAAACGAACTTCCCGCCAAACGGCTTACGAACTGTTCACCAAACGGTTGGTTTGTTTACAGCCCTACACGTCGTCATCCAATTATTAGGTTCCTTGTAATCAAAATTATGGCCTAGATATTCTATGAGTGACATGACACGTTATTTATGAGCATAAAATATCATATCCAAACACAACCAAGCGTGACTTTGTAAACAAACCCGTAATTTCTATAGTCGTATAAGGATTGACGGATTAATTTTATAAGTTTTATAATAATATAACTCTACAGGGGTTGTGAGTCATGGGTCAACCCGATTAATTTTAGTATAATTCGAATGCGGAACATTTATCAATTGGATTAGACATTATCCTGACCATAAACTGGTTATACTAATAAACCTAAAACCTGGTTATTAGTGTGTCATGTTTATGGCTGTGTTAAGAATTATCAACATTAATATGATGCATCTTAATTATTTTCTAGTATAAAAAATAAAAATACCTTTTTATTATATTAGGTACTCCAAGAGACACATTTTATTATGTACTCCAAGAGACTTATGAAGTGTGAGGGATACCAAGTCCATTCCATATATATTTAGGGCTGTCAAATCATGTATACCTGACATGTTAAGACACGAACACGAAACATGTATACACGAACACGACACGATAACTTATCGTGTCATTCTTTTCATACCCGGACACGAACCTGTTTATACCTAGTGTGCACAATAAGACACGATAATACCAGTGTATACCAAGTTAACACGATAAGACACGATAATACATGTTTATACGATAATTCCATTCCAGTTGGATACGGATCCGGGTGGTAGGCTATCCCACCAGACCCGTGCTGCTCCGAAAAGAGTCTGGACAAACATGTGACACCAAGCTGGCATGGGCCAGTCCTTCGATCGCCCCGCGGACTCAAAAATACTTAAATGGTCATCCGGGTCCCCAGTGTCGTTGTATTTTCCCACAGTTGATGGCAACTTCAGATTGGGAGGTAAAGGGGCGTTGGCTATCCGGGTGGTGAACTTTGAGTACGTAACCATCGCTTGAGGTCGGTAGGGTCGAGTCAGATCTTCATCGTCCCCTTCTTCTCCATGATCAGGAATGCGGTTACGCATCACGTCCCGTGTCCCGGGCTGTGACGTTCGAGGTAATGGCTGGCCCGATATTGGCGTGTCTTCATACGACAATCTTGTCCTTACTCCCTCGAGATGAGTTCCTGTATTCTGTGGAGCCGGGTTGGTTGTGCTTCCCGGTCCCGTCATCATGGGTTGAGTTGGTGGGTACATATAAGGGAAGGAGTATGGGTATGGGCTTCCCGCCACAGGAGGATACATGTATCCATAAGGTGGCATTGGAAATTGTGGAAAGTATGATTGGTTTCCGGGGGTGACTGGGGTATATGTGGTGAAAGCCGGATGTGCTGGTGTTGTCACAGGTGCGGATGTCACGGACGCGTTCATTGCCGCGGAGAACAAACGCAAACTTGCAGCTGCGGTCATCCATGATGTGACTGTTGGAATAGGTGGGTCTCCTACGACCGTTATAGACGTCGTTATTGGTCTTGGGTAAGCGTTAGCTGGGTTAGGTCCGACAAATGAGAGTGTGGAGACAGCTGATACTGCGGGAGGCATAGATCGCAACCCTCTTTGTGTTGCCGGCAATGACGCGAACCCCGGGGGCTGCTCCATCAGTATTTCTTCATCTATGGGTTCCGCTGAGTAGCGGTCCTCCCTTGGTATTTCCATGATTTCGGACGCTAGTCCAGGTCGAGCTGTGTTGTTTGTCGTCATTTTGATCAAGTGGGAAAAATATCTTTTTGCCTTGTTTCCGTCCCACGGATGGCGCCAATGAAGAAGTAAGAACCTGGGTAATGCTCTGAATCTTCTAGATGATACAAAAGGATCTTCCCAATTCCTTCAAAGTGAGTGTAAAGATAGCTCCTGCAAAAGAGAACACCGTTAGGACTCGCCACGAGATTGGGGGTAACCCTGTGACCACCCTCCGGCGTGAGAATAAGTAATGTTTTCTGGTAAATGAAAATGTAGTAAGAGTGAGAATAGAGATGATGAGATGATCTGCTTTTACCTTTCATCCTCCTTTTATAGCTGCTGTTTTGCTCTTCTCCCGTTCTTTTTGCGAAAGGAGGTAATTGTTGCATGATTGTTTGTCCATCGATTTCGCCTTTTGACTATTATTGCATTAATTCTATTTGACTATTTATGTTGACCAATTTGACTCCTTCGAGTTAGTTGGGTCTTTCTTTATTGGGCTTATGTTAATGCGGTATGGGCCAGATTTATCTGGGCCCTACCTCGTCAGTAGTATTGTTTTCAGCGTAGTAAATATAACCAAAGGTAATACCTTTGATGGGAAACCATATCATTAACCTGTACAACTAGAAAAGGAAAAACATTTTGTTCTGATCTCTAACGTTAAGGTCCATGTATTACTAGAAGGATGACCATATGTGTACTCTGGTCATAATCTACTGGCGTTAAAACTGTATTAAACAACTTAGATCGTAAATGACAATGTATTACTAAAGAAGATCGCTAAGAAATCATCAAAACATTATTTAACATACATCACTTGTTTAATTCTTATAAACTAATGCCATTAAATGCACTTTATGAGATTCAAAACGAAACGCGAAACTTAAAAGTAACGACAACATGAAAAGAATTGCTTGGCGCGAAACAAACAACTCACCGCACTTTGAGAAAACTCTTCAACTTATTTGATGATACCAAACACGAATTTAACACACACACACACAGACATGAGGATTATAACACATAATACAAGTAAAAGACTGCAGAGGACCGCAATCTACGTTTACAAAGCAATACCAAAACTTGCTAGCATTTGTAAATTGTAATGCCAAAACACACACATCATCCACAAGTGAACTTGCACTCAACTGAACCACCAGCCAAATATTATATTCACACACATGATCACTAAAAAAAGACACAGTTTGTCTTTTTAGGTTTCAAATTATAAACAAAAGTTGAGATTAAAACATTTCTTGAGTGTAGGCAGGGTTTGAGATTAAAACATAATACTATTTTTTAGACCCAAGTTAGGACATCATGCCACTTCAAAATAAAAAGTAACCGTTTCTCTCAAAAGTCAAAACTTATTCACAAGCTAGTCTCATCACCTAACTTCATCCTTGCTGCTGCTATCCACTCTCTTCTCTTCATCCTTGCTGCTATCCCATCCTGGATTCAGCCTCCTCCTTGCTACTATCCACATTTGCCCCCTCACTACACAAAACAGAATTAAATAAAGCAACAAAGAATCAAATAAAGAAACACAACAGTAGAACACAAAATAATACCTCTCATCCTGCTGTTCATACAGTTTCTTTGGCAAGGAGAGCCTTGGAAACCTAGATTTTTTCACCAAGAGACTTTGGTGTTGTATACAAACAAAACTTGAGTCAAACTTTTTATCAAAATGTAAATAAAGATAGTCTAAAATATCATGAGCATCTTACAATTCAGAAACGACAACCCCCTGAATTCCAGCCGGGATAAAGGGCTTGAACCTGAGATTTACAGCACAAAAAACAACCGCAATACTAGTCAGCATCCCCACAACAACCGGAACTAGTGCTTCCATTCGGGATTGAGACATTTCAGACTTCCTTTCATCAAGAACGGGATTTGCTTCCGCAGCTGCCAATGCTTTAGCCACCCAAGTTTGAAAAAGCATGAGTAGGATAAGTTTGCCAAAGACGTTGAAATAGGGAATAGCACCAATAACAAGCTGTACTTGCTTAGGGTCCTCAAAAAGGACCGGTGCAGCGGTGTTGAGAAAGCCAAAAAGGCTAATCTTATTAACCGGGCCTGAGATGCCGTCGGTCAAGAAGGTAGCCAGAAAATCTTTACCAAAAGCGTACTCAATGAACTTAATAACCTGAAAAAAAAAATCACGTTAGTAGGTTTAAGTTAGATATAAGAATTATTAGATAAAATTACATAACCTTCTAAAAGTAGTGCATTGCAAAAATTGAAGGGTTCTTAGCAGGAGTGGCAGTTAATTGGTTTTTCAGATCAGTTTCTTCTTTATTGGGTGTTGGTGTTGACTCAGGTTTCTGATTGGTTGCTCTGATTAGCGAGTTAGGGTATGACCGCATGGGATAACAAACTCTACTGAACTTCTTCACAAGTGAGGGACTCCTAAACAAATGCATTAATGTTAAACCAGTTAAATTTAATGTGTTAAACCCTACAAAGTTGTAAAAGAATAAACAAATTATGAACAGCAAGCAAGCAATTAATGTATTCTATTAAACCCCAAATAAAGAAAACAATGAAACAAACAATAGCAATTAATGCATTCTAGTAACAAATTAAAAACAAACGAGTTACCCTATCCTAAGCCCACTATTTCTTTTTTAGTATATGCATGTAGACCATTCAGTATTTTGTTGAATAATAAAACCCTTTTTAAATATCTTCTTGCAACCTAAATAGTATTTTATAACCTAATCTTTGTGCAACATGATAAATCAACAAAGAACAAAAGTATAAAACAAATTTAAAGAACAACAGTGTCAAAAGTTGAATAATAAAACCCTTTTTAAATATCTTCTTGCAACTTAAACAGTATTTTATAACCTAATCTTTGTGCAACATGATAAATCAACAAAGAACAACAGTATAAAACAAATTTAAAGAACAACAGCGTCAACAGTTGAATAATAAAACCCTTTTTAAATATCTTCTTGCAATCTAAACAGTATTTTATAACCTAATCTTTGTGCAACATGATAAATCAATAAAGAACAACAGTATAAAACAAATTTAAAGAACAACAGTGTCAAAAGTTGAATAATAAAACCCTTTTAAATATCTTCTTGCAACTTAAACAGTATTGAAGAAACAAGAGTTTACCTCAATTATGAGTGAGGCTGATTTGTTTCCACCAGTGATATCCTTCACTAGAATGAGTGGCTTCTTAACAGTGGTGACCTGAAAAACAAATGTATCCGGTGTGGGGCGACCGCCTCGAATCCAGAGGATTCTACTTAGCAAACACAAAAACGTGGTCGGCCTAAGTGTGTTCTTCAGGGATTTCTGAATGACCTCTTCAAGGAGACGAAGTGCTCCTTAAATAGGTTCCACACGGGCCTCGACATTTACCCTTAACTTACCCGGTAGGCTGAGGCCCAGTTAAGGGCTTGCCTCCACACCGGCCCAAGATTAGGCCCAACAAGATATATTATACGACAGGTAGGAAATCATAGAGAATGATCGTACCTTTCCTATGACGTGTCGTCTTGTGATTGGTCGCAGACCTGGGCAAATATGATTGGCCTCCGAGTGTACTATTGTCCCCTCTGTAGGCCTTCGTTAGTGGAGATCCTTGTTGAGGTGGTCCCGTGTATTCTTATTGGTTGACATGTACAGGAGACGTACTGTTTGTCCCCTGCTGGCTTGATCCTGGACACGTGTGCATCCCCTGCTGGTTGATCGTGCAGCATGCTCCTTGCCACACGTCGCTGATCCTTGATTGGCTCGTACCCTGTTGTACGATCGTATGTGATACTGCCACGCATCTGCTTAAGGTGTTATCCCGCAAGCCTTAGCGGGTTTCCGTGCTGCATCCGCTGTTATTGGTTGCAACCCGCTTATTGGTTGCAACCTGCTTCTTTGTTGATTAACCCGCATCCGTATCCAGTGGGCTTCACTCGCCCATAGTTGGCCTCGTAAGGATTGTTTGGGCCTGGTGTTCCCGTTCTCGTCTTTGGGCTTTGGCTTTTGGGTAGGGGCCCAAGTGAAATACTTGAAGGGGTAGGGACCCAAATTCACTTGGGCCCCTACCCAAAAGCCAAAGCCCAAAGACGAGAACGGGAACACCAGGCCCAAACAATCCTTACGAGGCCAACTATGGGCGAGTGAAGCCCACTGGATACGGATGCGGGTTAATCAACAAAGAAGCAGGTTGCAACCAATAAGCGGGTTGCAACCAATAACAGCGGATGCAGCACGGAAACCCGCTAAGGCTTGCGGGATAACACCTTAAGCAGATGCGTGGCAGTATCACATACGATCGTACAACAGGGTACGAGCCAATCAAGGATCAGCGACGTGTGGCAAGGAGCATGCTGCACGATCAACCAGCAGGGGATGCACACGTGTCCAGGATCAAGCCAGCAGGGGACAAACAGTACGTCTCCTGTACATGTCAACCAATAAGAATACACGGGACCACCTCAACAAGGATCTCCACTAACGAAGGCCTACAGAGGGGACAATAGTACACTCGGAGGCCAATCATATTTGCCCAGGTCTGCGACCAATCACAAGACGACACGTCATAGGAAAGGTACGATCATTCTCTATGATTTCCTACCTGTCGTATAATATATCTTGTTGGGCCTAATCTTGGGCCGGTGTGGAGGCAAGCCCTTAACTGGGCCTCAGCCTACCGGGTAAGTTAAGGGTAAATGTCGAGGCCCGTGTGGAACCTATTTAAGGAGCACTTCGTCTCCTTGAAGAGGTCATTCAGAAATCCCTGAAGAACACACTTAGGCCGACCACGTTTTTGTGTTTGCTAAGTAGAATCCTCTGGATTCGAGGCGGTCGCCCCACACCGGATACATTTGTTTTTCAGGTCACCACTGTTAAGAAGCCACTCATTCTAGTGAAGGATATCACTGGTGGAAACAAATCAGCCTCACTCATAATTGAGGTAAACTCTTGTTTCTTCAATACTGTTTAAGTTGCAAGAAGATATTTAAAAAGGGTTTTATTATTCAACTTTTGACACTGTTGTTCTTTAAATTTGTTTTATACTGTTGTTCTTTATTGATTTATCATGTTGCACAAAGATTAGGTTATAAAATACTGTTTAGATTGCAAGAAGATATTTAAAAAGGGTTTTATTATTCAACTGTTGACGCTGTTGTTCTTTAAATTTGTTTTATACTGTTGTTCTTTGTTGATTTATCATGTTGCACAAAGATTAGGTTATAAAATACTGTTTAAGTTGCAAGAAGATATTTAAAAAGGGTTTTATTATTCAACTTTTGACACTGTTGTTCTTTAAATTTGTTTTATACTTTTGTTCTTTGTTGATTTATCATGTTGCACAAAGATTAGGTTATAAAATACTATTTAGGTTGCAAGAAGATATTTAAAAAGGGTTTTATTATTCAACAAAATACTGAATGGTCTACATGCATATACTAAAAAAGAAATAGTGGGCTTAGAATGCATTAATTGCTATTGTTTGTTTCATTGTTTTCTTTATTTGGGGTTTAATAGAATACATTAATTGCTTGCTTGTTGTTCATAATTTGTTTATTCTTTTACAACTTTGTAGGGTTTAACACATTAAATTTAACTGGTTTAACATTAATGCATTTGTTTAGGAGTCCCTCACTTGTGAAGAAGTTCAATAGAGTTTGTTATCCCATGCGGTCATACCCTAACTCGCTAATCAGAGCAACCAATCAGAAACCTGAGTCAACACCAACACCCAATAAAGAAGAAACTGATCTGAAAAACCAATTAACTGCCACTCCTGCTAAGAACCCTTCAATTTTTGCAATGCACTACTTTTAGAAGGTTATGTAATTTTATCTAATAATTCTTATATCTAACTTAAACCTACTAACGTGATTTTTTTTTTTCAGGTTATTAAGTTCATTGAGTACGCTTTTGGTAAAGATTTTCTGGCTACCTTCTTGACCGACGGCATCTCAGGCCCGGTTAATAAGATTAGCCTTTTTGGCTTTCTCAACACCGCTGCACCGGTCCTTTTTGAGGACCCTAAGCAAGTACAGCTTGTTATTGGTGCTATTCCCTATTTCAACGTCTTTGGCAAACTTATCCTACTCATGCTTTTTCAAACTTGGGTGGCTAAAGCATTGGCAGCTGCGGAAGCAAATCCCGTTCTTGATGAAAGGAAGTCTGAAACGTCTCAATCCCGAATGGAAGCACTAGTTCCGGTTGTTGTGGGGATGCTGACTAGTATTGCGGTTGTTTTTTGTGCTGTAAATCTCAGGTTCAAGCCCTTTATCCCGGCTGGAATTCAGGGGGTTGTCGTTTCTGAATTGTAAGATGCTCATGATATTTTAGACTATCTTTATTTACATTTTGTTAAAAAGTTTGACTCAAGTTTTGTTTGCATACAACACCAAAGTCTCTTGGTGAAAAAATCTAGGTTTCCAAGGCTCTCCTTGCCAAAGAAACCGTATGAACAGCAGGATGAGAGGTATTATTTTGTGTTCTACTGTTGTGTTTCTTTATTTGATTCTTTGTTGCTTTATTTAATTCTGTTTTGTGTAGTGAGGGGGCAAATGTGGATAGTAGCAAGGAGGAGGCTGAATCCAGGATGGGATAGTAGCAAGGATGAAGAGAAGAGAGTGGATAGCAGCAGCAAGGATGAAGTTAGGTGATGAGACTAGCTTGTGAATAAGTTTTGACTTTTGAGAGAAACGGTTACTTTTTATTTTGAAGTGGCATGATGTCCTAACTTGGGTCTAAAAAATAGTATTATGTTTTAATCTCAAACCCTGCCTACACTCAAGAAATGTTTTAATCTCAACTTTTGTTTATAATTTGAAACCTAAAAAGACAAACTGTGTCTTTTTTTAGTGATCATGTGTGTGAATATAATATTTGGCTGGTGGTTCAGTTGAGTGCAAGTTCACTTGTGGATGATGTGTGTGTTTTGGCATTACAATTTACAAATGCTAGCAAGTTTTGGTATTGCTTTGTAAACGTAGATTGCGGTCCTCTCCAGTCTTTTACTTGTATTATGTGTTATAATCCTCATGTCTGTGTGTGTGTGTGTGTTAAATTCATGTTTGGTATCATCAAATAAGTTGAAGAGTTTTCTCAAAGTGCGGTGAGTTGTTTGTTTCGCGCCAAGCAATTCTTTTCATGTTGTCGTTACTTTTAAGTTTCGCGTTTCGTTTTGAATCTCATAAAGTGCATTTAATGGCATTAGTTTATAAGAATTAAACAAGTGATGTATGTTAAATAATGTTTTGATGATTTCTTAGCGATCTTCTTTAGTAATACATTGTCATTTACGATCTAAGTTGTTTAATACAGTTTTAACGCCAGTAGATTATGACCAGAGTACACATATGGTCATCCTTCTAGTAATACATGGACCTTAACGTTAGAGATCAGAACAAAACGTTAGAGATCAAAGGTATTACCTTTGGTTATATTTACTACGCTGAAAACAATACTACTGACGAGGTAGGGCCCAGATAAATCTGGCCCATACCGCATTAACATAAGCCCAATAAAGAAAGACCCAACTAACTCGAAGGAGTCAAATTGGTCAACATAAATAGTCAAATAGAATTAATGCAATAATAGTCAAAAGGCGAAATCGATGGACAAACAATCATGCAACAATTACCTCCTTTCGCAAAAAGAACGGGAGAAGAGCAAAACAGCAGCTATAAAAGGAGGATGAAAGGTAAAAGCAGATCATCTCATCATCTCTATTCTCACTCTTACTACATTTTCAATTACCAGAAAACATTACTTATTCTCACGCCGGAGGGTGGTCACAGGGTTACCCCCAATCTCGTGGCGAGTCCTAACGGTGTTCTCTTTTGCAGGAGCTATCTTTACACTCACTTTGAAGGAATTGGGAAGATCCTTTTGTATCATCCGCCAACCAAATCGTCCACCTACGGACCTGCCCAGCTTTATTATTTCCGTTTTCTTGCGTGTTTAGAGAGACGGCGAGTAACTTCGTCACCGTTTATGGTGGTGGCTATGGCGATTGACTGGTAGTTGTGGTGGAGTCGGTGGCAATATCATATTGCCAATATGGAGAGAGAGAGAGAGAGAGTAGACAGAGAGGCTGGGTAGAAAACTAGAAGAAAAATGTGACCCATGGATTTCTTTTCTGCCCATAGTTTTCTTTCTTTCTTAACTTTTGGGTAAAGTATAATGTATTTGGGTTTTTTATAAATTGTGTGTGAGAGACGGGGATTTATAACCCTTAAAACAGATTCCGCGCCTCTTCTCAGGTGGTCTGTCTCCCTGGGTACACGAAACGAAACAGTAGTGTACTGCCGGAGATGGCTCTCGGCCAGAGATAACACAGGGTTATTTGGTGTTTGTGAAATGTGGAAAAAGAAGTTGGATTTGAGAGTACTCCTCTCGTTTGGAACATAGATGTCTAGAGAAGTTTTCGTGAAGAGTTTTTCTTCTATCCTCTATTACACAAATATTCACAACAGTCGGCGCAATAGCCGACTTTGTGATTTCCTTTTTCCTGCCACAAAAGTTTCCTTATTTCGCTTTGTCCCCCAGCTTTGGTCGGTACAGGGAAATTACAAGTTTGCCCTTCGACCTTCAACATTTTTCGGTCTGCTCCACCACACTGGTTGTATCGCCGCGGCTTTCGCCTGCTCCGTCACCACCGTCACAGCTGCAGTGCATTACAGGTTCACCGTTACAACACCGTCGCCACTGCTGCAATCGATATCGTGTACACCAACGACTGATTCCGTTGTAAACCCACCACCACTATCATAGTCTCTTGCGATGTCATTTAGTGAAAGATTAAGATGATGCTAGTGGTTATTATGGAGAGAGAAAGAGAGAATGTGACTCAATCGCCGGATCCGCCGACCAAATCGTCCACCTACGGACCTGCCCGGCTTTATTATTTCCGTTTTCTTGCGTGTTTAGAGAGACGGCGAGTAACTTCATCACCGTTTATGGTGGTGGCTATGGCGAATGACTGGTAGTTGTGGTGGAGTCGGTGGCAATATCATATTGCCAATATGGAGAGAGAGAGACAGAGAGAGAGAGAGAGAGAGAGAGAGTAGACAGAGAGGCTGGGTAGAAAACTAGAAGAAAAATGTGACCCATGGATTTCTTTTCTGCCCATAGTTTTCTTTCTTTCTTAACTTTTGGGTAAAGTACAATGTATTTGGGTATTTTATAAATTGTGTGTGAGAGACGGGGATTTATAAAGTGGTAGGATGATGTCTTTGCAATGGTTCCATGGGGTGATCCATTAAATAGTCATGTGTTGGTTTTGGGTTTAGACCATTGGTTGTGATGGAGGCCTATCATCCAAGATTGTCCTCCACCTCAACTACCACGTCATCAAGGGGTAAGAGCATTGTCCTTCCCTTAAAAAAAAAAAGAAATAAACCAAAAACCAATCAAGAGGCCCGTCACCCCCGGAAAAATCTGGACGCTCATGCCTATGCCGGCATAGGGGGACGGTGTTTGCCGGGGCGGCATCACCTTGCCGGCCGTATGTTGGTACCACACCGAGAGGCCTTATAATCACGCAATATTATTAGATATTGGTAACATGATATTCTACATGAAATCACGGATTAGAGTGTTTTGCGTCTACAGGTAAAACATTCGTTTACCGTCTAAAACAAATGAATAGGCATATCAACCTGTGTCATGTGTGATACGTAGTCGCATCCATATGTTCTTCGTATATCCCCGTGCGGAGCACGGGCATAATCTGCTAGTTACTATACATATTAATTTACAATAGTCGGCGCAACAGCCGACTTTGTGATTTCCTTTTTCCCGCCACAAAAGTTTCCTTATTTCGCTTTGTCCCCCAGCTTTGGTCGGTACAGGGAAATTACTATTAACAACATAAATCAAGTCAAGTCAACTCAAGTCAAATCTCTTAGTTTACCATTGACTCCATAACATAAATCAAGTCAAGTCAAGTCAAGTCTCTTAGTCAACCATTGACTCCATGATTTTAGCTATTGTATTATATTGTACATTAGACTTAGTCAACCATTGACTCCATAATCTTAGCTAGAGTTAGTCATATGTAAAGCCTATATAAAGGCCTTGATATATTGTTGATAGACACACAAAAATATTACATAATACAAATCCTATTGTTTATATGGTATCAAGAGGCTAAAAGCTCCCTTGAGCCAACTTCGATCCCAACCTACTCGACAGACACCTTTTGTCCGCATTCTTTTTTTTCTTTCGATTCACCATGGCCAAACAAATCACCCACATTACCGCCGCCACAACCCGAAACCAAGGGCCACCTAAAACTACCAATACCAACACTCGCCCGACTCGTAACAATAATACCTATTGCTACTATTGTAACATTCCCTGACATGACACTAAAGATTGTCGCAAACTTAGTCGCTTCCTACGAGAACACAATGTCTCGCCTCAAAATACCACCACCCCGGTGGTTAACTACATCACCCCTCACCCAACGGCTACAACCACATCTTGGATGTGGGACACCGGTGCGTCCAACAACACCGCGAACAACAACCAACAATTTTCCGTTCTTTCCTAATACGGAGGACCCGATAAGATCGGGCTAGGTGATGGTAAAAATCTCCCTATAACTCATATTGCTCAAACATCTATTCCAACAAAATCTCGCCCACTTCTTTTAAACAACATTTTAATTGCTCCTAATCTTCAAAATAATCTTATTTCTGTTGCCACAGTGGGGTTTGTACACAGCAGAGTAGGGGGGATGTTTGGTGCTCCCGGAGATGAACAAGGAAGAACAGATCGTCATTATAAGTTGTGTGAAATTAGAGGTGTATTGTACGTGTATATGGAGTGAAATGTTTATATAAACAAGTGAAAATGGATGTTTCTTTAAGAGCAAAAAAAAATGTTGTATAAATCTTGATCGTTCAAATTAAAATGTTGTACGAAAAACTCACACTGAAATGATCAACGGTGGGATTTGCACGCATCAACAATTTGAGACAATAAGATTAAGGGTAGATGCATCAGGTGTGCGCGATGTTGTTTGTTGTAAGAAATTTTTAATACAAAATCTTTAAAAAACAGAGTTGTGTTGTGAATCAAGGGACAAGAAAATAAGACAAAAACACATAGATAGCAAAAATAGAAATACACCGGAGCTATCTCAGGCGAAATCCCATTTAAAGAAACGACAAGAGAGACGTGGTACTGCCACCACCAGAACGTGCTTCAGAATAGGCGTGATGAAAATTAATATGAAACTTTTTATTAATCCAGCCATTTTGTTTTGTTTTGTTGATATAGGACATTATTATTATTCGGAGTGAACTGATGAGAAGCATGAAGAAGTTGGAAGTGGTAGTGGTAGGTTAACACTAAACCCAGCTCTCCTTTATTTATAGTGGTCTTAAAGTAATAACATTCATAAACTACAAGGGTTTGAAATGTAAATAAGTGCATTGGAGACCACGACTGTCATCATTACTCTTTTTACTTTTTCTTGTTTCCACTGACCGTTCGATTGCATAAAAAATGAATATTATTTCTTGTTTTTTACACTGACGGTTCGATTTATTATTTTAGATTACACACATATTACTATACATATTAATTCACAACAGTCGGCGCAATAGCCGACTTTGTGAGTTCCTTTTCCCCGCCACAAAAGTTTCCTTATTTCGCTTTGTCCCCCAGCTTTGGTCGGTACAGGGAAATTACAAGTTTGCCCTCCGACCTTCAACATTTTTCGGTCTCCTCCACCACACTGGCTGTATCGCCGCCGCTTTCGCCTGCTCCGTCACCACCGTCACAGCTGCAGTGCATTACAGGTTCACCGTTACAACACCGTCGCCACTGCTGCAACCGATATCGTGTACACCAACGACTGATTCCGTTGTAAACCTACCACCACTATCATAGTCTCTTGCGATGTCATTTAGTGAAAGATTAAGATGATGCTGGCGGTTATTATGCAGAGAGAAAGAGAGAATGTGACTCAATCGCCAGATCCGCCAACCAAATCGTCCACCTACGGACCTGCCCAGCTTTATTATATCCGTTTTCTTGCGTGTTTAGAGAGACGGCGAGTAACTTCGTCACCGTTTATGGTGGTGGCTATGGCGATTGACTGGTAGTTGTGGTGGAGTCGGTGGCAATATCATATTGCCAATATGGAGAGAGAGAGAGAGTAGACAGAGAGGCTGGGTAGAAAACTAGAAGAAAAATGTGACCCATGGATTTCTTTTCTGCCCATAGTTTTCTTTCTTTCTTAACTTTTGGGTAAAGTATAATGTATTTGGGTTTTTTATAAATTGTGTGTGAGAGACGAGGATTTATAACCCTTAAAACAGATTTCGCCCCTCTTCTCAGGTGGTCTGTCTCCCAGGGTACAACAAACGGAACAGTATTGTACTGCCGGAGATGGCTCTCGGCCAGAGATAACACAGGGTTATTTGGTGCTTGTGAAATGTGGAAAAAGAAGTTGGATTTAAGAGTACTCCTCTCGTTTGGAACATAGATGTCTAGAGAAGTTTTCGTGAAGAGTTTTTCTTCTATCCTCTATTACACAAATATTCACAACAGCCGGCGCAATAGCCGACTTTGTGATTTCCTTTTTCCTGCCACAAAAGTTTCCTTTTTTCGCTTTGTCCCCCAGCTTTGGTCGGTACAGGGAAATTACAAGTTTGCCCTCCGACCTTCAACATGTTTCGGTCTGCTCCACCACACTGGCTGTATCGTCGCCGCTTTCGCCTGCTCCGTCAGCACCGTCACAGCTGCAGTGCATTACAGGTTCATCGTTACAACACCGTCGCCACTGCTGCAACCGTTATCGTGTACACCAACGACTGATTCCGTTGTAAACCTACCACCACTATCATAGTCTCTTGCGATGTCATTTAGTGAAAGATTAGGATGATGCTGGCGGTTATTATGGAGAGAGAAAGAGAGAATATGACTCAATCGCCAGATCCGCCGACAAAATCGTCCACCTACGGTCCTGCCCGGCTTCATTATTTCTGTTTTCTTGCGTGTTTAGAGAGACGGCGAGTAACTTCGTCACCGTTTATGGTGGTGGCTATGGCGATTGACTGGTAGTTGTGGTGGAGTCGGTGGCAATATCATATTGCCAATATGGAGAGAGAGAGAGGGAGAGAGAGAGAGAGAGAGAGAGAGAGAGAGAGAGAGAGAGAGAGAGAGAGAGGGAGAGTAGACAGAAAGGCTGGGTAGAAAACTAGAAGAAAAATGTGACCCATGGATTTCTTTTCTGCCATAGTTTTCTTTCTTTCTTAACTTTTGGGTAAAGTATAATGTATTTGGCTTTTTTATAAATTGTGTGTGAGAGACGGGGATTTATAACTAGGGCTGTAAACGAACCAAACGAACACGAACAAGGCTTTGTTCGTGTTTGTTTGTTAAAGTTTCTTGGACAAACGAACCGTTCACGAAGACACTAACGAACATAATTCTATGTTTGTGTTTGTTTGTTAAGAAATCCAGTTGTTTGCGAACTGTTCGTGAACACGGGTCTTGAACACAAACAAACAAAAACAAACATTTAATATGCAACTAACTAAAAAAACATTCTTAATATTAACCGTTAGACTAAGTACATCCACTAAACGATAATTCAAATTGTACTAACTTAGACATAATTATCTAAAATTACTTAGGCATGAATACATGATATTCCTAATTCAAAAGTGCATAATTATCCTAAAAATTGTCTAGATTCGTCAATATCCAACTTTCCTAAACTCTACACCTTCTTCGATTTCTTGTGACCATATAAAAACAAATATTAATTAGATAAGGATACATAAACTGGCATTATAACTATGAGTTAAAAGTAGTAGCATCTTCAATTATCTATTAAGGAATCATAACAAAAGATTGAGATTTTTCATTAGTATAGTAAGACCAACAACTAAAAAGCTTGATGTTTTTATAACGTGAGAATTATCAAAACATTACTTAAATATTCAATGGATAAGGGGAAAAAGTTTAGGAGGAAAATAAAAGTTAGGTAAGAAACTCAAAGACTATAAACTTTTAAGTCTTAACTAGTGATCGAACATAAACAAACATACACGAATGGATATAAACAAACGAACGTAAACAAACACATTGCCGAATGTTCACGAACGCAATCGAACGAACGAGACATTTGTTCGTGTTTGTTTGTTTAGTTAATCGAACGGAATTTTTTGTTCGTGTTTGTTCGTTTATTAAACAAACGGACACAAACGAACTTCCCGCCGAACGGTTTACGAACTGTTCACCGAACGTTTGGTTTGTTTACAGCCCTATTTATAACCCTTAAAACAGATTTCACCCCTCTTCTCAAGTGGTCTGTCTCCCAGGATACAACAAACGGAACAGTATTGTACTGCCGGAGATGGCTCTCGGCCAGAGATAACACAGGGTTATTTGGTGTTTGTGAAATGTGGAAAAAGAAGTTGGGTTTGAGAGTACTCCTCTCGTTTGGAACATAGATGTCTAGAGAAGTTTTCGTGAAGAGTTTTTCTTCTATCCTCTATTACACAAATATTCACAACAGCCGGCGCAATAGCCGACTTTGTGATTTCCTTTTTCCTGCCACAAAAGTTTCCTTATTTCGCTTTGTCCCCCAGCTTTGGTCGGTACAGGGAAATTGCAAGTTTGCCCTCCAACCTTCAACATGTTTCGGTCTGCTCCACCACACTGGCTGTATCGCCGCCGCTTTCGCCTGCTCCGTCATCACCGTCACAGCTGCAGTGCATTACAGGTTCACCGTTACAACACCGTCGCCACTGCTGCAATCGATATCGTGTACACCAACGACTCATTCCGTTGTAAACCTACCACCACTATCATAGTCTCTTGCGATGTCATTTAGTGAACGATTAAGATGATGTTGGCGGTTATTATGGAGAGAGAAAGAGAGAATGTTACTCAATCGCCAGATCCGCTGACCAAATCGTCCACCTACGGTCCTGCCCGGCTTTATTATTTCGGTTTTCTTGCGTGTTTAGAGAGACGGCGAGTAACTTCGTCACCGTTTATCATGGTGGCTATGGCGATTGACTGGTAGTTGTGGTGGAGTCGGTGGCAATATCATATTGCCAATATGGAGAGAGAGAGAGAGGGAGAGAGAGAGAGAGAGAGAGAGAGAGAGAGAGAGAGAGAGAGAGAGAGAGAGATTAGACAGAGAGGCTGGGTAGAAAACTAGAAGAAAAATGTGACCCATGGATTTCTTTTCTGCCCATAGTTTTCTTTCTTTCTTAACTTTTGGGTAAAGTATAATGTATTTGGGTTTTTTTATAAATTGTGTGTGAGAGACGGGGATTTATAACCATTAAAACAGATTCCGCGCCTCTTCTCAGGTGGTCTGTCTGCCTGGGTACATCAAACGGAATAGTAGTGTACTGCCGGAGATGGCTCTCGGCCAGAGATAACACAGGGTTATTTGGTGTTTGTGAAATGTGGAAAAAGAAGTTGGATTTGAGAGTACTCCTCTCGTTTGGAACATAGATGTCTAGAGAAGTTTTCGTGAAGAGTTTTTCTTCTATCCTCTATTACACAAATATTCACAACAGTCGGCGCAATAGACGACTTTGTGATTTCCTTTTTCCTGCCACAAAAGTTTCCTTATTTCGCTTTGTCCCCCAGCTTTGGTCGGTACAGGGAAATTACAAGTTTGCCCTCCGACCTTCAACATTTTTCGGTCTGCTCCACCACACTGGCCGTATCGCCGCCGCTTTCGCCTGCTCCGTCACCACCGTCACAGCTGCAGTGCATTACAGGTTCACCGTTACAACACCGTCGCCACTGCTGCAATCGATATCGTGTACACCAACGACTGATTCCGTTGTAAACCCACCACCACTATCATAGTCTCTTGCGATGTCATTTAGAGAAAGATTAAGATGATGCTGGTGGTTATTATGGAGAGAGAAAGAGAGAATGTGACTCAATCGCCAGATCCGCCGACCAAATCGTCCACCTACGGACCTGCCCGGCTTTATTATTTCCGTTTTCTTGCGTGTTTAGAGAGACGGCGAGTAACTTCGTCACCGTTTATGGTGGTGGCTATGGCGAATGACTGGTAGTTGTGGTGGAGTCGGTGGCAATATCATATTGCCAATATGGAGAGAGAGAGAGAGAGAGAGAGAGAGAGAGAGAGAGAGAGAGTAGACAGAGAGGCTGGGTAGAAAACTAGAAGAAAAATGTGACCCATGGATTTCTTTTCTGCCCATAGTTTTCTTTATTTGTTAACTTTTGGGTAAAGTATAATGTATTTGGGCTTTTTATAAATTGTGTGTGAGAGACGGGGATTTATAAAGTGGTAGGATGATGTCTTTGCAATGGTTCCATGGGGTGAACCATTAAATAGTCATGTGTTGGTTTTGGGTTTAGACCATTGGTTGTGAAGGAGGCCTATCATCCAAGATTGTCCTCCACCTCAACTACCACGTCATCAAGGGTTAAGAGCATTGTCCTTCCCTTAAAAAAAAAAGAAATAAACCAAAACCCAATCAAGAGGCCCGTCACCCCCGGCAAAATCTGGACGCTCATGCCTATGCCGGCATAGGGGGACGGTGTTTTCCGGGGCGGCATCACCTTGCCGGCCGTATGTTGGTACCACACCGAGAGGCCTTATAATCACGCAATATTATTAGATATTGGTAACATGATATTCTACATGAAATCACGGATTAGAGTGTTTTGCGTCTACAGGTAAAACATTCGTTTACCGTCTAAAACAAATGAATAGGCATATCAACCAGCGTCATGTGTGATACGTAGTCGCATCCATATGTTCTTCGTATATCCCCGTGCGGAGCACGGGCATAATCTGCTAGTTACTATACATATTAATTCACAATAGTCGACGCAATAGCCGACTTTGTGATTTCCTTTTTCCCGCCACAAAAGTTTCCTTATTTCGCTTTGTCCCCCAGCTTTGGTCGGTACAGGGAAATTACTATTAACAACATAAATCAAGTCAAGTCAACTCAAGTCAAATCTCTTAGTTTACCATTGACTCCATAACATAAATCAAGTCAAGTCAAGTCAAGTCTCTTAGTCAACCATTGACTCCATGATTTTAGCTATTGTATTATATTGTACATTAGACTTAGTCAACCATTGACTCCATAATCTTAGCTAGAGTTAGTCATATGTAAAGCCTATATAAAGGCCTTGATATATTGTTGATAGACACACAAAAATATTACATAATACAAATCCTATTGTTTATATGGTATCAAGAGGCTAAAAGCTCCCTTGAGCCAACTTCGATCCCAACCTACTCGACAGACACCTTTTGTCCGCATTCTTTTTTTTCTTTCGATTCACCATGGCCAAACAAATCACCCACATTACCGCCGCCACAACCCGAAACCAAGGGCCACCTAAAACTACCAATACCAACACTCGCCCGACTCGCAACAATAATACCTATTGCTACTATTGTAACATTCCCGGACATGACACTAAAGATTGTCGCAAACTTAGTCGCTTCCTACGAGAACACAATGTCTCGCCTCAGAATACCACCACCCCGGTGGTTAACTACACCACCCCTCACCCAACGGCTACAACCACATCTTGGATGTGGGACACCGGTGCGTCCAACAACACCGCGAACAACAACCAACAATTTTCCGTTCTTTCCGAATACGGAGGACCCGATAAGATCGTGCTAGGTGATGGTAAAAATCTCCCTATAACTCATATTGCTCAAACATCTATTCCGACAAAATCTCGCCCACTTCTTTTAAACAACATTTTAATTGCTCCTAATCTTCGAAATAATCTTTTTTCTGTTGCCAAAGTTTGTCGTACTAATCGTGTTTCCGTTGAATTTTTTCCATATCATTTTTTGTCAAGGATCTACGCACAGGGGCGCGCCTCATGCGGGGAGTGAACGTTAATGATTTCTACTATGGACCAATCTCCTTGTCTCCTCAAGTCAACAACACCAAAACAAACTCTCTTCTCATGTGGCACCACATACTTGGACATCCATCGCTTCAAGTGTTCAAGTCTTTAATTTCTAGATTGGGACTTCGTTTTAATAAGGTGACCCATGAGTCTTTTCATTGTACTTCATGCTCCCTAAATAAAAGCCACAAACTACCTTTTGGCAAAAACTCTTTTGTTGCCAATCAACCTCTACAACTTCTCTACTCCGACGTATGGGGTCCCGTAAAAACGTCAATCGATGACTTTAAATACTATGTCATTTTTGTTGACTATTTTTCCAAATACATTTGGTTATACCCAATCAAACAAAAATCCGATGTCAAAATTCTTTTTCCACAATTTAAATCTCTTGTTGAAATTTTTTTCAAAACCAACATTGTTGCGTTGTTCACTGATAATGGGGGTGAATATGTGGGTCTTTCACCTTATCTTGCCTCTCAAGGTATCTCCCATTACACGACACCACCTCACACACCGGAACAAAACGGTATTGCCGAACAACGTCACCGACACGTTGTGGAAACCGGCCTCGCATTACTCCACTACTACCACTTACCACAACATTTTTGGTCCCATGCCTTTCAAACCGCAACCCACCTAATCAATCGTTTGCCTACACCCATCCTTAACAACAAATCTCCATACGATATGTTGTTCAAAACCGCTCCTACTTATTCCAAACTCAAACCGTTTGGTTGTCTTTGCTACCCATGGTTACGACCCTATGCTACTTCCAAACTCCACTCCCGCTCAACGGCGTGCATATTTCTTGGGTACTCATCCTCCAATTCGGCATTCAAATGCTATGACCCTACTAGTCACAAACTATACCATTCTCGCCACGTTGAATTTATCCCACATATTTTTTTCATCTCAAACCACCAACCCTCATCCCAAACACATGTCATTTGACTCCTTCCTATCCACACACCAATCGGCCCAATCAACCTCCTCTTCTAACCAACCCACTCCAGACCCAAACATTTTGCATCATCCAATCCCTACTCCACAGCCCACATCACCCGAAGCTCAAACCCCTACTCCACAAACCCACGGTCCACCTCCTATACCTCCTGCACACAGCCCACCCTCCCACACAACAGGCCCAAATAACCCATCCTCCCACACAACAGGCCCAAACAACCCAACCTCTCACACAACAGGCCCTACACCCCAGCACACCGAGACACCCTCACCAACCGGCCCACCAACTCCACCCGATAACACCACCCCTACCCCAACCGCTTCCCACTCCACCGACCCCAGCTCACCAATGTCTTCATCCAACACATCCGATGATCCCACGAACTCACCTCCACATAACCCTCAACTACCTCGTCGACAACCAAAACCCAACTCAAAGTATTACAACCCCAACTTTGTCAACTCTACCACCATTCACCCTCTACCCGTTTCTCTTGAACCATCCACTTATACTCAAGCCTTGAAAGATCCGGATTGGCGCCATGCCATGGATCTTGAGTATAATGCTCTCCTTCATAACAACACTTGGGAACTTGTCCCTCACACAACCCAAACTCCCATTGGTTGCAAATGGGTATTCCGAATCAAACGCAAACCCGATGGCACGATTGACAAGTACAAAGCCCGTCTAGTTGCCAAAGGGTTTCACCAACAATATGGAAAAAACTATCATGAAACATTTAGTCCCGTTACTAAACCCGTTACCATTCGCACCGTTCTCTCTATTGCTCTTTCAAAAGGATGGTCTTTACGTCAACTAGACGTTAATAATGCGTTTCTTCATGGGACTCTTCACGAAGATGTCTTTATGGTGCAACCTCCTGGGTTCACCAATACGGAATTCCCTCGTCACATTTGCAAACTCAAAAAAATCCCTCTATGGGCTTAAGCAAGCACCGCGTGCTTGGTACATCGAACTAACCAACTTTCTCACTCGTTTTGGCTTTAAAAATGCATTTCTGAACCCTCTCTCTTTGTATACAATATCAACAACATCACTTGCTACCTCCTTGTGTACGTTGACGACATTGTCCTCACCGGCAATCACAATCCATTTATGGATTCCTTTGTTCAAGCCCTAAGCAACCAATTCTCTATCAAAGACTTAGGCCCTCTCCATCATTTTCTAGGAATCGAAGTCATTCCTACGCCTCATGGTCTATTTCTTTCCCAACATCGCCACATTCAAGATATTCTTACCACCTTTAAAATGGATGGTGCAAAAGAGGTTCTCACTTCTTTAAGCACTTCCGACTCTCTTTCTTCCTTTGACTCCACTTCCCCAGTCGATCCCACTCCCTACCGCCAACTTGTAGGCACTTTGCAGTATCTTGCCTTCACACGTCCCGACATCTCCTTTGCCGTTAATAAATTATCTCAATTCATGCACTCACCTAAACAATCACACTGGCAAGCTCTCAAACAGGTACTCCGTTATTTGAAAGGAACGGTCCATCATAGGTTGTTCTTGAAACGCAATACTAACCTAAACTTGCAGGCTTTTTCGGACTCGGACTGGGGCGGTATTAATGATGGGGGACGGTCCACTACAGCATATCTCATATATCTTGGGTCTAATATCATCTCTTGGAAATCTGCTAGACAAAAAACTGTCTCTAGATCATCTACCGAAGCTGAGTACAAAGCACTCGCTAATGCTGTGGCTGAACTCTCATGGGTTAAAAAATTACTTGGTGAACTCGGGCTCCCAATTAAGAGCATCCCATCACTTTACTGTGACAACACTGGAGCTACTTATGTATGTGCAAATCCTGTTTACCATTCCCGCATGAAACACATCGCTCTGGACTATCACTTTGTGTGGGAACAAGTCAATTCTGGGCAACTCAAAGTTCTTCATGTCAGCTCCAAGGATCAACTCGCGGATGTGCTCACCAAACCACTTGCACGTGCACCCTTCCTATATTTTCGATCCAAGATTGGAGTCTCCAACGGATCCTCCATCTTGCGGGGGCGTATTAACAACATAAATCAAGTCAAGTCAAGTCAAGTCAAATCTCTTAGTCAACCATTGACTCCATAACATAAATCAAGTCAAGTCTCTTAGTCAACCATTGACTCCATGATTTTAGCTATTGTATTATATTGTACATTAGACTTAGTCAACCATTGACTCCATAATCTTAGCTAGAGTTAGTCATATGTAAAGCCTATATAAAGGCCTTGATATATTGTTGATAGACACACAAAAATATTACATAATACAAATCCTATTGTTTATAATTACAAGTTTGCCCTCCGACCTTCATAAACATGTTTATGTGAGAATTTATTACTATACGAGCATAAGTGATAAATCACATGACATACGACATATAGCCTCATGTGTCATGAGATAGTCATGCGTGACACATCAATTTTATCCTTCTTTTAACATACAATTATCTCAATTTCTTGTGACACTTCTAATTAATGACTTGTTTACGTATACTATAAATACGATATGTTATCGTAATATTAGATTAGCGTCCCGGGTTGATAAATAATTAACGCTCAAACAAAAAAAAATAAACGTATGTAAAAAAGTTTGGTCGACCGTTTCATTAAATAAATCAACTTCTAATCTTGCGTTTTTTCGTGAACATCTAGAAAGAATGTTAACAAAAATGAGGATGTTTATAGAAGAAAAAAATGGTCTCTTAAGCAATTTTAATACTTGTTTGGATCGACATTTCAAATGACAAGTCATTATTTAAAATGATCAATAATAATTATTTGAAAACCTATAAAAGCGTAAGCTTATTTTTTCTAAATTCTAAAAAAATAGTGATAGAAGAATAATAGTATTCGGTAGTTATTAGTTGAGGAATTGAAGTAGTGGTGTATTTGCGTTTATGTTGCAAATTGTTGTTAATTGAAAAAAAAAATATTAAACCAACATGTGTCAATTGTCACGTATCAACCATTTTGGTCACGTATGATATAAGAGTGACTTACAAGTTTATTTTACTATAAGTATGCAAAGATATTTAGAAGCTCACATTTCAACTGATTGGTTATCAACCCCCCACCCACACACATAATTGCGGGTTACGATTACGATCATACAATATTTGACACACAAAATATAGAAATTATGTCACGTATTTTTTAGATCACAGGATTGGTTGTCGGTCATGGTTGATTTATTGGTTTTGCTCGACATCTCATGCGAGTAGTGATAGGTCTGATTCTGTATTACTTGCATCGATGGTATACTTGTTGTCCTTGTAAATTATAATCAACTAGGGGTATAAACATACGTGTGTTGCACGTTTTTCGTTTTTGTTAAAAAAAAAAAAACAATGTTTCAAGCCTGGGTACATCGTGCTTCCTTCGGTGATTAATCTCGAGCCAGTAAAAAAAATAGCCAGGATGCATAGCTGCAAGGTTGTGCCATGTCGTGTCTTTCTCAACTGAAGAGTAAGTCGGTTAAATCTGATCCTCTTTTGTTTCCACGCCACAACTCCACTCCCATTTTGATTTCAAGTATGCATAGGCGTAAAAGGAGTTTATAACCACTTAAGCCGATAACTATTAGCGAATGACCTAACCTCTTCATCTATGTACCAACCTGCAGTAACCCAATCAATCATTACAATAGCTAAAATTGAAGTGTCCTCAATTCCTAAATGAGAAAAACAAAAATGTAAAATATTAAAAATAAAAACATAGTATAAGGTTCAATATTTATGACCAGACACTTGACAGTTAATGTGAATTAAGACGAGACTCATTAACTTGGCCTAATGCCTACACGGACCATCACTTTAAATTTACGAAACATATATGAAGAGAACGAACTTCGAATGATATAAGAGTGACTTACAAGTTTATTTTACTATAAGTATGCAAAGATATTTAGAAGCTCACATTTCAACTGATTGGTTATCAAATACCCCCCCCCCCCCACACACACACACATATAATTGCGGGTTACGATCATACAATATTTGACACACAAAATATAGAAGTTGTCACGTATATTTTAGATCACAGGATTGGTTGTCGGTCATGGTTGATTTTTGGTTTTGCTCGACATCCCATGCGAGTAGTGATAGGTCTGATTCTGCTATTACTTGCGTCGATGGTATACTTGTTGTCCTTCTAAATTATGATCAATTAGCGGTTTCTAGTGTGGGTGAAATACTGAAATACAACCAGGGCCGGCTCAACCATTTTGGTGGCCTAGAGCGGAGTAAAAATTCGGGGCCTTAAAAAAAAGCCATTTGCAGAGTTGTAGTCCCATAAGTAAGATAACTCCAATGAAAAACCTATTCAAAATTCAAAATTTATGTTTCCATCCATCTCTCTCATCTTATCTGTTGTTTTTTTATGTTGCTCTTTGTTCTTTCTTGATGCAGTAGACAATAACTGGTCAAGTTGTAAACCCTAGAATGAAAACAAGCGCATTTATTATATGTTGGTATTTCATGAGGATACTTAATTGATTAGGAAGCATGCTCGTATATTAGAGCATCACTTAGGCCCAAATGAATCCCATTTTCATATACAAACTAAAAAAATAAAAATAAAAGTTGAGGGCCTTATAAAATTGGGGGCCCAAAAATCTAGCATAAAAATAATTAGGCTAGAGCCGACCTTGAATACAACTTATTTATTTACAATCCACATTATATATATATATATATATTTAATGAATAATGCATTTCATTCCATAACAACGAACATTAAAATCAAAATAGCGGGTAGATGGGCAACAAATCTGCTGGTCGCAAGGTGGATCTCCCTTCCACGGGATCCGACAAAAAGTTTACAGGAGACTCCTTCTTAGCTGATATCCCCGCTTTTCTTAAAATGTCCCAAAGAACGTCCCGGACCCAGTCATGTCGGTACTTAAACTCGGGCAGCTCCTTGCAGTGAACCGCATGCTCCACGTACTTATCCAAGTAGGCCTTACGACAGATCGGGCAGACTTCGTCTTCATGGTTGATGGGGACCATCAACCGGTATTTAAGAATGCTCCTGTACTCAACCGCCGGCATACTTTGACTTCAACCGTCGATCGAGATAACAGACAAAAAATCTTGGGCCTGGGACGCTTGCAAGCATTCAATAACCGCCTTTTGACATGGGGACAGATCAAAGACTTTGCCAAAGAGAGCATTCGCCAACGTTTTTATGAGGCTTTGGGGGGGTGTACTTATTAGAAAAATCGCAAATATCAAAGTCTGAGAGAGAGTCGTTTACTCGTTTAGTCTATCGAAGGCCTAAACGTAATCCAAGTACATATCAACCACCCCGCTATATTTTGAAAGATCGGATCTAGATGTATCAAAGTTTATTATGTTTGTCAAATACACTTAAAAAAAAAGTAAATTAAAATAATTTTTTTTATATAAACAATTCGGTAAAATTAGTTACACGATCTTGCTTTTTATTTTCCTTTTTATAAACATTCCGGTAAAAATTTTAGCAAATCGGGTTGCTTAAAGAAAAGTAATCTTTTTTTTTTTGTTCACGTAAACAATTTCTTTATTACATAAGCGGCTTGTTTAGAGAATCGGGCATGTGTTTTTGCCCTTCGCTTTTAATACTTTTGGAGTGTTGGCCCCGCAAGCAATCAACCTCCTCGATCGCGTGAAGAAAATTGTGTAAAGTAATTCTCAAGAGAGTAGTTTTACAATACAATAAGGGGTAGTGGCACAGCTTGTGGCTCGTTTACCCGCGTCTCACTTGTAATTGGTTGTTTTCTTAATATAATTGTACTCGATTTATAATTTTTTTAATTAAATAAGCGTCATAACCAATTGTGTGAATTAACGGTTCAAAATGTTGGATCGAACTGTCCGGTTATAAGTAAATTTTTAGAATTGTTAATATTAATTGTTTGAAATAACTAACAAAATGAATTAATAACTTTTTTTTTTTTTTTTTTTTTTTTGAAAAATGCACTTCATTAAAAAAAACGAGCAAGCCCTCAAAATGAGGACCGCAACGCAAGCAACTACAACATATACAAGGGATTTTTCACCCAATCCTTCCAAACCAAATTACGAAACCGCGACCTACTTTTTAACCATAAAAAAGCCCAACACTTAATCAAAGCTATAACTTCGGCGACCTTTGGCATCTTCCCTTGGAAAACTTTAGCGTTTCGAGTCTTCCATATAGACCAACAACAAGTCATAATAATCTCTTTAACAATCTTCTTGGCCCACTTGTTATTGTTGACTTGATGATGAAGTGTCAGCACATCTTGAAAGTCAAATGCAACAATCGGTCCAATCATACACCAAGATCCAATCGAAGCCCAAATAGCATCTGTAAATATGCAACTAGTAAACAGATGGTTTACATCCTCATCTTCATAGTCGCACAAGCAGCAAACACCACTTTGGACATTAATATTGCGTCTTTGTAGGGCTATTTTTGTAGGAATCCGGTCCATTTCTGTTCGCCACGTGAAGAGGTTCACTTTACAAGGTATCCACGTCTCCCATTCCATCTTATGATCTCTCAGAACTTCCGAACCTTCTTTTAAAAGACTTTTAGCTGCAGCTACAAAAAAATAGATTACTACTATCACCATTCCAGCACCATAAATCTTTCGAGCCTGAAAAATAAGCTGAACCGATCAGAAAATCAGCATCCTGTAATTCCGATAATTCCTCTACTGTAGAAGGCGAACGCCTCCAGTCCGGGGTAAAAGAGTAACACGTCAGCAGTCTGCAACAGTCTGTCTGCGACCGTACAAAAGCGATTTTTTTCCAAACAGAATAGTCTAGGCCATCTTATGTTCAAAGCCGTTTCGCCAACCCAAATATCTGACCAAAAATGTATGTTTTTACCGTCCCCCAGCTTTGGCCTAATAAGATCTTGTAGCGATTTACCATTAAGTTTGACAGAAGCGATTTCTTTGACAATGTTCTTCCAGCACCCTTTAACTCGATTATTAATTAGAAGGAAACCCCACCGACCTCTCGTATTGTGGATATGACAAACAATTTTCGTCCATATTGAATTGGTTTGCGACTTAAATCTCCATGCCCACTTTGCAAGAAGAGCAATATTCGCATCCCTAAGTTTAGTGATGCCTAGACCCCATTTTTCTTTGATTTAGTAACAGTGTCCCACGCGACCAAATGAATTAATATATATATATATATATATATATATATATATATATATATATATATATAAGTATTAAAAATGAGTGATAAAATCACAAACTATATATATAGTTAGAAAGAAACGAAACTAGTAGCAAATACTCAAAAATGTGTAAATTGGACTTGGTATGGTTCTTTTCCTATGGTTGGCAAGTGGCAAACAGGAATAAACAATTTTTTTTACGACAAGTGGTGTAACTGGTGGAGCTTCGGTTAACACCGTGGGCCAGCCTATACTCATTACCCATTCCACCTGGATTAGGGATCTCTCAAGGTGGAACTACCACATGTGGTAAATATGGCTCCGACAAAAATCAAACCCTCAACCTCCACTCTAGCTCCCCCAATTTTCACCAATTGAGCTAGGCTTCATCGACAGGAATAAACAATTGGCCCCCATACATGTCATACATGTCACATTTACTCATGTATAACTTGAGGGGGGGAGGGGGGTAATTACTTCCGTTTTAGACAAACTTAAGGGGTACCTTTTCATATGTTAACACAACACGCATGTGTGCACAAATTAGTAATAATAATAATAATATACTTATTTGATAAGAAAAGGTTTTCTCATCATCATCACTCTCAGTTAATTCTAGAAATAACAAAAGTTAAGGTAGGGTTCGAAAAAGGTAAGATGTAGACAACCTTACATCTACCCCATGAGAATAGGGAGACTGCTTCCAATGAGACCCCCGGCTCAATGGTAGTTTTGTATCAAGTCTTAGACACAAGGCACATAACACTTAGCGACCCAATTGGTGCATGTACCCCCTTGTCCAGTTGTCCTTTGGTTATCAACGTCACCACTTGATGCATGATTAACCGTCCGTCATTTTTAACGTTATTTTCATGAAATTAGTAAGATAACGTTATTAAAAGGTTTTCTAATTTGAATAATATGTCTTCATCTTTCTTTTTACATGTGCATTATAAACTGTTTTCGATACTATCATTAACGATGCGATAGTGCATTTGCGGGTTTTGGGTGTGTACACCACGCTAGTTGGGCGTTGAGGAAACATGTGTAATTATAAGCACGATGTGAGGAGCGCATTTTCAGGGATTCTCTTGAACGTCCCTGATAACAATAGCACATATTGATCAATTCCTCATACAAATTTTCTTCCAAAATAATCACCAACATCTTAAAGCTCAAAGATTAGTGTGGGCTGTAGAATTGCTAAGACATTTAACACGTACATTTTCTTCTACTGGTATATGCTACAAAGTTTAATTCCATACACGAATATGTATCTTGAGTAATAGATGGAGCATTTACAAAACCACTTCATTTTTTAATAGGACATGTAAAGCTTCTTTTTTGGTATGTTTGGCAAAACTAGCTGATGGCTGGTAGCTGGTAGCTAGTAGCTGTAAGCTGGTAGCTTTTTAAATATATTTTAGTGTTTGGCATAGTAGCTGAAACTTTTAATAAAATGTATAAAATGACTAAAATAGGCATAATTAAAAGCTTGTAAAGAAGGTTTTTATTTTATTTTTAAAATAAAATTGGTATTTATGTCATTTACTAATTAAAAGATTGTAGGTAGTAGAGTTTTTTCTTAAACACTGGTACTAGTAACTTTTTACTATAAAGCTTTTTTCTCATAACCTAAAAGCTTGAAACTCTTAAAAGCTACTTGCCAAACGTACCCTTAGTCAGAAAGATTTCTACTCATTTCTGGTAGCATGTTACACGTTTTAGAGGTGTGTACGGTTTGGTTTGGTTCAGTTATTAGCATTAACTGAAACCATAACTAATGACATCGGTTAATATACTTTATTAACCATTCGATTTTTTGGTTAATCGGTTTGGTTTATTCGGCTAGTTTGTCGGTTCGGTTAATATCCAGAACAAAATTTTGGCTAATTTTTTTTATTAGAAATACATGAAATAGAGACATAAATACATGAAATGGAGGTATGAAACATGAAATGAAGATATTAAAGTAAAAAATACATGAAACTATGAAACGTTCGGTTCGGTTAACCGAGGGTACTAAAAAAACGATAACCGATTTTAGGTTAATTTGATTTTTGGTTAGTTTTGATTCGTTTCATTGGTTTTTGGTTCGATTTCTATTAACGGTTCGTTTTTTCTCACCCTTAGATGGTCACGTTTGCTAAAGGGTATTTGTTGAAAATGATTGTTTTGCACTTTTTGAACCATAATCTGTTGATAACTAACCTTTTTACCCAAAATAATCAATTCACTTCTCTAAATTTCATTAACTTGTATCTAAATGACAAGTTTTGCTATAAAAAATTAAAAAAAAAAAAAACTTTGGGGGGGGGGGGGGGGTCGGGGACTGGATCTGAAGTATGATTATTCTAAAATGAGGCTGGACCTAGGGGGCCCGGGGACCGGATCTGAAGGGTGCGGGGCTTCGTTGGTGTGTACCGTTAGCCGTTAAAAAAGGGATGTTTTACATAAAAAAAAATGCCATAAAAACCTTACAATTTTAATCTTAATCATCCTTAACTGATATACAATTTTAGTGGTAGTTTTGTTAAATACTTATTAGTATACACACACCAGTGGAATTTTGCATGTAATACAGTGAGAATTCGGTTTTTATCCATATTGATTCGTTACGTTACCAATAAGTATAGTAACTAAAGGACGAAGCAAAAACAAATAAAGTTTCAAAAGACATAAAAACAATTATTTATTCGTTTGGTAATGTCGTTATCGGTATTAATGTCAATAACAGTTTGGTTAGTCACAATAATAGTATGTATCGGTAATCACTATTGATTAAGATACCAATAAACGTAATTTATTTCAAACATAACGCAAATTTCAACAAAATTTTGAAGGGGGTGTTGAGAAAAAGAAATTAAATACACATAACTTTCTTTTTAACGGCCAACGAATCAATTTTCGAGCACTCTTGGGCACCCTTTTGGCAAATCAGGCACTCGAGAGTACCCGGGCCACCAATTGTTACCAATTCCCGGGAAAACCCAACCACTCACCCGCCCGAAGGCACGACAGTGAAATAATCGGTAAAACCGGTCGGGATCAGGACTCGAACCCAAGCCAATGGCCGGGTCATCCCTCATTTCCCCTTCACCAATGTCCTCCAAATGTAGCTAGTGGGAATTGAACCCAAGCCTTCCATAGGAAACTTTAGGCCCTCAACCAACTGGGCTATAAGTGTTGAACATTAAATACATATAACTATTCAGTTTTTTTTTTTTTATATATAAAAGTTAATGAATGTAAATTTTTAAATGGCAAAACATATTAAATGAAAACAAAAATTACATATCATAGTTACTATCATTGCCTATCCAAGCTAATATTAGTGTTTGTATACATTTAAATATTTCAAAGTATATTTTCACATTTGTTGTGTGTTGGGAATCTAGGTGTAGTAAGGACTATCGTGTAGGTACAATAGCTAGTGTCACTCAATCCCCATTTAATTAAGCGTGCAATGGTAAATTGGTAATGGCATTGCACTCTATATATTGTTTTACTAAAAAGGTTCATAAATAATAACACAAATATCATAAATAGAATATTTATAATTGAATATGCTGTTTATTCTTTTTCTTATCTTTTGCACACTAATTGAATATGCTGTTTATTCTTTAAATTATAGAGTGCAATGCCGTTACCAATTTACCATTGCACGCTTAATTAAATGGAGATTGAGTGACACTAGCTATTGTACCTACACAATAAACATAAAAACTAACACAAGAGGAAGATAAACATGAGTTTCTAGCATCGCCTATAGGCTATACACGTAACCTTGCGGGGCTGATGAGGCTAGTGGCACCGCTAACGAAACCGCCCCTAGCGACTTAAGGGGGGAGAAGGGCGCTTGTATATTAATTTTTTCTTTCACTAATTTTAATCAATCCTGCATTACCACATCACTTCACTGATTTACTTCACTGAAACACTTTTTTAGAGGCATCACTTCATTGATTCTTTCATTTAATATTTTAATTTAAATTAAAAAAAGTAACGTTTTTTAATTTTCAGACGGTAATTAATTTTCTAACCGTTATAAAAAAGTAACTATTACAACCTTTTAATTCAAGAAAAGTAACAGTTACATTTTCTTACTATAAAAAACCCCCATAACTTCAATACCAAAATCACAGCCAAACGGTTATCATACTTTAATCATATTGTTAAAATGGTCTCGTGGAACGTAAATGAGGAGATCGCGTTAACGATGGCATACTTGGCAGTGAGAAACACAAATGATCCTGCCGATTTACGGAGAGCTTCGTTTTGGAAGAACGTGTCGGTGGAATTCAATCGAATAACCGGCACGATACATATTCAGAAACATACTACCACCACCCATATTAAAAGATGTAGTTGTGTAAAATTGTATGTGTAGATATGGTTTATATAGGGTAAAATATAAAAAAAAGGGTCAAAATGTAAGCGGCAAAAAAATAGAAAAACGATCAAAATTAACGGTTAAAGGAAAAAAAACCCTTGGAAATACGGGACCCCTACCAGCACGGGTGACGACGGTATTACCGTGCTGATACTGGGGTACTCATGCCCAATTCTGATGGCGCTCGTCCCCTTAATACGTTTTTTTAAGCAAGCTATTCCATTAATTATAGTCTGCAATCAATTTTCTATTTCACTAAAAACAAAATGACATATTACATAATTATAATTATAAGTAGATACGCAACAAGCTGCGTCGTCATCTATTTTGACTTAATGTCGTCATCTATTTTGACTTAATATTAGAAGATCGTCTCATGTGTCATAAGATAATCATTACAAGCACTTGACACATTAATTTTGGTCGTTTTGAGCATAAAATTATGTATGCTAGTTATGTTTGAAGACCAATTGTAATGACTTGTATACATATAGTATAATATTACGCATTCTCTATCCACCCACCAGGCCCTCCCCATCTTTAAATTAAAAAAAAAAAAAAAAAAAACTTACTAAAAACACATTATAACCCATCCACTATTTTATACCTTGTCTCTATATTATGAAAAATTGTTATTCAAGCTTTTCAAAAGCTAATATGCACCCTACACTGAATTATTGTAAGTGTACTTTAACGAGAAATATAATAAAATACGTGTTTGTATGTAAGATAAAGATAAAGATAGATATGGTTTTTAGTTAAATTATATTTAACTACAAATGGAACTACAAATGGAATGTGAAAGGTTTATTAAAATGAGAGATAAATTTTGAAAACTATAATTTTTAGTTAAATGATAGAGTAAAAAATAGTGGATGGGATGTGAATGCTCTAATCAAGATCGATTATTATTCATATATTATTTTTATAAATATGCCAATTAATTTTCTTTTTGTTTAACGAAGTTTGAACGGTTAACATTATTATTGGATTACGTAAGTGAGCCATCATGTTCATCGTGATTAAAACAAAAATAAAGATATCTTACGGTTTTTTCTTTCGTACTACACGACGAGAAATTGGTCGTTTTCTTCGGTGCTATGTGGGAGACTTTGGCCTTTATAGATTCAACTCATCGAAAACCATAAGAGCAAATATTGACACCAGTTCTAATAACACCAATATCCTAACTTTAACCCATAAAAACAAATATCGATATGGTTTTCGATAATACCAATCCCAACAAAAAGAATAAACTTATTTAACTTTTATGGCAAAATAAAGAAACCAAAATTTTGTTGCAAAGCTGAGGAACCCTAAAGTTTAGTATGCCTTATAAAAAACACTCAACCATTTTTGGTTTGGTACACTATCAGTATTTTTAGTTGGTTTATCTTTGAAAACCGTATCATACCGTACCGAGCACTTTTGGTACCATACCCTTTTTGGTGATTTTAGGGTTTAAAGCATGAGACTCTAAAAATATGATAAAATTACCATGTTAGCCACATTTGCTCCTTAATAAAGTAACTAGTGGGTTTACCCACGCGTTGCAGCGGGATCCACAAATGAGTTGCAATACAACATTATGATACTTAGGTTTTTTGCCGCAAGATACGCAAAAAGAATAGAAATATGCACACTATATTTTAACAAGTATTCGTAGAAAGAAAAGAAAAGAAAAGTGCACCGCCACTTACAACTGATTGCAGTTCACCACAAAAATCATGTACTCATTATTGAACAAATCTTAATAAACCAAAGGTATGTTACTGTAACAGACAAATATGAACATAAACATCACTTTTGTGTAAGTTGTTTGGTCATTGCATATCTACATAACCGTGCCATTGAAGACACATTGCTAAATGATAAAGTTCATTTACATGACAAAAGCATGTAGTAATAATATAATATTGTATAAACTATCATATAAATGTCATTGTCCATTTAGAAATTAAAAGTTGTGATTTGTAAGTTTGTAATAGGCTTGCCCTTGAAAATTCATGTAAAATGATATTTGAAGAGTGAAGGCAATGAATGTATAAGTAACAATGCATCAAGGGGTAATATGGAAAATATTTATATGACATTATAGATTTAAAGCATGTGTCTTTTCAAATCCCATCTTAACTTTGATAATTTGGACATATTTGCCCATGTCTCCCCTTTATAATGTAGTATAGATATAGATAGTATGGATATAGATATAGATAATATAAACTAGCTTTATACCCCGGGAGCGTCCGGGGTTGAGAAATTTAATATGATACATTAATTATACATATGAAATAGACTGATGTGCTTTATTATTAGATGCAAGAAAGCCCCAGGTAGCACATAACCTAAAACAATAAACAATGTATTTTCAATGTTAACGTCTAACCTTAAACAATGTATCATTCTAATGTTAACATCAAACCTAAAACAATGTATAACTCTAATATTAATATCTAATAAAAAACAATGTATAACTCCAATGCTAACACCTAACCTAAAATAATGTAGAACTCCGATGTAACTTTAATATTAACACCTATCCTAAAGACTAAACAAATGCACAACTCTAACATACTAATATTTATAGCTAACTTAAAACAATGTATAAGTCTATTAACATATTCAGCTTTGGTTGAAAATAGAATTCATATTTACTGGTTTGAACATAATTAGTGACTTGCTTATACATGATTAATGAATTACATGAACACGTGTTTTTTCCTGTATGAACAAAACCCAAGGAAAAATAGTCGTTTTTTTCTTCGTTTTTTTATATAGCACTATGGTACTCGTTGGAAAAATAATAAAACACTCATTAATTTGGCAGATAGAAGATATTAACGTTTAAAAATTTATAGGAGGAAACATGAGAGAGAAAATTCCATTTTGGTTTTTTTTTTCTTCCTAAAATTACTTAATGTTGGCATCCTACTTGGCACATAATTAATGACTTGCCTATACATGATTAATGAATAACCTGAACACTTTTTATTTTTTTCCTGTATGAACAAAAACCCACAAAAAAAATAATCGTATTTTTCCTCCATTTTTATATAGCACTATGGTACTCGTTGGAAAAATAATAAAACGCTCGTTAATTTGGTGTAATTTTTTTCTTTAAAAAATCTCGTATATAAAAGATATTAAGGTTTAAAAATTATGGGATGAAACATAGGAGAAAAAAATCTAATTTTGTTTTTAAATGTTTTTTTTTCCTAAAATAACTCAATGCTACATGGTATCCTACATGGCACTCTCAAGGAGGATAATGCATGTATGAGTGCCATGTAGGATTAACCATTTTCAAATATATATATATATATATATATATATAAGGGAAGTATCCATAGAAAACCCTGTTTTTTGAGTAAACCCATAGAAAACCCTACTTCTCGAGCTTTTTTTCTTGAAAAAATTAGGGCATGTAATATACATTTTTTAAGTGTTTTGAGCCAAAAAAATAAAAAAAAGCGCTGAAGGGATTTTAAAAAAAAAATAATAAGTTGTGCATCATAACATATGTTAGCTTATTTTTCCACTGGTAACATATGTTATGATGAAAAAATATTTATTTTTTTTAAAAAAATACCCTTCGGTGCTTTTTTGATTTTTTTTGGCTCAAAACACTTAAAAACATGTATATTACATGCCCTAATTTTTTCAAAAAAAAAAAAAAAAAAGCTCGGGAAGTAGGTTTTTTTTAAGGGTTTTCTACAGAACCTTACCCTATATATATATATATATATATATATATATATATATATATATATATATATATAGAGGATGGATATTATGAAAACCCACTCTTAGAGTGGAAACTTGATCTTGACCATCCATCCAATGTGATCAATGGATGATATTCATTTGAAGACTTTTTGGTTTCAATTAATAATATTATATTACAAAAGGGTAATATAGTAATGTTACTAGATAAGAATAATATTATTATAACCACTCTCTCTCCATCAAATCAAGTGTCACATCCTCTTCTCTATCTCTCTCATTCTCCATAACCTTCTTCTCCATCTCTCCATTTCTCCATTCTCATCTCTGTGCTTCTTCCTTTCTCCACCCATTGAAGAATACAAAACCCTTTACCTTCTTCCTTTCTCTGCAACCGTCGCTGCCCACCGTCTCCTCTCGTCCCAACTCCTCTCTCATCTCCATCTCCTCCCATATCCTCCAAACTTCTCTCTCATTTCCATATCTTCCCAACTCCATCTCCTCTCTCATCTCCATCTCCTCTCTAATCTCCATCCCTTGTACCGTCAAAGTCCATGGAAGCAGAACCCTACCTTCCATTCCCTCCCTCCCATGACCTTAATGTTTAGATCCGACGGCATTGGTGACGATTTTCAATTTTAACAGGTATGTATGTGTTCTTAATTTGGGTTTTTGTTGGGTGATAACCCAGTTTTTTATTTTTTTTTTCATTTATCCAGTTTTATTATTTTTATATAAAAAAATTAAAGTGGGTTTTGCTTTGATTGTGAAGTTATTTATCCGAGGTGTTAGAAGGTGACCGGAGACGGTCACAAAGGACGGTCGGTGTTAACAGAGAAGAGGGGGTTGAAGGTGTTCTTTGTGGTTGTGTCCTTAATGTGGTTGTGTCCTTAAAAGGTTTGTTCTTTATAGATCTGTTCTCTTTGTTCTAATTTGTTTCAGTCCACATCGTATATGGTTCCCTTTTTTTTTTGACCAGCAACAATAAAGTAATACAATTATACAATATCATGATTTGCTTTTAATTTGTCTAGTCTCCATGGGTTTATTTGGATTTGGATTGGAAGGTGGAAACTTAGTTAGTATTATTTATTTTTAGATTTCGGATGATGATTTGGGTACCACAGATGATGATTTGGGTAACAGTTTATACTACTAGATTTTGGGATTAACACGCGTTAAATAATTTTTTTTTACGTCACTATGCTAGATGGTGGTTTGGTAACACATGTTAACATCTCATCCATGGTTTTCTGTTAGCACCACAGATGATGATTTGAGTAACAGTTGATACCACTAGATTTTTCGAATTAACATGCGTTAAATCACTTTTTTAAGTCACTCTGCTAGATGATGGTTTGGTAACACATGTTAACACATTTTTTATATGTCAGTATGTTAGCTGATGGGTTAGTAACACATGTTAACATCTCATATATGGTTTCCTGTTAGCACCACAGGATTTGAGTAACAGTTGATACCGCTAGATTTTTCGAACTAACATGCAAAAAGATTAATAACTATCACAAATCTATGCTTGAAGGATTGAAACCAACGAAGGTACAAAGGACGGAGAAGCATGATACGATAGAAAACTTGTACAAACGGGTTCAACCTGCTTAGCCGTTTTAATGAGACGTGTCAGTAATTATGTTACTGTGTCATGTCATTTATGTTACTCAACATTTATATTTAATCATGTTAAATATGTCATTGTATTTGTGATAGCGAGTCAATTGCATTTAATCATAATAGACGTGTTGTATTGTGTAAATTGCTTATTAAGCATATTTGTGTTTAAGAAAAAGAAAATGACACATATAGTTATATAATGTCATGTTTAAATGTTTAACACATAGCATTTAACAATCTACACTAAATTAAGGAAAAATTGTTTTATATGATACAACACCAAATAGACATTAATGTTTATTTGGTTATCTTGTTCTATACCATTTGTAATAGGTTAGGTGAGAATATTAATAATACCATTTGTCTTATACCTAGGTTGTTAATAAAGTCGTCTTAGAAAATAAATATCTCACGGTTTATAGATAGATTTAGAGATAATAAACAATTAAACATAAATAATAACAATCCAAGTTGTGATCACGGAAGTAATTTAACCATAAATATTGGTGAAGGAGAGGACAACGTTAATGATGGACAAATATTTGAGAAACACTCATAAATACTTGAAGATCAAAGAATTGACAGGGTACATTGTTCAAACTCACTTATATGTTTGTATGTACGTGTTTTAGTGTTTAACCACATGATTGTATATATGAGGTATTTTCATTACACTGACGAGTCAAAGATGTGCAAGAATATAATCTTACACACAATTTGATAACGTAACTTGACACTAATATCCTACTTCGGAGAAAAATAGCACAAATATGTAGAAATTATCATCACGTTGTTATACTTAGAAATCATAATATTATAAATGCTAATAGGATAAGTATATTTAAGAAAAGTTCATAATTTTTTAAGTGTAGGATATCATATGTATTTGTTTAATAAAGTTAAGATAAAAGAAATAGGTCTGCTTTCAGTTGCAAAGATTGTGTAATTAATAAATAAACTGAAGGTGTTTAGATATCAACAAGCGGGGATAGCTCAGTTGGGAGAGCGTCAGACTGAAGATCTGAAGGTCACGTGTTCGATCCACGTTCACCGCATTTTATTTTAGTTTTTAGAATTACCCATACGGTCATACCTGATTACATGTCCATCATAGTTCAACTTCCTCGGTTGTCAAAGTCGTAATTTTATTAGATTTGAGTCGTTAAATTTTATTGATTTTCACTTGCTTTTCTTTTTGTTTTTTTTTTACATTTAATTTATTATATGAATACGCATCGAGTAAAAGCAAGTCACCTAAATAAAAGTCAGACAGTGAAGTAGCAAAGATAGCGGGTCAAATGATCACATCCGAAAGGAAAAATCGGTTTTGGATAAATTATGATTCACCAAATTGCACTGGCGGAACTTGAACAAATATATAGGGAGCCGAAAGTCCAAACTCAATACGTATAAAATTTTTGGACGAAATACGCGTAAATTTACACTAGTGACTCGGCCCCAAAGAAGTTTCACTCTTGCCTAATTGGTTTGGTTATTCGGTCATGTCATTTGCAGTTTATTAGCTATAAACTTTGCAAATATCAACTTTTTAGCTCAAAACCACACATAAAGGTTAATACTGTCGCAATGTTCAAAATATGACTGGGTAACTTTTTTGTTTATTTTTATACAATGTTTTTTTTGTTAATGTTATTTAATTAATGTAGTTTTGTTAACTCTTGCAGTGTTGTCAAATAGATAAGTATCGCAATGAGTCATGTTGTGTTGGGTGATGTCTTCTTACAAGGTTGTGAAATGATATTTTTATTGTTAGACAACATGTAGTGGTAATATGAAAGGACGTTAAATGGCAAATTTCAAGCCCCTTCGCGCCCTGCAACCCCCCCCCCCCCCCCCCCCCCCCGCTCCTTGTTAAAGGGTGCTAACGGGGCTTCAAAATGGCAGGCGCTAAATAATTCACGCCAAAGACCACAATTGCTCAACCAATTAGGTGATGCTCTCCTCCCCTTTGTCCAATTAGAAGCCACCCACCATAATTTATTTTTTTTTCTTTTTTTTTACTTCAATTTAAATATCCTTATATATATTGGGGTTGGTGGCCCAATGGTAGAAGCAAAGCTTCTAGGAACACCTAAGGGGAGGTCATGGGTTCAAGTCTCACAAATAGTAGAAATTTGCCGTTAAAAAAAATATCCTTATATACACACACTCACACCACACCACTTGTGAAATTCAAGCCCTTTCAAGCCCCTAGTAAGACCCACATGCTACTTGTAAAAAAATGCCCAAGTGAGAGGTTCTAAATTTCACCCCCACTACACATGGTCTTATCTATACGTATGTCAATATATACTTATATAGACACATTGTATAGAATCATTGTAGCATTGGGTTAAAAAAGCCTGTTTATAAATGGGTTCACCAATCGAAAATCCCTAACCTATTTATAACCAAGCGGTTCGGGTTTAGCCTAACCGGTTTTTATCTAACTTGCTTACATTTTGGTTTTGTGTTGGTTGAAAACCGGTTTATATGTTCAACTCTACTCACACATAAATGAAGAGAATTGGAAACACACAAATTAGATGAAATTCCAACGGTTGAATCATGCATAAGATATGTAGGTGTAACCCATTAAATATTCACTTTGTTGTCGATTACTGTGATACACTTGAATCGGTTTATTATTTTTAGCCTCGGGTTAAAGAAAGCCGGTTTAAGAACCGTTTCACCAATCGAAAGTCCATAACCTATTTACAACAAGTTGCTTGGGTATAACCCTTTATTTGTTCTCTTAGTTGTTGATTGATGTGAGACACTTGAATTAAGTTATTGTTTGTATCATCGAAGTTAAAAAAAAGTCCACCAATCGAAAATCCCTAGCCCAGTTACGTTGGTTCTTTTGTATCATAAATCGAGTTAGCAACATTGTATTATTAGATGACACTTAGCGATTAGATTAACATATGGTTAGTAAACAAAGTATATATGCCTCGACCTTTTATATCATAAACCCATGTGCATCTCTAGTACCTAAGTAATCTAACCAAACTTTTCCAATGATCAAGACTTGGATTACTAGTATGTATACTTACATACTTGCAACATATGCTAAGTCCAATCTAGTGCAACTCAAAAGATACACCAGACCGCCAATGATTCTTGAGCATTCTAATTTGGAAGCTCACTTACACATCTACATGTTGATTATTGTAGATTAGAGTTCAAGTTACGTTCAAGCCCTATGCATTAAACTTCTCAAGAACGTTGTCTACGTAGCGTATTTGAGATAACACTAGTCCCATTTTGCAATTATGTAATCTTTACCCCACGAAATACATACGCGAAAATCATACATTCGATATTAAACCTCACATAACTCAATTGTGTCATCACTTCCGATGAATCATATATCTTCCACATGAGATGTAAGATGACATAATATAAAGTTTTGCTTTTTACATGGAAGTGATTAGCACATTCATAGATTTAGAAACTACAATCCAAACTATTAAAGACTAAACTAGTTGACACACTTTTATCTCTTTTGTCAATTGCCACGAGTTAAAATCTCTCAGATTGCTCAATGTAAATCTCTTATGGACTTTCAAAAAAGTTGTTTTCAGTCATTTTATGAACTTTCAAATTTCTTATAGCCGTTAGAAAACATCACTATAATTGAAGGTTTGAAGCGAAACGGAAGGCTAGGGCTGATGAACTGACGACTAAGAAAAAGAAGGGCTGCGATTTTACAATTGAAGGCTTGAAGCGAGACAAACTATAGATTTTACAATTGAAGGCTTGAAGCGGGACAAACTATAGTATAGAGTCAATGATTCAATGAGGTAGGGAGACCTGCGAACTTCACGGACGTGATTATATTAATGAGGCCCACGAATTCTCATGGATTTTCAGGGACGTCCCTACATACATGTTAACATGAGCTTCTCTACTCTCGTTATCTGCTAGAAATTGTTCTCATGTGGCGCTATTGTTATAATATCCTAGATTGTTTTTAAAAACAAATAGACCATTAGTTAACAAGGTTTTGTAATCATATTTATCATATTAAGTACCTATAAAACTCGAAAGCTGAACCCGAAAAAATCAACATATCAAACGTTATAATGATTCAATGAGACTAAGTTAACTTATTATTATCAACACATCCATTTTGCAACCTCTATAACATCCACGAGATTCAATATCAGTAATACTTACACCTAATGTTACAACCGTTGTACCTTCATCATGTTTCCTTCTGACGTCCATATGGATGCAGCATTGCGGCATACAAGCATTTGACATAGTCTGCACCAACACACACTTTAATATAACATTTTTTGGAACACAAAAGATGCTACCAAGAGTTTTTGACCCACATACCATAAACATATCCGACAAACACGAAGTAATAGGGATATTTCTCAATGGCCAATTAAAAGGTTACATTCACTATATGTTATGAAAATTCACAAGATCTTATATGAATCGAATTCATCTTGGATGTAAAAAAAATGTTTTTAACTACGGCACCCGTGTGTTAATCCCTACAGTTGTGGACTTGTGGATATACCCGTGGGATTATTAAACCTAAAAAAATATGATTGTTTCCCTTGCATAAACATTTTACAACATGACTACTTTAGTTTACAAAAATTTTAAATCATGAAAAGGTAAAGGGCATGCTTCAAAGGGGAAGGAAATACCTTTACTCTGGTTTTGGACCAGCAGCCTGGGCTACATTAGTAATGTTCTTAGTGTCAAATATCTCGATCCAGTAGCCATCGGGATCCTTAATGAATGCAATCCCTTTCATCTTTCCTGCAACAAGGTTGCTAGTCAGCCAAATTTCCCATTTGCTCAATGATAAAAGTGTTCAGTAGTCAGCAGACTAAACCAGTATAGCAACAAGCACATAAAAAGATAAAATGGTACATATTAGTCAATATATGTCTCTGCGATTACATAAAAAGATAAAATGGTACTTTGAAGAACATTACCATTTACAATACTAAACTGATCAGTAGTAACACTAAGTCGTTTTGCAATCACGTTTCAATTCATATGAAAAACCTTGAAGATTATTATCATCTATAAATACTAATTCAACTAGTTGGTAGATTTATGCTGCTAAAAAATTATAAAAACAAACCAACGCTAATAATGTTGACAACTAGTACTTTTGACTAATAAGCAAAGCATCATAACATTTGAAGCCAAATGTAAATATGTAATGTCAATAGAGGTAAAGTTACCTTCATCAGGCTTTTTGACAAATGGAACATTTAGACTTTCAAATCTTTTGCATGCCTTGTATGTATCATCAACTGTTATACCAATATGTCCTGGAGGCAAAAAAGAACCATGTTACTTGCATGAAACAAAAATCTTAGATAATGTCTGTGTATATATCCAAATATGCATGTTAGATAGCATAGCACCATACCAAATCCTCGAGGGTCTGAGTTCCCATTATGATAGGGTTCGAACTTGGGATCATTCTCGGTACCCCAGTTGCTAGGAAAGTGTTAACAAAGGTTAGTATCAAAAGATCGGGCTGACAATACCAAAATATGCATGGAGAATCTAAGAATAAATAAAAGAACAAGAATGCATGCTAATATCTCATACTGTGTAAGCTCAACAGTGGCTTTTCTTCCGAATGTCCATTCGGTACGCTCAACTGGATCTTTAGGAGCTGATGAGGTATCCTGTCGCAGAAGATTCATTAGAACTCCAACAAGTCAATTAAATACTCTGGTAAACAAATTGGGCTGCCTCAGATTACACAGAAAAGATATGCTTATGCAAAACGATAACCGAACCAAACTATTAACAATAAGAAAAGTGCCTACACCTCTGTGGTCTGTGGACTGCTTAATTAAACAAAAGTGTGTCTGCACAGCCACCTAGCCGCCTAGGCTTGAGCTTCAGACCACAAAAAGTGAGGTGTATAAAAAAGCAAACTTGAGGCACAAAAAGAGCACATTAACTCGGCATAAAACGCAGTCTTGGGGCGTGCTTTTTTAATGGGGGAAGGCTTTGTGCACCAGGACGTTCTACATATACTTTTTAGATTGTACTTGTACATATAGGTTAGTTATATATATATTTAACCAGATACAGTGCTTATTTATGTCTAAATTTTGGGTAACTGAGCTAGAAACATATGAGACTTGATACGAAAATTTATATAAATAAATAGCGCCTCACTTTTAGACCTCATCGTCTCGGTGTGCCTTTGGTTTAAAAAAGCACGCTTAAGAGTCTGAAACATGCCTAAGAGTGAGCCGCTGTAAGGCACAGCGCAGCCGCGCAGGCCTCAACGCTTCAATCTATATACGCAAGGCGCACGTTTTACATGAAGCGACCTGTGGTACTTATTTTGGCAAAAAGTTGAACCTAACATGCACCTCATGTATTTCCAACATTTTTATATTGCAGATTGTTGTACATGTTTTTCAGGTTGTATATGTATGCAATTTCAATATCAAAACATATATAAAATTTATTCAGTTATTTGTGTCTAAATATTAGGCAAGTGATGCTAGAAACCTAATAGAATTATGAAATATCTAAAAAAAACAATCATTATTTCCACCTTTGGTATAAAAAGCGGAGTGCTTTTGTGCGCTTCTCGCTTTTTAAAACCAAGGGCACGCCTCATTTTTTTTTAAACAAGATGGATACTTGCAAGGTTTAATCTCTTACCTCATAGCCCATAAAGTACAAACTAAATTTCATATCAGGAAAATCCAGTCTCTTAAGCAATCTGCAGTTACAAAATGAGACAAACATCACCATTACAATCCCACTATACAAAATCTCATACCAAGTTAGGCCTTATTTTATTATACATATTAGACCACCTGTAGTGGTGTGGTTTTTGGGCGCTAATGGGGCATTTTGGCGCCCATTTCGCGCCGGCACACCCCCCCCCCCCCCAAATTAACCGGGCGCTAAAGGTGGTTTTGGCTTGTGGCGCGAAAAATTTTGCGTGAAAGAGGAGCGCGAAAATTCGCGTACGAGTACGTTTGGTCTTAAATATCAACTTGGTTGTGCATTAATGGTTGTACCTTTAGCTTTATTTGGCGTACCACTTTTGTTTTTTTTCTTTCTTTCTTTTTTTTTTACTTTTAGCTTCAATCACTTTCCATCTTTTACAATTTAACCCCAGTACGCCCACTTTCAACTTCGGCCCCCAACACTTTTCTGTTTTACAAATTTTTCATTTTACGTTTATTTAAATTTTGAGTCAACACGTCACAACGTGTGTGCCTAGTTCAACGTTCTTACACCTATTTTTCCGTTTTAACGTCCCCGTCGCAATGCGGTGGTTGTACTTTGTATATCGACTTACTTATTGTTCTCTATGTTCACGTTTCACGTGCATGGTTCAACGTTTTTACATCTACTTCTCATTTCGTTTTTTATTTCTTTTGTTTTACGAGTGCCTACTGCTTTACGCCCCGGGATCAATCCTAGTTTCATTTAAACCCTAAAAAACTCATCAACAGATAGAACAACAACAATAATAACACTTACGACATTCCGAGCACATCCGAGTAGAACTGCAGACTCACTTTCGGATCTTTAATCCTATACATCTGAACAAATAAACCAATTAACCTAATTTCAATCCATTAATAATAAAATACAACACAATTAATTAATTAAATTAAAAACATATTATTAATAAACTAAAACTACCGTCTGCTGCATAAAGTATCCTTTCGTTTCTTCATCCGGCGGGTCACTTCGGAGCCCCGGATTCTTCGCGGGCGATTCATTATCGGAAGTCATTGAAGCTGACACGAAACGACGTCGGTTAAAGGAGACCTGAAATGAACCGATACAATAAACGAAGAGTTAGGTAAATTAATAATAAAAATATGGTGAAAATAAGGATACCTTTGAGGGAGAGTTAGTCAAAATAGAAGGAATTGGAGAGGAAGAAGAATAATAATAATAGGATTTGGTAGAGGCAAACCGCAGTGAACGAAATAATATATTTGTGGTTGCCATCAGATAGATAAAGAGAAAGAGAATAATAATAATAATAAGCTTACGGTTCGAAACGGGAGATGAAAGTAACCTGGTTGAGTGTGGTTATCCTGATACTGATACTGGATAATATTTTCAACGTTAAACCGTTTGTGTGTGTTTAGTTAAAAAAAGAAAGGCATAATCAGTCCTCAAAGTTTCCTATGAGAGGCTTGAGTTCAATTCCCACTAGTTACATTTGAAGGACATTGGTGGAGGGGAAGTGAGGGATGACCCAGCCATTGGCTTGGGTTCGAGTCCTGATCCTGACCGGTTTTACCAACTATTTCACCGTCGTGCCTTCGGGCGGGTGAGTGGTCGGGTTTTTCCCGGGAATTTGTGGCAATTGGTGGCCTGGGTACTCTCGAGTACCTGATTCACCAAAAGGGTGCCCGAGAGTGCTCGGAATTGATTCGTTAGCCGTTCAAAAAAAAATAAACAGTCCTTAAAGATTAGGGGTGAGGATGTTTGTAATAGAAACCGGCATCGACCGACTATGTAGGATAGGCAGGGCTGATATAAAATAAAGCTAGGCTTAAGGCCACTTTTTTTAGGACTCTAAGGTGTTGTTTCTATTTTCTATAGGAAAAGGTCTGCGGACTACATCTGCAAACATCTGCAGGAGAAGAGGTGGACCAAATGTCTGCAGTCTGCAACAAGAAGACTGTTTGTTTGTTAACGTCTGCAGGCTGCTAAAATAAACCGAAATTTAAATAATCTGATTTTTTCCAGCAGTCTGGTGGTGGACCGTGGTGGTGGTGGTGGGTGGTAGGTGGTGGACCATGGTGGTGCTCGGACTCATATACTAAAAAACTTTAAATGAGGGTAAATATTATTAAATTTTAGTAAAACTAATACTACACTAGGCTCGATAAGGCTCGACGAGCCTAACAAGCCTCAAATGTCAGGCTCGAACACGGGCTCGATAAATAAACGAGCTTTGTTTTAGGCTCAAGCTCAGTAAGGCTCAGCTCGTTTCAAGCTTTTTACTGAGCCGAGGTCAAGTAGCTCGCGAGCGGGTCGGCTCGTTTGCATCCCTATATGTGGTATATAATTATGCATGCACACAAAGATCATAAATGATTATATGAATCATGGTATTAACAACAATGCTTTAACAAAAAGGGCTTTAATTTTATTATGGGCTTTGAGCCCCCAAGAGGCTTGAGTAGGCACTGATAATATGATAATTAGTTTTGAATTAATCTTAACTAGTAGGTTTAGCAGTAAAATTACCATTTTGCCCTTGAGTACTATTCCCTAACATGACAGCTTTTTTAATATATAGAGTAATTTTGGTATCGGTATCGTGCAATATGATACCGATATATTATTTTCGTAGTCTATAAAATAGTAATTGTTATAATCGCAATAAAACTAATAATGCTCTTGGTATGAAATATCAAAGTAAATATAGTAAACAAATGATTAAAAAAATTGAGATGGAGTTGGGTTAAGGCATTTAGTAAGAGGAGTGTGAATAAAGGTTAGGTTAGGTTCGATCCTCACCCCACTTCTCAAGTTTCAAAATAACAACAAAATAACTTATGAAGATTGGCATATTGCAATACAACAAACTATTATTTATAATCAGCAAGACACGCGTTAAATTAATGACCCAGCCATCCACTGTTTTTATTGGGTCCCTTTTTGTGCATAGATGCTGTGACTTAACAACATAAAAGTGGGGTTGAATACAACTTAAAGTTTTTTTAAAACACACGAATATACTTTTAGAATATTATAGTGGTTGATAATTTTTTTTATCAGCAGGTTGACACTAAATACATACAACTTCAATCCTGCTATATATACACAACCAAAAGTAACAATCCAACATAAAGATGAGTCGATGACAAACTCTAATAGTGGTCTAAACAAATAAGCAAACAATTAATCTTTTATAGAGTGACATGAACAAACCGAGCTTGTAAAGGGTCAATGAGCAAAACACTCAACAAGTATCTAACTATTTCAATTCACAATGTTGAACTCACATAAAGGTAGAGTTTTGTATGCATAACTCATATATTATAGAGGATGTTTCATCATCAATTTATAACATATAAAATAGGCTTGTGAAAGTTCTTGTTGTTGATGTTATTGGGTCGAAATGCACATAAATGTAGTTAAGAAATACAATTTTGTGAAAGTTGTAGTATTGCTCACTTCTGTGTGACCTTTCCAACCAAATAGATAAAATGTAAGTAGTAACAACCATGTCCACATAAGATGTCAAGCGATTTGTCCAGTAAAGCATCATATGCATGTATCTATAGTTACTATAATAAAGAGATTGGATGGAAAATATTGTAAGGGTGTGACCTTGCATGTTCTTCCCGAGCGAGTATGTTCTTTGTATCAATAAAGCCACTAAGGCCGAAGGTCAAGGGAAACTAGGTCCTAGTTGCGGAAGCAACTTATTGACTTATTGGCTTTTCCAAAAAGCCAATAAGCCAATAAGTTGTTTGGGTTTGATAAAAACACTTTTTGTTTTGGCTTTTTGGTATAAGCTAAAAAGCTATTTTTTAAAAGCCACAAAATCCTGGCTTTTGAAAGTGCTTTTGGCTTCTTAAATACCAAATTACTAATTTGCCCACACTTTATTTCTTTATTACTCATTAGGGTTATATATTATCATGTAAAACTTGCTCCCTACACAATTTACTCTTCCCTCCACAACAGCATAGTTGCCGCCATATCCCTCTGACGACGCCATCGTTTGTATTGTAAGCTTTATTCCTTTGATAATCATCTCTGTTATCTTTAATTTTTTATTCAACATCGCTGCTTTTCATAACTTCTATTATTATTTTAAGTTTCAATCTTATCAAACCTACTGCCCTTTCGAAGTATAAGATCAATATTTATATTCCTTTTTGGCAATTTTGACAAAAGTCAAAAGGATGGTGTGATGCTATGACAAAAATTTTAAATAATAAAGCACTTTCAAAACAAAACAAATATGTACATGTGCACCAGTAGTAGGCTTACTAGGCTAAAATCTTAAATATATATTTTTTAGTGTGAACAATGGATTTTTTTAGGATGGGTTATTTGAAATTTTTTATATTAGTTATTAGGTTTGATGTTTATGGTTTAATCGTTGTGATTATTTGATGTTTGACATCTTCTTGTTTTAATGTTTTATATAGTGGTAATACGTAATTATCAGATAATGGATGAAAACTACCATAATGTTGTTGATTGCGAAACATCAAACAAAAAGATTAAACAAAAAATCGTGTGGGATAATGCGACATTCATGGTGTTTATCAATGCTTGCTTGGTTGAAAAAGAAAATGGGAATAGACCCGGTACTCACTTTAATAAGATGGGGTGGGCGAATTTAGAAAAAACAATGAAGGAAAAAACTGGCAAAAGCTTTGATAAAAAAACAACTTAAGAACAAATGGGACAATATGAAAAAAGATTGGAAGCTTTATGACCGCTTAATACGGCTTGAAACTGGAATTGGTGGGACGAGAAACTTAATCGAAGCATCGTCTGAGTGGTGGGAGGAGAAAATAAAGGTAAGTTTAACTATTATTATTAATAATTTGTAGGTTTGATTCCATCGCGAAATCTGTGAATTACTCTGTTTATCTTGTAGGCAGATAAAGAGTATGCCAAATTTATGGATACAAATTTGGAGATATATGCGACACATTATGCTCCTTTGTTTCGGGATTCTGTTGCTGTTGGAGATCAAACTATGACTCCGTTACAATTTAAAAACAATAGCAATGCAAACGAATTTCTACGTGAAGGAGAGAGTGATGACATAAATTTAGGTGATGATGAGGCTTTGTTTCCTAGTTTCGTTGAATGTAGTTCAAGTAAAAGGAAGAAATCTAAGGATGTTGCCAACAACTGTTCGACGAAAAGTAAAACTTCAGCTTTTGAGGAAAAACTAGATGTCGTATTAGATGCCTTAACAAAAAAAAGTACAGAAACTTTTCCACTAAATAATCTCTCTCCTACACTAGAAGATTGCATGAACATTGTCATGACTTTTCCCGGTTTCAACGAAGGTTCCAAAAAGTATTCAAAAGCATTGCTTATCTTCGTAAAAAAACAACATCGTGAAGCTTTTATGTTTCCAACCACTCATGAAGCAAAGATGGAGTTCCTTAACTTACTTATGGAAGAATGATTTTTCATTTGACATTATATTTTTCATTTGACATTTTATATTTGTTTTATCGTTTGGCATTATATGTGTTAGTTTTTGACGTTTTATATTTGTATTTTCGTTTGACACTATATGTGTTAGTTTTTGACATTTTATATTGGTATTTTCGTCTTGATAAATTTATGTTATATAGGATGGATAGTGACGACTCTGATTCGTATGATGGTGATGAAGAATGTTGGGTGGATGAGGACACGGAATTCAAAAAGTTATGTGGAATAGTTCTCAAAGGGATCATAATAGCTCGTAACTTGCATTACGCATGAACGCCATGTCACACCTCAGATCACACAGGGAACATATTTATTAATGAAATATTAAATGGCCATCCTAGACGGTGTTATGAAATATTTAGGCTACATGTACCAGTTTTTAGACAGTTATGCACAGAGCTTGCTACTAATTATGGATTGAAACAAACACGTAATATGTCTATTGAAGAGTCGGTAGGAATCTTCTTGATGACTTTGGCTCATGGATGTACGAATAGGTTTGTACAAGAATCTTTTAATCATTCAGGGGAAACCATTCATAGACATTTTCATAGAGTTTTGGCAGCCGTGCTTAAGATGAGTGCCGACATCATCAGGCCATCCACAAACTATAATGATGATGTACCCGTATATATAGCAAATAATCCCCGATTTTATCCAATGTTCAAGGTAGAACCCATTGTTCCACTTACTTTGATAGTAGTCAAACTCTAACAAATGATTTAATTATGATATCTTTTTGTATTTATAGGATTGCATTGGCGCTATAGATGGGACACACGTGAGGGCATCAGTTCGACAGAGCGATCAACCGAAGTACATTGGTAGAAAGGGATATGCTACACAAAATATAATGGCTGTGCGATTTTAACATGTGCTTTACATTTGTATGGGCCGGATGGGAGGGGACCGCGCATGACACAAGAATTTTCAATGAAGCGTCGCAAAGACCAGAGCTTCATTTTCCACATCCGACTGGTGGTTAGTATATTTTTTTTTAGTAATCCAATTTTTATGTTTGTAATACTTGTTTGAAATGAGTGATAATTGTTTGTTTTATTTGCATATAAATATTACGTTGTTGATGCCGGATACCCAAATACTAAAGGGTATCTTGCTCCATACAAAGGTACGAACATTCGTTATCATCTACCGGATTTTCAACGTGGACAAACTAGTGCTATGCGTGCTCCTCGTGGACCGAAGGAAACATTTAACTATCACCACTCATCATTACGAAATATCATTGAACGGACGTTTGGAGTGTGGAAAGCTAGGTGGGCGTTATTGAGAGATATGCATGTTAATTACAAATACGAGCACCAAGTGAGTATTGCGATAGCATCGATGGCGGTCCATAACTTTATTAGAAAAGCCGGTAGGTTTGATGAAGCATTTAACCGGGCACAACAAGAATCATACAATCCTACAGAAGGTAATACTTGTAACGAAAGGTAGTACTAGCAACGAAGTTCAAGAAGAAGGTCTAAATACACGTCGTAGGAATAATGAAGATATGCATATGGCAGCGATACGAGACATTATTGCGGAAGACATAATGAAATTGCGAGGATGAATGTACTGTAACATCATTTTGGTATTTTTTTATGAGTTATTTATAATTTGTATGAACTTGATATTATTTTGATCTAATAATTTTTTTTTATAAATTTGTAAAAGTATATTATATTATGTATTTTGTATTTTTATAATTATAATTTTTGTTAAAAAAAAAAAACTTGTTAAGTATTATGATGTTATATGTAAAAAGTAGTAAATGATGTTAAATATATAAGAATGTCCCTTTTTGTCATTTTACGTGAATAAGCTAAGCCAAACACTTTTTAAAAAATAACTTATTGACTTTTCCTACCATAAAAGCAATTCCAAACACTTTTTTAAAAACTCCTTTTGAAAAAGTTATAAGCTAATAAGCACTTTTGAATAAAAGCACTTTTAGAGTTAAATAAGCACTCCCAAACACCCTCTAAATATAGTAAACAAATGATTAAAAAAAATTGAGATAGAGTTGGGTTAAGGCATTTAGTAAGAGGAGTGTGAATAAAGGTTAGGTTCGATTCTCACCCCACTTCTCAAGTTTCAAAATAACAACAAAATAACTTATGAAGATTGGCATATTGCAATACAACAAACTATTATTTATAATCAGCAAGACACGCGTTAAATTAATGACCCAGCCATCCACTGTCTTTATTGGGTCCCTTTTTGTGCATAGATGCTGTGACTTAACAACATAAAAGTGGGGTTGAATACAACTTAAAGTTTTTTTAAACACATGAATATACTTTTAGAATATTATAGTGGTTGATAATTTTTTTTATCAGTAGGTTGACACTAAATACATACAACTTCAATCCTGCTATATATACACATCCAAAAGTAACAATCCAGCATAAAGATGAGTCGATGACAAACTTTAATAGTGGTCTAAACAAATAAGCAAACAATTAATCTTTTATAGAGTGACATGAACAAACCGAGCTTGTAAAGGGTCAATGAGCAAAACACTCAACAAGTATCTAACTATTTCAATTCACAATGCTGAACTCACATAAAGGTAGAGTGTTGTATGCATAACTCATATATTATAGAGGATGTTTCATCATCAATTTATAACATATAAAATAGGCTTGTGAAAGTTCTTGTTGTTGATGTTATTGGGTCGAAATGCACATAAACGTAGTTAAGAAATACAATTTTGTGAAAGTTGTAGTATTGCTCACTTCTGTGTGACCTTTCCAACCAAATAGATAAAATGTAAGCAGTAACAACCATCTCCACATAAGATGTCAAACGATTTGTCCAGTAAAGCATCATATGCAGGTATCTATAGTTACTATAATAAAGAGATTGGATGGAAAATATTGTAAGGGTGTGACCTTACATGTTCTTCCCGAGCGAGTATGTTCTTTGTATCAATAAAGCCACTAAGGCCGAAGGTCAAGGGAAACTAGGTCCTAGTTGCGGAAGCAAACATGTTGCTCCATCTTCAAATATTTTAGAGTTTCATGACTAGTGATATTCTAAATATAGAGATCCACAATTCATCATATATAATCTTTATAAATGTTTGTAAGTATATAAGAAAGAGAACAAATTATAATAATAAATTATTGTGAGTGAGATAGAGATATAAAATGGGATGTGATAGGTTAAACAAAATTGGCAAATAAATTTAAAGAGAACTTATAATATATGGTTAAAAATATGGAGATGGAGATAGAAATTGGGTTGTGAATGCTTTCATAACATTTAGCGGTGGTTTACTACTATCAGTCTTTTTAGCTGAAATGTGATGAAAAACATTATCTAATATTTCAAATGGTAATCGTTTGGTTTTATTTATAATGTCTTTCTGTTTCTATTATTTGTTTTATTTCTTCTAACTAATAGTTATTTTTAAGGTTATGAGGAACGAACAACATTATCTAACTTTATGTCCAACTTTACATGACCAACTTTATGTCACATTGTCAAGAGTTAAGAGCAGGACATGGGTGAAAATACTTATACTAGATAATGATGGGAATGCCAAAACTAAAACAAAGAATGTGATGTATAAGGAGATATTTAGTGATAATTGAATAACATGTGTATTACTTTTGAATTTTAATAAAATATTTGTACTATATTTTTTTAATAAGTTTTACCCCTCAAAGTATTGTTATTTGTTAAACCGTATGTCCATACAGGCATTAATTAATCTAGTAATATAACAAATCATTTTAATCTAAAAATATGTTCTTTTAGTTTCTTTTGATGTGTTGGCTGTCATAAATATGCCCTATCTGCCGTAAAGCTTGCATGGATAAATACGGGGAGCACGCAATTCATTGCAAAGAGCTCCCTGGGTTCAAATACCGGCATGACTGGGTGAGGGACGTTTTGTGGGACATCCTGAGAAGAGCTGGGGTTTCTGCTAAAAAGGAGGCGCCTGTAAATTTTCTCACCGACCCTGCGGAAGGGAGATCCACCCTGCGACCAGCAGATCTGCTTGTCTTTGGTTGGGAGAGGGGGAAACATGCTTGCGTGGACCTCACAGGGGTATCTCCGTTGGTTGGTTTAAGGGAAACAGGGTTTGTAGCTGGGCAAGCGTCGCGGAAGGCGGGATCAAAGAAAGTAGATAAGCATGCTAAAGCTTGTGCAGAGAACCAACATGTCTTTATCCCTTTGGCATTCGATACCTTTGGCTCCCTAGCGCCAGAAGCTATTCGTTTCTTGACCAGGGTCCAACGGGTCGTCCACGGCAATAGTTCATCTCCACAGGGGCAAGGATTTGTCTTTAGTAGACTAGGTTTTGCAATTCAGAAAGGGGTGGCGGCGCAACTTGTTGCCCGTCTACCTTCTATTGTGATGTAAATTTCGTATTTGGTGGTGATATTATAATGAAAATGGTTTCATTGATATTTAAAAAAAAAAAAAAAAAATTCACTAACATAATGTGCATTATATTCATCATATTTTAAACTTGTTGAACTTTTAAAACTTGAAACTATTAAAAATTTAAAATTCTTAAAATTATACATGGGACACAAAATTACCAATTGTATATCTTAGTTTTGATAATGATCACCCCAAAACGTACATCAACTACGATTTTCAGTCATTCAAAAAAAAAAAAAAAAAAAAAAAAAAAAAAAAACCTATGATATTAAAAAAGAACATATAATGACAAAACTTGGGTCATAATAAAAAAGAAAGTTGCAAGTCAAAAATGATTACTATATCATATTTTCGTAGGTTGGGTGTCAACTATATAGGTGATAACATTTGAGGCCCCATGGATGGAGGAAGCTCAGGTTATTGGGTTGGTTCCATGGTTTAATATGATGCAAAAAAGTTCAAGACCATCGGGCCCCAACCATTACACCATTGAACCCACAGGCTACAATCACACCTTTTTTGTATGTTCTTACCAAATCAATCACTTTCATCTATGCATCTATGCTTTAACAACTTGTATCTTGCAATACTTTAATGTGCCTTTTATCGCAGGCTATTTGTCTGTATTTAGTCGACCTTTAATCCTTACACCTGGGGGGGGTGCCCTACGGAAACAGAAATTAAGGTTGCAATCGTGTCAAAATTTTTATTATACAAAATATCACGTTGGAGCGTAGAACCATACTTAAAATATCTAAGGAGTCAAGCTTTAGCTTGCAAGAGATAAATTTATTTTTATATTAAGTTTTTTTTTTTTTAAATCCTTGCATAATATATGTAATACACACACGTGTGTGTTGATGGACGGGGTTAATCATGGTGTTTTAGATGCTTAATTATGTGTTTTTAATGTCGTTTGAGTGATTATATGCTTTGAATGTGATAACTATGCAATTAGGTGTGATTGTAGGTTAAACGACATATTTGGACGAAGTTGGAACCTTAAATGTGGATAGGATCGAGCTCGGATGATAAATCGAAGATGTGGAAGTTTGTAGGACATTTGGTGGAGTGGAATGAAGTTAATGCAAGTTGTGGAAGGTATGGAATTATGTTTGGGAGTTGTTTGGATCGAGTCGTAAGACATGGGATAAGATAGCATTGTGCCATTGTTGGTGTGGGTTTCGAATGTTGGAAAAGAGAGGTTCAAATCAACATTCAATGACCATAAGGTCTGGAAATCCAGTAGTAGGGTACGCTGAGATAGAAGTAAAGGCACGAGACATCGAGTATCAAAGATCCACCTCAGTTTGCACCAGCAGTAACCCCCTTTGGGACTACCCGTAGGCTACGCCGAGCCATAACAGGAGCAAAAGAGCAGCAAAAGAACACAAAGCAAACCAGTGTTTGCTGGCTGTAAGGCTTGATGTTGTGGCCGTAAGGGACGGCGGGTCTACAGCTAAGGAAAAGAGCAGCAGTCAACACCAAGTGGGATTAGAAACTTTTGGCCTTAAGGCCTATGATCCCAGCCGTAACTTACGGCGGTTTGTGAAGGAAATTAGGAAGTTTGTTGTTCATGATATAAAAAGCAAAAATCTTGAAACCTAATGTTCCTCAGCTGTCATTCTTTGATAATACACCTTCTTTGGGACGATTTTGGGAGTGATTCATCATATCAAATCATCATTTAATCAATCTCTTGTCTAAATCACTATGTCTTCAAGTGCTAATTGATACGTGAGAGTGTTTTGCACCACCATGAGCGGCTAATCACCCGTGATCCTCTCTGGGTGAATGTTAGTTATCTTTGCAAGGGTTTATGTTTGTCAAACAATTGGATTGAGATTTTGAATGTTTAAACTTTCGGTTTCAATTGTGGTTTGTATGAATTTTGGTTTTAACGTCTATTGAACGTGTGTTTGTTTGGATTTCATCAACCAACTTGGTTTATTATCGAGAGTCCTTGAATACATTCAAGTCTATATTGTTCAATATTATTAGTAATTAGGGTATTGTTAAGTGATAATCAACTGAATCAACAGTCGCGGTCTAGTTATCGGCTGTCAGCGAAGTCATTAATCAACTTACTTTATCAATCATATTAACCACGTATCATGTCTATGTGATATCAATTGGCAAACTTTATAAATCTTGGCTAAAGTGATTAACCGGGATCTTGGAGAGGTCACCATCTTTCTAATTGTTTACAACTCAATTATCTTTTACGTTGTTTTTATTAATTGCACTTAATCAACAATCAAACAATTCGATTTTACATTTCTGTCTAGTTTAATTTAATTGTTGAAAACGACACTTTCCACAATACTCCTCGTGGTTCGACACCCGACTTACCCTAACTAATAAGGTAATTGGTCTTTTCTAAAACTCTTATTTTTGACCGGTCATTCGACACCGATCATGTGACATATGAATTAATATATATGCATGTGTAGGTATAAAAGGTGGTTCTAGTACACAATACTTTTAAACTAAAAAATGACTAAAGTAAAGTGCTTATATGTAACAACAGAAGTGTAGTTAGATATCAACACTTTAACACTTTGTTGTTTACATTTCAATATTTTGTTTAACATAAGGTGGAGCCCCTGCTTTGGAAGGGGGCAAAATATAAAGTAAAGAAATGTTGAGAGAGGTTAAAAATTAAAGAAGAAAATGAAATGGTTTGAGAAAACAAAATTGCAGATTTATAAATGAGTATAATAGGGTAAGAGAAGATGAAGAAGTTGAAATGAGGACTCACACTTAGTTGTTTTTATTTTTTGCCAGTTGGTTTTGTATTCCTTTTTATCTTTTATTTTTGTTATGAAACAATTTTTTTTTTAATTTCCAGACTTTCAACCATTTATATTAGACTTTCACTCATTTATATTTTCACCTTTTGTGATATTCGAACTTCCAACCTCCCCCAAGAGAGTTTGTTTTCTCTACCGTTAGACTACAACTTAAGTGGGAAATAAAATTTGATCCATCAATTTGATATTACTTTAATCGTAGCTTAAAAAAATAGTTTACATTATTTATTTCGTTAAAGACTAAAGCTAAGCCTAAGGGGCACAATTTTTGTAGCTTGGCATGGGTACCTGAATTTTCAAGACTGGCCCTGTCAAGTTGGTTTGGACTTCACTTGGACGTCCCTGTTGAAGTTGCTCTAAAACACGCCTAAAGTGTATTCTTATATTTAGAAAATCCTAACTTTTGTATTTGGAGAAAGTTATATGATATATCGATCATAAGTAAATTCATATCTAGCATAGAAGTACCTACTTGCATTATTTGCCATATGTGAGCTTAATGTTGTGTTTCTGAGTTCAACAAGAAAAAGAAAAGAAAAGAAAAGAAAGAGAATTAAGGAGAAAAAATAAAGATAGTAAAATGAAAAGAATTAACTATCACGTTCCCGAGTTTGAATGAAATAAAAAGAAAATGAAAGATTTTGTGTTTAAAAAATCATTTCATTCCAAATCTCTCAAATTTGGAAGATGAGATATGGAGGAAATGGAGCAAACTTTTACTTCCATTTTTCACCCTTTCTCTCCTTAAAAAAACTGTGAAACACGATTTTCTTCAAGTATCCTTTCAAATCATTTCTTTTCCTTTCTCCAAGTATCCTTTCCCTCTTCTTTATTTTACCCTTTCGTATTGTATCTCTTAATTTTATAAATATATATTTTCTCAAGATATCGTTTTATAATTTATAAATCTTCAATATTAACTATTTAATATTTCATTTATTCAACCCGTGTAATACAGAAGTTTTTAACGCATAGTTACAAAATCTATATCTATATATATATATATATATATATATATATATATATATATTGCAAAGGGATTAATCCTACATGTCATACTCTTATGCAATCTCTCCTTTGAGAGATGCCACATAGGATGTGATGTGGCAACTTTAAACCAATTAAAAAAAAGAAATAAATATGATTTAACCTATTCTATTATAATCTTTAACCTAATCTATTAAATACCTAATCTGCTAAATCTAAATATTAAAATTTTATTATTTTATCTCTCGTATTTCCTCCCATAACTTTTAAACGTTAATATCTTTTATATACGAGGTTTTTTAACGAAAAAAATTACACCAAATTAACGAGCGTTTTATTATCTTTCCAACGAGTACCATAGTGCTATATAAAAATCGGAGAAAAAAATGACTATTTTTTGTAACCCAACAGGTATTGTGTCGGGTTTGGGATTAGTTTAAAAAAATTGTGGGTTTGGGTCGGGTCTGGGATTAGGTGATACCCGACCCGATTACCCGAAACAACATACCCAAATACCCGAACTACATACCCGATCATATACCCATGAATTTTTTAACGCATCACATAACCCTTAGACTAATGCGTTCGATATTTCAATAATTAACTTTTTTTTTTCTTATTTCATATTAGTTCTTTTTAGATTGATCGATTACAAACTTCCGAATTCATTTGTAATGACACTAGATTTATACCCCGGCTATATTTGAATATGATAACTTATGGCAGAGATTTGTTTAAAATAATAATAATAATAATAATAATAATAATATATTTCATCGTGTTATATTAGATATTTCAACCCGAGACACTTCCGGGATAAAAACTTAGTAAATAAATAAAAACCATCACATTTTCCTACACAATACGTTAAATAATATGTAGCAACAATAATTTTAAAACAAATCTATACATATAATAAACCAAAGCCATTTTAATGACATGTCACTCAAAGAGGCATTCTCTTCCTTGAATGTGCCATGTGTCATCCCATGTGGCATTGAGATATTTTAGGAAAAAAATAATTTAAAAACAAAATTGGATTTTTCACTCTCATGTTTCCTCCCATAATTTTTAAACGTTAATATCTTTTATATACGAGATTTTTTAAAGAAAAAATTTACACCAAATTAACGATCGTTTTATTATCTTTCCAACGAGTACCATAGTGCTATATAAAAAACGGAGAAAAAAATGACTATTTTTTGTGGGGTTTTGTTCATACAGGAAAAAAAACACAAAGTGTTCATGTAAATCATTAATTATGTATAGGCAAGTCACTAATTATGTTCAAATCAGTAAATATGATTTTTTTTCCAAACAGAGCCGAATAGGTTAATAGAGTTATACGTTGTTTTAAGTTAGGTATCAATATTAGTATGTTAGAGTTGTACATTTGTTTAGGCTTTAGGATAGGTATTAATATTAGAGTTACATTGAAGTTCTACATTCTTTTAGGTTAGGTGTTAGCATTGAAGTTGTACATTGTTTTAGGTTAAATATTAATATTAGAGTTATATATCAATCTATTTCATATGTAAAATTGATGTATCATATTAAATTTCTCAACCCGGGACGCTCCCGGGGTATAATCTAGTATGAAATATCTAAGAAATTTCTTCGGATAAATGGATTATAGTATAATACCCACACAATTAATAACCTTCATACTTTCATAGCAAGAGAAAAAACAATAAGTAGCAATTGGCACGATAACTAACCATGAGAGATCACCATTAATCTACAAGACTCCAACTATATAAATAGACGTAAAGTAATTAATATTAACATGCACGTACGTATGTGATTAATAAGCTTATCGGTGCTAAAAAAAGCCCTAGATTCCATTTGTTAATCAAGGTTTATGTAGTATAAACGCACCATGTGCCAATATCAAACATCTTGCAACAAAAGTTGTGCATATTTTCAAGTTTTCAACAACTTTCCACCATGGTTTTACTAGAAGTACTCCAATCTGCACCATCCTCTAGCATCCACTCTATCTCACTCGGTCGACAAGGTATCATAAGTGCACCTTCATGGTCGAACCCATACTCTTCCGCGGCTCTCTCTAGGAGTCTTAGAAACGAAGGATGGCGGAGGAAAGTGATTGGAACAACAAATCTCCTTTCAACATAATCATCAGAGGCTATCACGGCAAAGTGACCTTCTTTCACGTCTTTTGGGACAGTTTCTTGGCCAGGAATTGAATCTAATCGTTTCCTGGCCAAGAAAAGACCCTTTTGTACTTTCTCCATGACTAACTTAAGCTTCAAAATGCTATTGGTCTTACTATTTCTCACTTTTTTCATTTTAGATCTACCAAACTCTTTAATCAAATAGTTTACACTTGATTTGCAATGTCCTTCCTAGCCATGTATCCTTATATACACCACCAGAGAGAGGGATTAGGAGAGAGAGAGAGAGGTACTGTTGAGAGCATTAGCATGTGCATGAGGATTGAAGTCTTTAGCAAAAAGGGCCCTCGTTAAGGTTTAGTCACCTCTATGTGCCTACTTTATTGAAGACATATTATCACTTTTCATACATATGTGTGTACAAAAACAAAGAAAGTTTCTATATAGGATAATACCCAGAGATATAAGATTGAACTACCTACATCGTACAAGACCAATGTATATGAAACAATAAACGCATGACCAGCTTGTGACAAAGTAGTGATCATATAACACGGCGCGCCCCCAAGATGGCGTCATGGGTATCACTGGAACACCGTCGCAAGTTCTGTTGGATGTGACACAGTAGTGGCGGACCCATAAATTTTTTTCATGGGTACCAGATTTTTTAAGCGTCGTGTGTCTATCCCCATACAATAATATTTTTTTGCCCGGGTAGGTGCGGCTCGATTAGATAAAGAAAATCTAACTAGAATTCTCTATGGGTTTTATTTTTTGTGTTTTTGATTTGCTGTTTTTCCTATTTTTTTTAATACGGCTAAAGCCTAAGCATCTGGATTCAAGTCTATAAGTTAACTCATTAAAAATTTCAAAAATTGAACATAGGCTTAACCTTTAACGTAACATATGCTAGAGACAAATTGAGCTTAATTTATAAATTATATTATTATTACTTAAAACCCCATAATGTTTGGTTTGTGTTTATTTTACCCAATTATTTTTTTCAAAGCTGAAAAAACTATCCAGCTATATTAAGGACTGTAGTACAATAAGCGGCAAGACAATAAAACAAAAGAATAAAAACAAAAGACAACAACAGTCGCGTGGCGGCAAAGGAGCGGCTTGAGGAGTATCATGGCGGCTGAGATGGTGTCGTATCCAGTGGCGGATGTATAGTAGAAGCAGAGGGAACATCCGTTACCCCTCGATTTTCCTAGCGAAGTGGAAAAGGTTTGTTTTTAAGGTATTTTTATAAAATATTACCCTTAAAACAAATTTTTTGTTACCCCTTAAAATATTTTTTTATAAAATGTTGCCCTTTGATATTTTTTCTAGAATCGTCACTAGTCGTATCATCACCAAAATGCTTGTTCTCATCATCCATAGACAATTTTAATACCTAGAATCTACACGAATCAGCCAGAGAAAAGTCGAAAACCTTAATATTGCAAAATAAAAGACACAACTTAATGTCTCTTGCGTACATTAGGCGACGAATGCTTCTGCTTTTTGTTTTGAGAACAAGAACTAATTCAAGAAACTAATTCTATTCCGCTCTTACTGTGAGGGAGTATAAGATAGTATTATCAGATTATGGTTTATTAATGTTAGCCCGTGAACCCACTTTATGTATCTAATGTAACTCAATCCCCTCAATAATGATGAATTTAGTATTCAATAATCTTACTAACACATATAGTCAATCGAGCAAATAAACGTGGTAAGAAAGAATTTGGGGTACCACCAGTGGCGAAGGTTTGTAGGGGCGGGGAGGGGCGGCCGACCCCCCCGGATTTTCGCGCAGAAGTTCCGATTATATAGTATCCGTATAGAAAATTTTGAAAATATAGGGTTTCGACCCCCCGAAACTGGTTTTCGACCCCCCGAAACCAGTGACTTCCGAACCCCCAGGGACTTCCGACCCCCCGAACCTTCGGGTCAAGCTTCGCCACTGGGTACCACCCTTGATTGTTATTGATAATTGTACGTAAAAGAACAAAACTACATTATTAATATTAATTAAGTAATAATAATAATATTCTGAGTCAATAGCACTAGCAAGATATTATCAGGGATATGAATACTTGATGCATATATTTCCACGTCAACGACCGTAGCCTTAGATATTTGTTAGTCAAGTCACAATCGGTTTGCAATGATCTGGATTCTATGTCCCACTCTTGTGGTGGAGTAGAGCAGCATCGGAAATGATAGTTAGAGCTTGGAGCTAAAAGGTCTCAAGTTCGAATCTGATCCCACCCGGGTTTTACCGCAGCATGCCTTTTGGCGGGCGGGTTTTCCCCTGTTCGGAAACTTGCGGGCTTAGATTACCCAATGCTATTGGTAAACCTGAACATATGGAGAGCTTTCACCCAAAAGACGGGCATCCCCAGATAATCGGGCGTTAGTTTCGTTTACAGTTAAGAAAATGATTTGGATTCTATCCGGTCCAACAACATGTGCTTTATGTTATGATGGCTAAATGATTGACTCACCTTTTCCTAGTAGAAAAGGCCTTACGAGAAGGGCCCAACCCATTATAATAAAGTTAGCTATACAACTATATATTATTGATTTAGCTGTGTACGGAAAAACACCGTTTTGGGCCCCACCAAAACGACCCGATTTTAAAAACTTGTAAAAAACCCGAGGTTATTTTTGTCTGAAACCGGTTTGAACCCGACCCGTGTAATTTGATAGGTTCAAACATTTTCCCTCTAAAACTGGTTTATAACCCGAACCAGTTTTTTTACAAACAAATTTTTAGTTTTATTCACCAACCAAGTTCAGTTTATAACTTGAATCGGTTTCATTTTCAGTCAACAGAAGTTAAACACAATTCCGGTTCTGGTTCCATCTCGGTTTTCCAAGTGTAAAAGGATCAGTTTGGTTTCGGCTTTAATGTTCCAAGTGGCTCCTAACCGATTCCGGTTCTATTTGGCTCCAAACCGGTCCCTGTCGGTTCCAGTTCCATAACAAGTGTTATTTTGCGCACAAGAACCAGTTTTCTTATGAGTTTTTTTTTTTTTTTTTTTTTTTTTTTTTTTTTTGCACCGGAGCCGGTTTCTTATGCAAGTTTTTTTGAACTGGAACCGGTTTTTTTTACATCACTAATATTATGTGTATATATGTATCCGTGTATACAGTGGCATAGCTTTCTTGGGGCGGGGAGGGGCGGCCGACCCCCCCGAATTTTCGCTCAAAAGTTTCGATTATATAGTATTTGTATAGAATATTTTTGGTATATACGGTTTCGACCCCCCGTTTTTTTTTATAAAAAAATTAGTTATATACTTCCTACCCCCGGTCCGGATTTTCAAGCTTCGCCACTGCGTGTATATAGCATAATTTTGACACTTTTATTATTCACAAAGAAATTATAAAAAAATGTTTACAAGTCAATCCGACGCAATGTCTTCAAACTGAGGTATGTAAAACATCTTATAACCTGTTACACAACTTGTTCGACTCGCCTGTCTAGTCACCTCGGGTCAATTTTGGTTCTGTTGTATTACAAACTAGTTACATTAAATTTTAGCTAAGAGGCGAAACAAGCAAACGGGTTAAAACTCATCCGGAACCTATCATTACAAAATGGGATATCTACTTTCGTTATATTATTACTTTTTGTAATATTTACAGGCATAGAAGGCTGTAGAAGACAAGGGGTATGAAGGCGTTATCAAGCTGTGCAGTGTACGCCTCCAACAGACCGCTAACTGTCACCGCCAACAAAAGGGACAGCCAGTGCTGCAACAGATAAAGCCATGATAGAAGAGAATTTTAGTTAAGTTTTATTTCAAACGGGTCAAATAAAAGAATTAAACTAAAAGGCGAACGGGTCAAATAGATGGGCCACATGTTTATACAACCTCCTAAATCGTTATATCCAAAATATTAAGTTATTCTTGTAATAACATAACTTTTGATTCATAGTCTTATAATAAAAAATTTCGTCTTTTAGGCCCAAACTCATTTTGACCGTTACCCAACCTGCCCAACAGCCCATTTTCGACATCTGCCCACGATAGGATGCATATAGATGTAGAGTTAATAGACCTGAGTGAACATGTGTCCCGTGGCAGCTAAAAGTGGAAGTAGAGCAGAGCAAGCAGCTAGGACGGATGTTATTCCAGCAGCGGTGCCTTCAACGGTTTTTTTCTGCAAAAAGAAGCAAAATTTAGTTGAAGATTAAAATATTAAATTAACAAGCTTGAATAAGTTACACTCACTGCCAGTTTTACTCCACCGAAGAACACCATACTTGTATCCGACCATAGATGCCTATAAAGCATTTAGACCATACTCGTAAAAATGACATATAGTTATAAAATTAGAATAAATTACATTAACAAAATAAGCATAAAAGCAGTATCCGTCATAGTTGTCAAAGCGCCTAGGCGCACTCAAGGCGCATAGGCCGAGCCTGGAGCCTAGGGCTTTTTATAAAACAAGTATAAAAAACGAGGGCTTTTTATAATTAGTCGCATAGTATAAAATACATTTTTAGGGATTTTCGAGATGTTTTAGGCTTGTTTAGGGCTACATTAGGATGTTTTAGGGTTGCTTAGGACTTGATCATAACTCATTTAGGATGTTTTAGAGGTTTAGGCAACTTTTAGCCTGAATTTGGCCGGAAATCAGCCTGAAAACAGCCCCGATAGTGCGCCTCCGTGCCTAGGCGCGCGCCTGGTTGCGCCTTGCGCCTAGGCGCGCTTTTGACAACTATGGTATCCGTACCATGGTATCTCCGATTCCTAGGCTCAGAATTCCAGCAAAAGGAGCTAAAGGCCGATCATTGAATCCAGAAGACATCCAGATAGGCAATGCGCATCCCAAAAGAAGTGAAAAGTGGCTGCATAAAGGAAGATAAACATTATGTTACTAGAATTCTTGATATTAAACTATATGTTTTATAAAATAATGGAATTAGTATAAACACCTGACTACAAGATGATCGGAGTCGCGATGATCAGTGAAGGCGTTCATAAACTGATGTACAATTGATCCCAGAGGCCAAATTCTCCATACCTGCCTAAAACAATTGTGTTATCTTGGCAAATAAAAAGATTCTAATACATGATATTATGCTTATTACCGAATACCCATCATGAAATACAAACTGCAAACAAAGAATTTAAAAGAACATTAAAAGGCGGGTTTCAAGAGGAATTTACCCGAATGATTTCGAGCACTAAGAAAACCCCCAAAGCTGCACCAAAAGCCAAGTTCAGAAACGATGGCTGAAACAGAAACAGATAAAACAGGGGTTTGACTGCATTAGCTAAATAGTCAACTGAACAAGGTAGAGTCCACACAAAGAGGGAGGGGGGTAGAGGTGGCATTTGACCTAATTACTTTCAACTGGTTCGGTTCAGGTTATCTTATAAATGTAACTGGTCAAACAGATAAAATATTTTGTCTAAAAAAAAGATAGCTAAGAAGTGTATTTAATCCATAAAAAGTCATACATCATTATTAACTTACAATTAATCATAAAACGATATAAGTTATATAACTTTTTGAAATCACACTAAAAAATAAAAAATAAAATCATACTTGAAAAAATATATAACCTTTTTTATCATATTTAACACACTACCTATTTAAAACATTCTCGACCCAAATCACAAATTACCCGTTTTGACCCGTTACCCAACCGCCCATTTTGCCACTTCTGTAAAAAAGGAGGGGAGTTGATCTTAGAATGGAACTCCTTATCTCACCTGGAAGATAAGTGCAGGCACAAACATTAAAACCGCCACCAGATGGTAATATTTTCTCAGAAGAATTCGCTCAATCTTACTGTTCTTGGAAATGTTGTAAAACCGCAGTACTGATACATATATAACAGCCATCCAGTATACACATAAGGATAGCCTTTTGTGTGGTTCAGAGAAAACAAATTCAAACACCCTGACAAGAGAAAATAGTTCTCATTAAATATAAACACAAAATATTAAAGAATAATAATTAGTTTAAAGTGAAATTAATAAATAGAGCTGAGAACTACCATAAAAAGGGATGAACAGGAAAATCTTGGACAAATTGCATCCACAATGGAACAACTGCTAATAAAATAAACGCTAGAGAACCATAAAATATTACAGATTGTTTACGCTCGTGATGTCCTCGGACTTCAGAGTTTGGTGAGATCATATACAATTCCGATTTTTTTAAGATAAATTTGAACATCATTGGAGAAAGAAGCAGGCCAAGGAGCATTCCCTGTATGTAAGAAAACATACGGACGTGATATCATATATCCAATTAATTTCTATAATCGTGAAAAAAATACATTTATGAAGAAATACGAACCTGAATAATAGTGCTTATCTCACTTCTTTTAGCCCCGTATGTCAGAGAACTTAGCCCGTATGACACAACGTGCTTGCTAACCTGTTCAGACAATAGAGTGTTAAAAATAAGTTTTTTTTTTTTTTTTTTTTTTTTTTTTTTTTTTTTTTTTTTTTTTTTTTTTCACAAACGACTCTTGAATTACAAATATTTTCCGTGGTCCCTAACATAGTTATCAAAAGCAATCGCCTTGACCGCCCGGGCGACCAATTTCCTAGAAGCCACTAGATCCCGCTTTTCCCTCCTAGATAAAAAAAAACCATGGTCTAATTTTTAAAACCTAATCCCCTGACTAATAGAATCGACCGATACTTACGAATTTATAGAGATATATATAAATGTCAATAGAATCTTTTTTTTTAAATATATTTGATTTGTAAAATACTTATAGATATTGAATTATTCTTCAATATATAAACACCTCAACTCATTGATTTACCATCAACTGATTTCATCAACTACGTAGTTATCAAAGGTGTTTTAAACCTTTTAGCAGGTATGGCTAAATCACTCAATTTATATTTATATTATTTTATAAGATGATTTTACCATCAACTGATTTCGTCTACTACGTAGTTATCAAAGGCGTTTTAAACCTTTTAGCAGGTATGGCTAAATCACTCAATTTATATTTATATTATTTTATAAGATGATTGTTATTTGTAATGATTTGGTGATTTTTATTTTATTTGCGCTTTTTTTTTTCTCAGGCCCGTAGGCCACAGGCAGAGACTAAGCGCCTTGAGTGCGCCTCACGCCTTTGATAACTATGGTCCCTAAAAACCAAATTCCATGAAACTAAGAGTCACATTTGAAACTTTGTTCACACTGATAGTGTATCAAAAAAATGAAAAAAAGAATTGGTGAAGTAAATGGAACCTTCGCTATCGTTACTGCAAACATGTCTCCAAAATAAACAACAAATCCAGCTGTAACCAAAAGTGCTTCCCCTAAACCCGAAACAATGTTATAAACAACAAAAGCTTAAAGTAAAACATAACCTGGAGTAAAAAAAAGGAACATGAACTAACCGAATGAAGCGCATGCTGGAAAAGTGTGGAGAACATGCTGAATAAATTTCACCGCAGCCAGTCCGTGACAGACAATCCAAAACAAGGTCAACGCCATGTAAGATCCTGCAAAAATTTCAGTTTTAGCATCTTATGGAACTGTTGCACCCAAATTCACAAAATACAAAAATTTGAGAGCAAATTTAGCTAACAAACCCACCGCTAGATGACTTTGCAGCAAAAGATAGGCAGCACAATGCTGCAAACAGAGCTATGGAACTAATACTGAACTTCGTGTGCCAACCACTATTAAGATAAACCGATTTCGGCTTGTTGGATTCATGCTGAAAAATGAAGCACAGGAAAACCAGCACACAAAGGCAACTAGTAGAAGTAGCCCAATATTGCAACCGTATAAATTCAACATCTGCGTAAACAAAACATGTTAAAAGCACAAACGGTAAGATCACAGATAGTAACAATTTTTTAAAATTTTTTTTATAGTAATAGGATTTTATTCCATGACTGAGAAAATTACATCAAGACAGCGGGCAAGCGGGCAACAAGCTGCGCTGCCACCCCTTTTTGAATAGCAAACCCTAATCTACTAAAAACGTAACAAATGTAAGAATGAAAGCCTAGAAACCCTATGGATGTAAGCAGTTTCTCAATCATGTTCCAGACTCCGGTTATTGATTATAACAAGTAACAGATGTATGTACCTTCAGTTCCTACTTCATTTACCAACAAGGCTCTTGATAACTGTATCAGCCTTGAAACTGCAAGACCAGGAAGAGTAACTGCCCCCAAAAAAATCCCTGATGAAGCACCTGGCCTATTATCACAAATCCACAAAAAAAAAAAAAAAAAAAAATACAAATTTAGATCATCTGTATAACCCATTCACCTCTTTAAACAGAATTTATGATGCAAAAATCTTTTCTTTTATATTCTTTCATCTCCCTCAATGCAAAACTGATATAAGTTCTGCAGCAACATTTTCATTTTATTTTTTTTAGTAAATGCTTTGACAGCCAAAAAAAAATCCTAAATAATCATAAAGAAAATCCTAAATAATCTAAAAAATCCTAAATAATAAAAAACAACTAAATATTCTAAAAAACTCCTAAATAATCAAAAAAAAAATCCTAAATAATAAAACACAACTAAATATTCTAAAAAACTCCTAAATAATCAAAAAAAAAATCCTAAATAATAAAACACAACTAAATATTCTAAAAAACTCCTAAATAATCAAAAAAAAAAAAAAATCCTAAATAATAAAACACAACTAAATATTCTAAAAAAAATCCTAAATAATCTAAAAATTTCCTAAATAATAAAAAAAAACTAAATATTCTAAAAAAATTGTAAATAATCAAAAAAATCCTAAACAATCTAAAAAACACCTAAATAATCTTAAAAAAATCATAAATAATCTAAAAAAAATCATAAAAAATAAAAAAAGCCTAAATAACAAAAAATCCTAAATAATCTTTAAAAAAATCCTAAATAATCAAAACAAAAATCCTAAATAATCTAAAAAGAAATCTAGCAAATATTAGGGCATTGAATTATTCAATTGAAAGGATCATACACCATTAAAAACCCAATTCAACTAAAGCACCCACCTTTCAAAACTCTAATCACCTTCAAAACACCAACAAATTCAACATTTTATAAACCCTAAATACCCAATTGAACACAATCAACTACCTGGTCTTAAAGGGGTTGGTGGAACCATACGATTCAACTGAGATCTCGACAAATAGAGCAAAAACAGCGAGCAGAGAGAAAGCTAAGGCTTCAATAATAATGGATGGATGTGTAGAGTACAAAATGGCGGATACAAATAATAAAACGACAGCTCTCTCGCCGTTTAAGAGCGATGAAGGGGTTACCATTGCAATAATAATGTTAATATTGAGGGATAATAATAATAATAATTATTATTATTAAGGGATTGAGAGATCAAGAGGGAAGAAACCAATTGCATTGACACAAAGATGAAGAATTTTTATAAAAAAAAATAAAAAAAAAAAGATTGGGAAAGATTTAAGATTGGACCGTCAAAGGGTTGGCGCGTACACAGGTTGTTGGTAAAGTGGGTCAACTAACTCGGTTTGGGGTTTTTTAAGAAAAATGTAGGATTTCTAGACTTTTATATTCAAATCTCAAGTTTGGAGTAGGACTGCAGATAAATTGAACTTTTTATGAGCTGGCAAGAAGTTTGTTTTGTTCGTTTGTTTAATAAATAAACAAATACAAAAAAAATTAAAATTTATTCGTTCGTTTATGTTTATGAACGTTCGGTAATTTGTTCGTTTTATTTCGATTGTTTAATAGGGTTTTTAATTTTTATAATTTGTTTTGATATTCTTTTTTTTTATCCGAATAAATAAATAATTTATATGTATGTGAATTTGATCTGATTTGAAAGTTAATATATGTCCGTTTATGTTTGTTTCCGTTCATGAATATCCTTTGTGTTCGTAAGTGTTCATGAACAAAATTAACAAACGAACACGAACAGAAAATTTTGTTCGGTAAGTGTTCATGAGGTGTTCCACATATATTTCCTTAACGAACGAACACGAACAATGCTTTGTTCGTATCGTTCAATTCGTTTGCAACCCTAGTTTGAGTATATACCTGGCAAATGGGTGGGTTGGGTTGAGTGGGGTAATAGAGAGAGTAGGTTAAGGGTCGGTATGATTTATTTAGAAGGGGTTTGTCTGGTATGAGTTAAAACGGTTTTGGATCAAAATATGTTCGAGTCAAACGCTCAGGTATTTTAGTTATATATATTTTTATAAATCCCATTTAGTTGTGGTTTATTTTATATTTTATTTGAAGCAAGATTTAGTTAATTGAAATTAGTTTGGATCCATTTATATTCAAAGATGGCGGTTAAACAAATTAACTTAGCAATATTTTACAATAACTGTATCGTCTATAACTAAGATCAATCATTATGATAGTGTGAAAGTTGAAACTAGGCTAGGGGCGGGGGCGTCACCCGGGACTACCCTTGTCCCTTACCTTTTACTGCCACCTCACTACCCTAAAACATTTATTTGGATGTAGCTTTATACTAAACCCTATCTTAAGATAACCGTTTGAGACTACCCACAAATCACACATTGCCTATCACCGGAAAGGAGTACCCCGGAACCCACTACCAAGGACACTAGCGACAATATTCCAGAAAGGAGAGTGGCGTACCCGACTGGGTCTCAGGTGGCGCCCCTGGGGCCTGGTCCCCTTATAGCTCAGTTTTAGTCCATAACCAAACTGAACCGTGACATGTTTACCCATATTAAGGTGTATTCATAGCCTCGTTAAAAGATGATTGAAAAAACTGGATTTAATCAATAGCGACTTAAATAAATTTAAAATGAAAGTAGACTTTACTTATTTTGTGTCCAGAAAGTCTAATATCATTTGAATTTTTATTTTGAATTTGTAAGATACTAAGATAGTCATCGAAATATAAATAAACTATTTAATGTTAAACATATTAAAAAACATATATATAGATTTCAGTATCCTAAAACCAAAAGTTAATTGTAGTTTAGAATATAGTTTTATGATCATTTTTTACCAGGTCAAACTAAGACCTTGGACCATAATGTTGTAACATGACTTGGACCACTTATGCAAGTTAATTCAGTTTTATGATCATGTTTGACTTGGTCAAGCTAAGACCACGACAATAATGTTGCAATATGACTTAGACCGAGAGCGGTCCTGACTTGGGATGAACATATTGCACCAAATACCGAACCGATATCGATCCTGTACCGAACCGAGGGTGTTCGGTATCGGTACTCACATTTAGAGGTTTTCGGTTTCAGTATCGTACCATATGTTTTCGGTATCAGTATCGGTATTGGGTTTTGAGAGTTTTCGGGATCGGTATTTTCGGGATTGGTATCGGTTGGTACCGATACCGTCCCAAGCTCATCCTTAGTCCTGACCTTTACATCCAAGATTACTCGAGCCACACGCCATGGCTAACCGTCAAGACTGCTGGTCCGAATCTCTTCAAGCAATACCACATGGCGGCAATCACCAATAGAAACAAGTCTTTTACAACAATTTCATAAAAAAAGGTCAAAATTTTATATTTGCATCATGTTTAGCGACTCGAAAACAAAACTTGAACCAACCAAGAACAAAAATGGAGCGATCACATTACACAAAACCCGTATAGTCTCAACTACAGCGCGAATCAGGCAAGAAAGCGCGTATATATTCATTCATTTATCTTGAGTTTACAACACACAAATCTAAATAAAGAAGAGTTCTTCTTCACACAAAAATGTAGCAACAGAAACACAATAACTCGATACGCAAGTGCCATTAGCGAAAGTATCAGTAGATTTCTCCATTTTGAATCAACGTCGGGAGAAATATCATAAACATTGTGAAGCGCTTGATACCCAGTTATCGTTCTGACTTGACCAACTGCAAATGTTGTCTTGTCATACTCATTCTCGAGGAGACCCTAAAACACATGATTCAAAGCCGATTACTTTCCAAGATTCAATACTGATGAACACGTGTGCGGTCTAAAGCAAATATTTTTATTAATGTTATAAAAAGTTAATGTTAGTTTTTATAAACTTACTTGGATTGAGTAAGTGTGGAAAGCAATGTAGGAAACAGGATACATCCAGACAGGTCCAGGCAGAGCACTTCGAATCCGGAAATAGCCAGCTGAAAGCATCATCATCACCTGTAAAACATTATGCACATGTATTTTTAGATTAAAATGTTTGAAGTTGTTCGATCTTCAATCAAATAATCTTCTATGATAACCATAGTAGACAAAGGCGCAAAAAACGCATGCCTAGGCGTTCAGTGCAGCCCATCAGACGCAAAGGCACAAAAAATTGAAAAGAAAACATCTGGCTGGACCAGCCTAAAACGGTTTAAAGTTTAAACGAGCCTAAAACATGTCCAAAACAGCTAAAAACAGCCTACACCAGCTTAACGTTTAAACGAGGCTAAAACATGTACGAAACAGCTAATTTTGGCATGGAATACATGTGTGCCTCTCTTGTCTCGGGTGTGCACATTTTAAGCGCCTTGCGCCTAGGCAACATGCTCACCCTCTTGCGCCTTTAACCTTTGATTATCTAGATGATAGCCCGTGGTTGAAAATCCACCAATAAGCAAACAAAAAGATCTTGACCCATTTACGTAAGAATGGGTCGATTTGGACGTGTTTTATCTCAAACAAGTCAATCAAGAACTTTAGCTAAAGGGAGAACAGGTTAAACGAGTTGTAATAATATTGTTTACGTAATCATAATTAACACGTTAAGCATTCACAAATTATTTTAATAAAAAATATAAAAATGCTTGTGGTCAATCAGACCCAACCAGGCCCATTATATAACCGAATAGAAAAAATGGCCCGCTTCCACCCATTACCCAACGCACCCATTTTGCCAGGGGCAATTCTTTTAAGGGGCGGCCGACCCCCCCACCCCGAATTTTGTTCAGAAGTTCCGATTATATAGTATTCGTATAGAATTTTTTTGGTATATAAGGTTTCGACCGCCCGAAGTTTCGAGTCAAGATTCGCCACTGCATCTTGCCACCCTCAATTCTAAACATGACTCCCTTCATCCCGAAAAATGCAGCACTATGCCTTTTGGGATGTCAAAAAGCTGAAACATTTCCGTTAATTAATGAATCTTGAAGCTAAATCTATACCGATTTATAGATTGCCGTCAGTTTTCATTATCCATTTTATTGCTTTTCTATTTTTCTTACATACGATATGTCTAGTACGTTGTATTGACGGGTAGATTAGACATATGGCCAACTGACAAAAAGGTGAAAACTCACATGTATAAAAACGAGTGTTGAGATACTCCAGAAGACATCTTGCAAAACGGTGGCAACAACGAGCACTAGCCCTTCGTTAACCAGAAGGCACATGAAGAAATTGAGCACAAAATACATCATCAAGCTGAATTCATTTTTAAGCCCCACGAGGAAGTAGAAAACAAGACTCGAAGAAATGGAGATCAAAAACAAGAACGGAAAACTGGCTAGAAGTTGTCCCGTTAAGAAAACTATTCCTCCCGAATGTTGATTTGAATCTTCACAAGCATACACCTGCATTAAACATACGAATCGTTTTGTATGTTATAATAACATTATTATGTATATGTTATCGAATAAATTACATCCCGTGTAAAATTAAGACTAACAAGTATACCTTAACCTCCTTCAGTTGCGCAGGTACCCCGACAATGCATAAGAGTGAAGCAAAAGACACAAACACAAAAATTGCTGCAACCCTTGTCTGCAATTAAATGACGACATTTAAGATTTGAACCTTAAATTATTTCGGAAAAAAATAGAAGTGTAAACTAGCCGAGCCGCTCGTGAGCTCTTGGTTTTAAAAAGCGCGTGCGCGAAGCGCATCTAGGCACCAATCTGTGCGCCTTATGTAACACTAGGCAAGCATCGTACGAAAAGCGCATGAAAAGCGCGCTTTTTTGGCCAAAAAAAAGCGCAATAAAAGCGCGCTTTTCGTACACGGGGTGTTTTTGTGCTTAAAATTGTTATGCATGTAGCTAAAAATGTTGTACATTTAAGTTAAATCATATATAAACCTTATTTCTATCTATATTTTGGGTAAATGATGCTAAAAACCTAAAAAAATATAAAAAAAAATACATATTCGTCTTGCGCCTCGCGTACGAAAAGCCCACCACTTTTGCGCTTTGCGCCTTGGTTATAAACCTCGTCGCTTTTGTGCGCTTCGCGCTTTTTAAAACCAAGCGTGAGCTACTCACGATTGGCTCGCTATAAGCGCGAACTGAACCGAGCTTAAACAAAAACGATTCGGGCCAACCCAACCTGCCCGTTTTGATACCTAAAATTCTGATATTATGTTACAATGAACACATAATATTATGCAACTTACCCCGACAGAAGATAATGAATTGCCTAAACCCGAAAAGGCAGTGCCGACACATAATGCAAGAAGCATGCAAAGGATTAACCGAAGCCAATAATATTTCCATTCCCTTGACATAATCAACAAAGATCTCCAAGTCAACACTGCTATTCTTGTAGCACTGCTTGCCTTTCCCTTGCTTTTTAGAGATGGGCCTTCCTGTAACCGTAACGTCATGAAGGATACATTTAAATTAACACCCGAGTTTATTACTGAAAATTAGAAAGTATAAACTTGAATTCGGTTTATACCCTTTCGGTTAGCCTATGTATCATAGTCTCGACTGCTGCTGCGTCAGCTGAAGATCTATATGTTTCTTCCAGGGTGCGGATTGCTACAGCCGTGTCCATATTGACATTGGAAAAATCCCCGTTATCATCCTGAAAAAAAAAATTATAAATATTACTCAGCAGAAAGGTGTCAATCTGTGTTATGTTTTAATTTACGGGTCAAACAGTTAAAATACAAAGCAAATAGCTTAAAAGGATCCACGGTAAATGGGTTGAAATCGCCCAAAGTGTCGTTTTTATGCATAAAACCTCCCGCACTCCCTTCTTTAAAAAACAAGATTATTATCGAGATATTATAACGTTTATACCATATTTGACACAACAATTATTTACATTAAAGATAAAAACATGTGTTTCAACTCAACCCAACTCAAGCGTTTCAACCGTACCAAAAGATTGTTTTAACTCGTTAGCCTACCCCCCCCCCCCCCCCGCGCGTTTCGCCATCGCAGTATAATATGTACATTGCTGGTTAATAGAGAGTATATATTGAAAGAAAAAAGGTAATCAACATTAGGCAAAGCATTTAGTATAATACCTGCCAGGTTTTGCACATTGTAATGATGCGGTCGAAGTCTGTGTTTATTGCACGAAGAAAATGGTCAGAAGGACTTTGCATAATTGGGCAAGGAAATCCAGCATTTGAGAAGTGCTGCACGATCATAAAATACGTAACCGTTCAGATAATACAAAAAATAATAAATAAATGATTAATAACTTCATACTTATAAGCTAGACGCTTTACCTGCAAACAAGCCAGTGTCTCGCCGAAAAACAATGTATTCCCATTTGAAAGAAGACAAATTCGGTCATAAAGACCGAACACTTCCGTGCTACTCTGGTAAATGGTGAAAATTAGGGTGCAACCAGTGCTTGCAAGCTTCTTCAATGTCACCATCATCAAAAGTGCAGAAACACTGAAAACGGATGATCGTTAATAAAGGGCAAAAAGGTAATTTAACGGCAGAAAAGTTTAGAATTCTGACCTATCAAGATGGTAGAGAGGCTCGTCTATAAACAAGACTTGCGGCCTCATCACAAGCTCTCGGGCAATGCTGACTCGCCGTCTTTCGCCACTAGGAAGACCCTTCATGTAACAATGGCCGCCGATGAGTTTATTTGCATAGTCACCGAGGGACATGGCTTGAATAGCATCCTCTACTACGCTCTTTTTCTGATCAAAGAAACCAGGAAGTTGAAGTAGCGCCGAATAGTAAAGAAATTCAAGCACGGTTAGTGAGCCGATAAGTGTGTTTTTTCTCTCAACATATCCCTATAAATAGAAAAAGAATTATTGGTTAGATATCATGGGACCCACACAAAAATGTCGATTTGCCAACTAGCGGAATCAGTTAATATCAAATCTTGGAAACCTACATATGATCCATACTGCAAGCTCGATTTAGCCCCGTTGACAAATACTTCACCATATGTTTTGGCTGAATCGTCCAACCTTCCTAAAGAAGAACGGGAAACAATAAATCTAATTAAAGCTACAAATTACAAGAAAACGGGATGAAGCTTTCACTTTTTACCAGTATATGCATTAACATACTTACAAACTCTTAACTAAGTATGCAACTCATTACCAAATGATAAAAAATGCCAAGTATGTCGCAATGTGCATTAAACGATAAAATAATGGTAAGTTGTTGCATTAGATGGTTACGTATTGCAAATTTTGGTGAGAACGCGTCGCGTTAAATTGGTAAAGAAAATCATAACTTGTTGCAATACATGGTTATTGCTTGCATATCTTAGTAAGAAAATATTGCATGAAATGGTTGAAAAATTTAAGTTGCATATACGCGTAAAAAGTGATAATTGCATTGCGTTTTCTTAGGATTTTCCTTATAAAAAATTATGCTACATACCAGCAAGTGCTCTCAATAGGGTCGATTTCCCTGACTTTCCGGGACCATGATCACAGTCATCGTGCCAGGTAAAGCATATCCATTTGAACTTTTCACAACCCGATCAGAATACTTCCGTTTACCCTTTATAGTAACCGTCAAATCCTTCCACACAATAGCAGCCCCTGCAGTCTTTCTTGCCACAACCGCACCTTCCGGTAACGGTGGAGAAGGCAAGGAGCCACTATTCAGCTTTGAAAGCGACGGTGAAATGGGAGTAGTGGCCGTGTTAATCGAGTCACCGCCCTCTTCCACCCTAACCTCAACATCTGTATTCTCCTCCCAATCAGGCGAATCTTCAAACGAAATCGGTTGCCTTAACGCCCCTTGTTTTCTTAAGTAAAAAAAGTTACTTGATGGCACTCTACTAGCCGGACTACTAGCCGAAGACGACGAAGATCTATAGTTTTCCGAATGAGACTGTATTTCTTCCATCACTATATCTAACTTATTATAACATCAAATCATTCAAAACTCAACAAATTTGCTTCACCTCCTGAATATTTCATCAATAAACACTTAAAATCACAATATCACATTAAAACCAAAGGCACTTAAAAAAAAACAGTTGGGGGGCACTTATATTACAATAATACTAATTAATTCCAGCAACTAATAAACAATGAAAAACATATAAATATAATATCTGACCCAAATCAAGATTCTTTATTCTTCAACAAAAATGGCTAACAAAAAACATAAATATTAATCTTTTATTACAAATTGAGTTCAAGAAACATAAGGGGGCTATCAAGATTGCTACTTTTTTGGTTTAAACAGTGAAGTGAATCAGTGGGTCAAATGGGTTGATCAAAGATTGCAATAATATTAAGAAAAAGAGGGTCCAAATGGTTAAAGATGGAGAATAGGAAGATATAAATGGAATAAAAAGAGGGTTGGTATGAGGGTGACAAACTAACCTGGATCTGAAGAGAAGAAATGGACTGTTTGTGAGTGAGAAGTGGAGAAGACAAAAGACAGCGTAGAGATGAGGAGTTTTGTCATCATTAGTCCAGGCTTGATTTCAACTTGGTATTATTATTATTATTATTTACATAAAGACTACTTATTGTTCTTTGTTATTGCAAGAAGACCCCTTCATTGCCGACGACCTTCAAGTGCGTTGACTGTCTCATGATCTTTCAATATAGAGATTAAGGGTGTTTACGGTCCGGTTTTTGCGGGTTTTAGGTCAAACCGTGAACCAAATCATTAATAACGGTTTTATGTTTTTGTAAATCAAGACCAAACCGTAGAACTTTTAAACCGAATCAAATCAAACTGTAAGTAAGGGTTTGGTTTCACGGTTTGTGTTCGTCGATACCTTACCATGGGAGAATGTGGGTGGCCACACATAGTTAGGGTTGAATCTTTGATACCTAACCGCGATATTTGATAGGGGGAACGGGAATGGCTAAGTCTTAAATTTTTGTGGTTTTAGATGTATTGTAATCTAATTAGTTAAGTTTTTTAGAATTAGAAGATTTTAAGTTTGTAGCTTACTAACTTAGTGTGTGTACATTTGAAAATACAAAAGGGCTTGCCCAAAATTTTTGATACATTTAGAGTGAGGGGATTAGGGATTTATATTGGAGGTATGAGTTGTCATATGGCATAGTGGGGTCTTCAAAAGGTAAGAGGAGTGGAGGGGTTTTGGTTTTAAAAAGTTTATATGTATAACTTAAAAAAAATCAGCCAATCAAGTGCATCCAACCCCCCCCCCCCCAGGCCCTTCCCCCACGCCAAAGGGGCAACGCCCCCACCTACCCAAAGTAGGGGTGGTGTTTGAAGCTTGGGTTGGCAACTCACGCCAAAACCCACGCCCCTTAATCTTGTAAGGAGTTAAAACCAATTTAATTTAAGCTATGTCTAATATATAATTTAACCTATGTCTAATATATATATATGAAATTTTTTTAAAATAAAACATAATAAATTCCAGGTTCCGGTTTGATATTATACGGTTGGTTTTCAGTATAAACCGTATACCGGCCATTCACTACGGTTTGAAAATATTAAAACCGACCAACCGATCGAAAGTCAAGTAAAATAACCAACCATAAAACAAACCGATGACCAGTCTGGGCGGTTTTACGGTTTGAAACCAAACCGTGAACACCCATAATAGAGGTTATCTGGTCGAGTCTAACCTGAAGCAAAATTATTTTGGGTTGAGCAAGAAATTTAGTGTTTTACCATAGTGGATCTTGAAGGGCGAGTTTCTCTAAAATGGTGGTAGGTTAGCTCGCCAGTGACGTTTGGTTAGCCTTTTGCCATTAGATTTACCTAAATGGTCAAATTTTGTTGGTTGTTTAAAAATATTAGGCCAAAGAAAGTCATCTTTCAAAATTATGACAACACCCTTCTCATCAGCCTCGTCTGCGTGGTAGGATTTGAAATACATCTCTACTACATTATAAGAGTGAGCAATGGGCAAACATGTCCAATTTGGTAAAGTTAAGATGAGATGTGAAAAGTCATGTGCTTTAACTCTCAAATGTCATATAAATGTTCCCTAAATTATCCTTCAATGCATTAAAATACTTGTACTATGTAGTAGTACTACATTATAAAGAGTGAGCAATGGGCAAACATGTCCAACTTGGTAAAGTTAAGATGGGATGTGAAAAGTCATGTGTTTTAACTCTCAAATGTCATATAAATCTTCCCCAAATTACTCTTCAATGCATTAAGATACTTGTACCATGTAGTAGAGATAAATAAAGGTTTATTTTCTAGATAATTAAGTTTCTATATTTGCTCGAAAAATCCGTTTCAAATTCTTATATATAATATCATGTGATGTGGTATGACCACAAGCTTCAAATAATTATATTCAACAAATATTAATTTTACATTTGTTTTCTTTCTTTAAAATTGCATATGTTTATATAAATATACATTGTCGTTCATCATGAGAATTGCTTAAACAAATTACTTTATTTTTATCTTTATACTTGCTCCCTCTTTATCTTTAAATATTTTTGGTCACGCATCTCTACTATGGTGAATCATCGGGCGTTTTGTTCTACTCATAATCATCACCATCAAGTCAATACTACATTATAAAGGAGGAGGTATGGGCAAATATGTCCAAATTGTCCAAAGTTAAAATGGCATACTAGGGGTGAGCAAATGTCGGTTCGGTTCGGTTTTTACATATAACCGAAACCGATAACCGAAGTTCGGTTTTAAGAAAAACCATAACCGAAACCGATCGGTTACGTCGGTTCGGTTAATTCGGTTAATATGTCGGTTATCGGTTCGGTTTCGATTATTTTCGGTTAATATCCAAACATAAAACTTGTGCAAAATTATAAACTTAAAATAGTTAATAAAGTGTTTGGATCTTTTTCAAGAATCTATAATCTATAACTTATAATAAAATAATTGAGTTTATATGAGGTGACATTCAATGAATGTGCCATGTGGCATCATGTGAAGCTTTCTTTTAAATTTATTTATTTTGTATTTTTAAATAAAATCTATAAATATCTTAAAAATTTCAAATATGTTAATTAATATATTTTCCTTATTTTCCTCTCACGTTTTTTAAATGTTAGTGAACTATTAATTATTTTAAATTTCAAATATGTTAATTAATATTTTTATCTTTACTATTACATATATGAATTGCTCATGTTCATGTGCTATAACGATATGCTTAGCATTAAAAGAGGTTGAGATTTTTTAATCTGCCTGGAACGCAGCATGAGAACCCCTTTTGATAGTATAAACATTAGAACAACTTTCTTTAACATTAAAAGAGGTTGAGACTGTTTACTTCTTTTATCATTTTTTATTAAGTAATATTAGATTTTTCAACCCTGGGACACTCCTGGGGTAATCAGCTAGTACAAATAATATATATATATATATATATATATATATATATCAAAACGCAAGAAAAATACATGAAATACCGAGGAAAGAAAGAATAAATTCTTCAAATATATGGATATACATGAAAAATACATGAGCTACATAAAAGATATATTTCAAATACATATATCGGTTCGGTTTCGGTTTTTTTCGGTTATCTGTTTTCATATGCTCACCCCTATGGCATACCAAGAGTTTCTTTACAATTTTCTAAATTTTTCCATTTTTCTTCCCTAAATGCCCCTAGAAGATAATTAACTTTTATATGAAAATGGAACTTACCCAAATTAAATAAACACACGGGATAGCAATATTTTTGAACAAATTTCATATAATGGCGATGAAATATAATAATTTATGTTACCACAATGAATAATCTTATCTCAGCTAAACTTGTATGAATTTTAAAACTTTGCCATAATATATGCGTCTACCCAGCAGCACAGTGGACGGGATGGTTCGGCTCACTGGCTACATTGGGCAATTTTTTAGCTGTTGGGTCAAGTTGGGCAATTCTATTACAAACTTACAAATAACAACTTTTAATTTCTAAATGGATAATGACCTTCATATGATAGTGTATCCAATATCATATTATTACTACATACTTTTGTCATGTAAATGAACATTATCATTTAGCAAAGTATCTTCAACGGCACGATTATGTGGATATACAATGACCAGACAACTTAAAAAAGAATCAATCTTTATCCTAGAAGCCAACCTCATCAATCAAGTATGGGATAGTTCCCCGAAAAACACGCGTAGCAAAAGTTAGGGGAATTGTCCGCTAACGTCTTCTTTAAGCTATCGAGTTTCAAAAGGCAAGCGAATCACACCTAATGAATTCCCGAATCTCTTCAACACTCATCCTATTTGAAATCAAGTCCTTTGAGCTCGGTGTATCAACCCCATAGTAACAAGAAGCGATACTAGGCGGGATTGCGATCCTCATATGCACATCTTTAAGCATGGATTGTCCGGATGTGGAATATCTTACGTGGCCAATGGCGTTGTTGACAAAGACTAAGGAATTAACAATGACCTAAGACTTCACACACACATAGGTACTTTCCACTATGCGGATTATAAATCCCAAAAGTATATGTTTATGTTTATGAATATGTAAAGATTTTTGTAATGATTGCAAGTATACTACGTCTATGTTTGAGCATAAAGCACAAGGATTCAAGCATAACACGTATACGAATTGTATGTAAAAATGTTTATGAATATGTATATGTGTATGTTTATGAGTATATGTACATGAATCACCCCAAAAATTTAAAAATGAAAAAAAAGGGATAAGTATACTCACACTTTGCGAAAGCGATCAAAATCCAACTTAATATGTCGAGAGCTAAAGAATGGGAATTCCAAGTAATTCAACCTACAATGTAAAAGAATACTAAGTAAGAGGGATGACTTAAAAGTCAAAGATATCTAGGGTTTTAAGGCATTAGGGTTTGAATTGGGGAATTGGGGTTTTTGAGATAAATTGAATTGAATTAATATTAAATTTGTATCTCAAACTATTACGATTGAAGTTTATAAACATGATTAGGTAATATAATTATTACCAATCAAATAATTAGTAAAAAAATATTCCAAATAAAATTTATAAGAAAGAATTTACTTAATTACTTTTAACTAAAAAAATGTAAATAATTACAATAATTATAAATGATTGAACAAATAATTATAAGATATCCAAATGAGTCAAACAAATGCTATTTATGACGTTCAAACTTAAAAAAATATTATGTTTTATAACATACTCCCTCCGTCCCATTTTAAATGTCCCACTTCCAAAAACACACATTTTAAGAAATTTTTTGTTTGTATGTGGTAAAATGACAATAATATTCTCAAAAGTGGTGATTGTGTTTTGTCTTTTATGGGCAAAACTGGAAATTACATTTCCATTTTTGGAAAGGGACATTTAATTTGGGACAAACAAAAAAGGAAAGGAGGACATTTAAAATGGGACGGAGGGAGTATTATATTTATAAAACGGATTTTTAAGTATTATGAATTAACAAATGATTTATTATTCCTATATAAGCATAAATACATCTAAAGTACAAGTTATGTTTCAAAATTAATATTTTTGTGCAAAATAGTTGTATTCTGAAGAGAAATGTGGAAAATATATTTTCCATAAATTTTCTCAGTTTATTTGTATCTAAAACTAATTTATTGAATTTTAAGTCATGTTTAAATGATTAAAAATAGGAAAATCTATGAAAATTAATTGTTTCTAGTCAAATAATTTAGGATTAAGTTTTTGATGTATAAAAACAATTTCACAAAAAGTTTGGTACTGAAATGAGTTAAAATGAATTTTTAATCAATTAAATATGATTAAAACAATTTAAATTATAAAAAGTACCAAAATAAAATAGTTTTTAGAAACTAAAAATGTTAAAATGAAGTTTATGATGTCAAGATGCTAAACCTATAGGTTTATATTTTTGGATAAAAAATAGATTTATTATGAATATTTTGATTTGAAACGAAGTTTAAATAAAGAGTTAAATGTCAATTTCGTCCCTGAGGTTTGGGCCAGTTTGCCACTCCAGTACAAAGGTTTTTTTTTTTTTTTTTTTTTTTTTGCAATTCCTTCCCTGAGCTTTGGATTTTGTTGCCAAATTCGTCTTTTTCACTAACCCAGTTAAAAAAGCTCGTTAGTGTCAGTGGTATTTTGGTTAAATTACGAATGACTAAAAACTCAATAAAAAAACGAATTAAATAACGATAATAATATTTCAATATAAAACCCTAACCCCTCTCGTCTGATTATCATTCAACCATTCAAATCCATTCAAACCCATTCAAACCCTAACAAACACTGATTCACAACAATGGATGACAAAACTTGGGAATGGTGTATACGAGAAAATGCCTACGACTTCGACCCACAACTGAAATATGGTATGTTCTTCTACCTCTAAAAGGTTAATTTTTTATAATGTGCATCTTTACCTCGATGATCAGGTTAATAATGAGGTGTTTATTGTTTGTTTTCAGCTAATCGACCTGATTTCTTCACTTTAAAGATTTATCATGGTGGTGACTTTACTGAATTTCCATATGTGAGTTATGAAGGGGGTAAGGTTGATTATATTGACAAGATTGACTCTGATATGTTTTCTATCATAATATTGAATGATATGATGCTTACATTGGGTTATTCAGACGAGGACGTAGTTCTATACCATTTCAGCATACTTGGTGAACTGCTAGATATAGGTTTAAGACCTTTAGGTAATGACAGTGATGTTTTGAGGTTAATTAAGTATGCTAAAAGTAGTAAAGTTATTGACGTTTATATTCAGCATATTAAAAAATGTGATGCTAAAAAAGATGAAAGTGAAAAAATACATGAGGCTGCTTTTGTTGATTTGGTTGATGAAGTAGAAGTTAGTGATAGGGAAAATGGTAGTCATAAGTCTGATCAGGTTACTGATAGGGAAAATGGTAGTGAAAGTGATGATGCTACTTATCAACAGCCTATTACTGATGATGACCATTCTGAGTATGATGATAGTGGTAGTGATGGTAACAATAAAGAGGGTAGTAAAGGTAAGGATAAAGGAAAAAAAGAAGGTTGATGATGAGGGTAGTAAAGGTAAGGATAAAGGAAAAAAGAAAATTGATGAAGATGATTTTGATTTTGATTTCTTGGTAGATGAAGATAATATTCTTCAAGATTATAATGTTGATATGGATGAACATTCAACATTTGGTCATTCAACATTCAAGTTCAACACACTTACACACAAATGTTACCAAAACATTAACTTCATTCCATGTCATCACCAAAAGATTACAATTACATGATTCATTACAAACCCATCATCATCTTACTACATCATTAACCTACAAACCATACCATTCTAATACATTAACCTACAACCACAATCAAAACCCATCAACCACATATCCAAACCCTACATTACTGGTTCATATAGTACAACACAAACATCATCCATGAAAACCCTAGACCTAGTTTCAGCATCCTGTTTTGCTTCGACAATTTCTTCAACAGATGATCAGCTTCTGCTTTCTTGGCAAACATCCTCCTAACATTGTCTTCATGACGACGTATTGTGTCTAACAGAGCAGGGACCAGCACAGTAGGGTTTGTACACATAGGGGGTCCGCCCAGTCAACGAACCCACACCCATTTATGCAACAATAGAACCTACGACCTGGATTATGAGCTGTCCAGGAGATTTTGATGACGGTTGTTGATCCACACTGGCACATCACCATGATTTCAGAGACGAATTGTTAGTTTGATTATTTATTTGAAGGTGTTATGTGTTTTAGGGTTTTAAACCTTTAAATAGGGGAAGACGAAGATGCCTGCCTTTTTTTTTATTTATTTAAAATTATCATAGGCTATAAAATGACAATATTGTCCTTCATTAAAGTGGGAAAAAGACAAAAATACCCCTGACACTAACGAGCTTTTTTAACTGGGTTAGTGAAAAGGACGAATTTGGCAATAAAATCCAAACCTCAGGGAAGGAATTGCAAAAAAAAAACTTTTGTATTGGAGTGACAAACTGGCCCAAATCTCAGGGATGAAATTGGCTATTAACTCTTAAATAAAAGAAAGAAGTAATAAAAAAAAAGCAGAAAAGGAGGCGAGGTGATTGGGTTTGAACCCGGGTCCCGATCCTCATAAAGCTCAATATCAACCACCACGCCAGAGGCTTATTCTTACGCCAGTGAAACAAAAATATATTTATATACGAACTCAAATTCATCTTCTTCCTCAATCCAAACTTGGAACCCTAACCCTAACCAAAAATCCAATCAGCCCGATACGGTATGATAACTAATCAGATCCATAGGGCTTTCGAAGACTAAAGCGTGGAGATAAAAAAAGTATAAATAATTTGAACTTAAACTATGGCAATCTGTCGAAAGGAGGAGTTTTAAACCGAAGACGAAACCCGATTAAATTCACAATTATACACATTTAATGCTCGCATAAAACATAGGAAAACGTTTCTTATTCAAGTAGAAACGTTTGGGATTTAAAATTGGACATTAAAACGCGTTGAAAATCATTTAAACCGATCGCCGGAGGAACTCGCCGGAGCCGGTAAAGAACCCGCCGGAATAATTGTGAGAGGGAAAGGGAAGGATTCAGATTTGAAACTTTGAAATGTTGACACAATTAGTCCTTTGACTTGTAATTAGGTTAGTATAATAAGTTAACTTGGTTAGATTTCTTTTATAAACTTTAACAAAACTAACCAAGTTGTTAACTTTAAACTTGTATTCTTTATATTTATGCATTAATACATAATAAGTTTGCGTTTTTATAAAATATTTAACCGAAAACTTTTATAGCCTTTAAAATCTTTTGTAACTTATAAATGTTTACTGCTAGGAATGTCCGCGTGTTGCTGCATCATCAAACATATGCAACATCATCAAACCACATATCGACATAAACGCAGTAACTTGGTTTTAAAAAGAGATAAGCACATCGAGGCGACAAGACCTAAATCCGAGACGCAAAGCGCAAAAGCCGTGGGCTTTTCGTACGTGAAGCGGAAAGTGATTATAAGATTTTGATGAGTTTAATATCTTAGTGACTGCATCTGATATGAACCATAATACCATATGCATCTGAACTATGAGTCTCTACCCCCATTGAGCAAAAGGTGGGGCTTGGCTTCAATCCCCGCTTCACTGCGAGAACATAGTTCAAAATAATCATTTTTCGCAAACGATTGTAAATTAAAATATTTAAAACTTGGTAAATATAAGTAGAAATAATACAAATGTTAAGATTGTGAATTTTGCAACCCATAGTTGAAAATAGTCATCAGCAATATTAACATTCCTAGGACTTCGCTGGACTGCAAACTGTCCTCGTGGCGCACACAATTTTTTGTACGGTCCTTTGCTGATGTACATCCCCAAATGTTTCGGTGACCATCTAGAGAAGGTGCGTGCGAAAGCATTAATAATACAAAATTCTGAACAAATTGATATGGTAAAGGATTTGTTGGTGCTAAATAAAGGTAGATAAAGATTTTGGTAACCTTTTTTTTTTTAAAAAGAAAAAAGTTCATTGGAAAAACTCATCAAGTATAAGCGGGTTCTTAAGAGCTTGTCCCTCTAAGGCGCAAGTTGAATCCAACATATGGACTTTGATCTGCATTCATAAGAAAAGTAGTAGATTAAATGAGAGAACCAAATTATATACACATTAACCTTTTTCATTCTTTTATGATATCTGGTCAGATTAAAACATGCAATTTGGCAAACCAGAATATAGCAAACAACACACACATAGAGCATCACATGAATGCATACAAACGTACATTGTCCATCTGAGAGAAAAGATTCTAGGATTGACCCATGCTACTTGGCATTACAAAAGACATCAGAGCACTATAAGGAATAAGAAGATAGCAAACACTACTATATAATTTATTTGATTACCTTGAGCAGATAAAAATCAGTCAATAGTTTCATTTGTTCTAAATGCTCCAAGCAGTAGCCACGTTAGGTGCAACTTTAACGCCTCAGTGAGTCAGCGCATTGCTTACACATACGTTGGCTTCTGCTCATCGGAACATGCAAAATGCCAAGACATTGTTTTAAGGCTAAAGACACATTATAAAGTCAACATCTTTTTTGTATACTTTACCACCGTCACCATCCTCCCCACCCAATGCAACCGTCCACCTACTGCCATCACCACCGTCTTCCACACCCAACACAATCGTCTTCCACACCTACTGTCAAGACATTGTTTTAAGGTGTTTACTACTAGTTATGTATCACTTCTGCTGTCTTCTTCCTTCATCTTCCTCGCAGCCAATTTTTTTTTACTCCTTCCTAGCCGATCATCCACCATGGATGATACTAAACTCCATCCCGCCGTCACCGTAACAAACAAACATTCATTCCGAATCCACACAATACAATACATATAAACCAGATAAAGACCAAGCAAGTTGCAAAGTTGTGTAAAAACCTCAAATTAGCAATCAAAATATCATCTTCCAGCATAAAGTTTATGTTGGTTTTGACTTTTTTTTTTAATCAACATAATGTTACAGTAAAAAATACCAGAATATTGAAATGAAATTCATTATCAATTAGTATCAAGTTGATGTATTGATATTTTATATTAGACCAAAAGATTTGAAAGTGTTTTATGGGTCAACCAATCAATCCGACCCATTTTAAACATACCCAACCCATCCACCTCTGGCCTTTTACCTCAAATACTAAACATATATATGAAACCATGTACCAGGTTGATCGATCCACTATTTCAAATGGAGGTGTACGAAACTCAAATTCTAAAGCTCGTTTGGAAACTTTAACTCGACTTCCTATCCAAAAGAGAAAAATGTACATCAATCAAACTCACTCCTCTGTTCAGCACAAAACATTATACCCGTACGCTTGATCAACTTGGTAACATCTTTATGCCTTATGTACTTATACCTCCTTAACCGCTCTTCTTATCTTTCTCTCCATCCTTCTCATCCTCTCCATCAACAGGGCTCCCACTTTCCAACAGTTTTTGCGCCTTCCTCGCTTTCTCCTCTTTCTCCTTTTTTCCTTTTCACAATGGTTCCAGAGTTTAATACCCATCCAGCTGGTCAATACAAGAACATAGAGAGGCAGAAACTTGGTTATAAGAAATGAAACTCCCGGCAGCTTCCCAAAATCATTGCTTTCAAAGGCAGGGCGAATGTCATCAGACCATAACCGTTGCAAAAATCCCTTACGCTTATCTTTAGTTAGTGCATCTAACTATAAACAAAAAAAAAATTACAATTAATAAACTGTTTAAAATAGAACACGTAGTTATCGACATTGGCGGAACTCACGATGATTTTTTCAGCAGCAGGTTCCTGCAACAAATCAATATGAGGCTCGTGAAAGAAAGACTCTGGGACCGGGCCCTCAGCAGCAGCACCAGAAGCAGCTGTAGTTTCCTCCTCGATAATTTCCAGAACTTGAACTTTTAATATCATTCCCTTTTTTAATGGTTGCTGTGAACAATAGAATTGATCATACATCATCATCATCATCATCATCATTATTATTATTATTATTATTATTATTATTATTATTATTATTATTACATCACATTATCACAATTATGTCAAAACAATAGAATTGATCATCATCATCATCATTGTTATTATTATTATTATTATTATTATTATTATTATTATTATTATTATTATTATTATTATTATTATTACTACATCACATTATCATAATTATGTCAAAACAATAGAATTGATCATCATCATCATCATTGTTATTGTTATTATTATTGTTGCTACAACAAATATAGGTCCGGAGAGGGTCTGAATGTTTCAAGGGCGTCATGCCTCTGACCTCATCTGCTGCTTAAAGGGTTGGACCAACAACATGGAAGAACTCGTCAGAAGAGGTAAACGGGTTAAAGGGTTTCGGTTAACCAAACGCAGGTCGTGGTGTCCCTCTACGTTGTAAACGTAGATGGGAGGTTCAAGAGTTTTGATATTTTAGTTGTTATGATTCTGATTTGGGATCAACCCAAAGTCAGAATGTTATTATTATTGGTTAACTTAAGAAAAGATAAAACATAAGAGTATGATCTTGAAGAGAGGAACTCTTGATCCCAAGTTACAACTAAGGACCACCCACGTAAGCCTGATGAAGGCTGAGACCTGCGAGTAACAGAGCGTGATTCCACGTGTGGTGGCTGTTGGAGCCAGCTTGGTTGCGGAATCAGCATGGTTGTAGATTGCTAGGAATGTATAGCAGCAGCTCGGAGGCTTGAAGGCTTCAGCCTGCTGCTGCTGAAAATATTATTAGAGAATAACTCTAGAGAGAGTTTTAGAGAGAGAGAGAGAGTGAGGGAGGTCTTGTGTTCAGACCAATCTGAGTTGTTTGTGTGGTTTGCCCCTCTATTTATAGAGTGGGGATGGGTTAAAACCCTAATGGGCTTCCTTGTTGGGCTTTGGGGTTGACCCAATATTATATTTAATGCTTTTGGCTTCTTGGGCTATTGGCCCAAAGAGTACCCTACATCATCAGCCCCCCAGTCTAGTTTAATGTATATGTATGTACATTATACTAAAACTATTCGTTATCTTGGCGCTTTCTTCCGGCTTTTGTTGTTTTGGTGAGTGTTTATTTGTAGATACCTTCGTGTAAGTAGGATAAATATCAACAAACAAACCTTAACATAATGAGTTTTGGAATGTGTTAGGGTTTAAACCGATAAAATTTGAAACTTGTTTAAGTTGATGATCTTGAAAGCTTATTAGGGGGTTTGAGCTGATTAGCTTGAAAGCTTATTGGCATTTAAGCTGATAAGCCCTTATTTTGGTGGAAGCAGCTGATGAGCTTGAAAGCTTATAAGGATTTAAGTTGATAAGCTTTGCAGCTTGCTAAGCCCTTATTTGGATGGAAGCTATGGAGCTAGATATTTCTCCATTACTTGCTTCTTTCCTTGTTAGCTTGTATTAGATTCAGCATATCGGGTATTGACATTTTAAGTTGTCGCCTTTTGAGCTTAATTTTCTAAGCTTCTTTGTTGTATTGGCGAAGTTATCTCGAGTTGTGTGATTAAAACCATCTATATCCCACATGTATGCTCCTTTGGACGATATTCCCATAATTTTGTAAAATATATCTTTATTTTGGGCACAAGCCTTTAGAAGATGGTTCATTTATTAAATGACTATGGCAGTTTAAATGCTTGTGAGCGTCAACAAAGTAGCTAAGTATCACTAAATGATTGTAGCTGGGTGCACTTACAGAGGTTTTTAGCAAGTCACGTTTTTGAACAAATGTCGGGAAGTTAATCCGATATATAGTGGATTATTATATTGACCGAATGGTCGATTTCTAAGCAAGATAGCAAATGAGCTTCATATGACAGAAGGAAAGTTGCATGTGTACGAAGGAAGGCTTCTTGCACATGAAGGTGAAGCACGTTGCCTTAAAGGTTGACTTTATATGACCTGACTTGATAAAAAGCTTGTACGTATTCTAAGCTTTGAAGGCTTTAAGCAAAGTTATTGTTTTTGTTGACTAAAGCATATAAATTTCATTATTTAAGCAAAGTGGCTTGGCTTGACAGCTGAAAAGCTCGCGGATTTCATCCTTTAAGCTTATGGATGAAATCCATCACTAGCCTAATTCCGTGTGCTATCAAGTTTTGTGATAAATTCTTTCTTATGATACAAGCGATGGAATCAAGTAGACAGAAGCAAACAAGGTTAGATAGCGAATTTCTTTATTTACAAACGTTCGCTTTTGATTCTTATTCAGGAGCCTTGTTCATAAGACGTTGAGTGTATGACCTTGCTAGCGAGCTTCTTTGATGCGAAACTTGACGTATGACTTATGCTTGTAAGCTTCTTTTGTTCAAAGATTGATATGAGCTTCCTTCGCTCAAAGCTTGATATATAGAGCATGTCTATAAGCTTTGTTCGTATGAAGTTGAGCTTCTTTTGTTGACATGACTAAGTGTCCAAATCTATTGATTTGTTTCTTTTTGCATTAGTTGCAACAATATTTCTTTGTGATAATGGATGATGTTCGACACGAGAACGTTTAGCACCATTTTGGTAAAGTATCAATCGTTGTGTTGTTTGGGAAACCTTGTAGGGTTCCATTTGGTGTTAGCCTTGTATGGCTAGAACATTAACATGTGATGAATGGTGACCGATCATGGCCATTTATGCTAACTTTCATGTATGTTGTTTTGTGTATGGCCTAGTGAGATAGTTTCACTTTTGAATTGTACCTTAGTGTATTTTTGTGATTGTGGATGCTTGCATGTTTGCATGTTCGGATGCTTGCATGTTTTGTCTTTGTATTTGTTGGGAAATATTTTACCGGTAGCACCTTAAAAGGTTAAGTGTTGCAGTCTCTTATCCTTAAGGTAGTCTAGGCAAACAAGTCGCCACCTATCCTATGTACACTACTTAGTGTTTTTGTATTTCGTAAGTTTGTTTAGAAAACTTAAGGAACAATTGGTGTAGGCTGTTCAAACCCGTCTATGAGACATGTAAAGGAAAATCTTTGTAGGCCTCATGGAGTTGGATTGATCTAAGAACTCACCCCTTATATAGGTCCATTCAACCCTTGAACCTATTGAGCAATGTGGCCTGGGAGCTCATCCCCTTACATGGCCCTTGCCATGGAGTTTCTTGCTAGGTTATCAACCTGATTATAGGATAGAAATGTAACATTTCGTATTATTTCTATGTACGTTGAGACTTCGATTAATAAAACGTTGCATTTTTTTATCATTACCGTACGTTCTAAAAATATTTTGTGACACTTTTGGACTCCTACAACTATACTATAAACATATATTAACATTAAAATTGTGAAATAATTGCCAAAAAATAAATGCATGGGCGGGAATCGAACCCGCGCCATGGCTGGTCTAATACACACACACGTTTTAACCAGTTGGGCTACAGCCCTTGTTGTATCTTATTTCCAAACAAAACATACATAACCTTCCCTCGTTTCATCACAGTTGACTTGGAAAGTCAACTGTGAGCCTCTCCTTCCAAAATTAACATTCAATCCGCGTTTTTAATTGCAATTCGTTTATGGTAAGGATTAACCGACCTCGTCTGCTTAATTTCCATGCAAAAAATCATAATTAAAACCTTCCATTTCGAGCCTAATCATGCGTATACGTATTCAAGACAGGTCAAATCTTCCAAAATTACGATTTCTTGTTATTAGTATAAATTGAACCTTCCTCTGGTAGCTAAACCCACCGAAAAACAATCTCTCACTTTCAATTTCTGCTAAAACACGTCTCGCAAGTCTGTGCGATCGCATTATTGAATTTTTGTTCTTGACCGGACCAATCAATCACAAACACCCACTGTAAGCCTCGATTTCTTGTTGGTTTTTGTTATTCGGCAATCAACAAACAATAGCCCCATGAAATCAGAGGCTAATGTTTGTTATTTAAGATTATTAAAAAAACTAGGGTTCATAGGTTCTAATTGGGGAAGATGATACGAAATCGCATACGTTTATATTATTTTCTATAACAAAATAAAACAACCATTTGTGGTAGATCAGTTGGTATTTGTTGTTGTTTAAAACACGAACCGGCCATAGGCCAGGGTTCGAGTCCCACACGCGTATTCTTTTTTTTCTTTTCTCAAATCAATTATAAACATGAAACAGATAACCTATATAATTAATTGCAATCCAGATTTACTCGTTCTCAGGGTCAGACCAGCTGGTCTGGCTTGTGATCTTAAAGCATGAACCGGCCAGAGACTCGGGTTCGAGTCCTGGCACATGCAACCATTTTTTTTGAACTCTTTTATACCTATATACTCATTATTATTTTTTTAAATAGTTTTAAAATACCAAAAATGCTTTATTGTCACACCCCGCCCAGGTCGGAGCACTTACAGTGACCAGTTGGCGCAATACTTAAAGCGGAAACGTAATCTTATTACATAACTTAAGTATTATTACAAGCCAAACTAGCAAAAGTACACCAAAATCACACAAAGCTTAACGGTAACATTGCAAACATCTACACTCTTCCAACTCTTAGCTATTATCTCCTAGCACTTATATCCTCAACCTGAGATACATGCTCGAGTAATAAAAATACGTCAGCACACAGCTGGTGAGCCACATAAACTGACTCAGCAGTAAAACAACCACATAAACATTTTATTGATCAAGTATGAGCTCCTTGCATATCCCCATAATCATATATTCGGACTAAGCATTATATATTCACACACATGGTCTACCAATCCCACAGCAGACCCACCCGTGGCCTACCAATTCCACAATAGGCTCACACAGTCTACCAATTCCACAGCAGACTGTAAGTGTATGTTCACGCCCCGGGAAAAATATAATGATCATTATAATATATATAACACCCTGGATGCCACACCTCTGGTTCGATGCATATACATGATCAATCACCATCAAAACAATTTTATGAGCAAGTATCACGTTTTGAAAATAGTTTAAGTAACTCACCTCTTTATTAGTCCTTTAGCAGTTGACAACGCTAATACGATCGGGTATCATCTTAGGGTCCTGGTACAATTATACAACCCTAAGTAGGGGTGAGCATATGAAAACCGATAACCGAAAAAACCTGAAACCGAACTGATAACCGAACCGAAAATAACCGAAACCGAATTAACCGATTGGTTACGGTTTAACATATGGCCAAAACCGAACCATTCGGTTACGGTTACGGTTTCCCCCTCTTCCGTAACCGAAATAACCGAAACCGAACCGATAGTTATATACTTAATTATGTTTCATACATATATCCATATATTTAGAATATATTTTCATGTATTTTCGATATATTTCATGTATCTTTCATGTATATCTATGTATTTGAAATATATTTTTATGTAACTCATGTATTTTTCATGTATACCCATATATTTGAAGAATATTTTTATTTATTTCAAGGGTTTTCATGTATTTTTATATATATTTGTATTCTTGAAAAATGTTCAAAACACTTTACTAACTATTTTAAGTTTATAATTTTGCACAAGTTTTATGTTTGGTTATTAACCGAACATAACCGAAAACCGAACCGATAACCGACATATTAACCGAAGTAACCGAACCGACATAACCGAACGGTTTCGGTTATGGATTTTCCTAAAACCGAACTTCGGTTATCGGTTTCGGTTATATGTAAAAACCGAACCGAACCGACATTTGATCACCCCTAACCCTAAGTTAGGCAATGGTACACCTAACTAATTATTATTACAGTTGGATATTGGTTAGCGCTACCTTGGTTAAGCATTGATGATCAGTCCATGCCTAACTAAGACTAGATTACCCAATACCCACCCCTAATAATAATCCTAACACCTAAAAATAATAACGCTAAACTACTACTAATTATAATATTAATAAAAATAATAATTAACTACACATAACTTAAACGAGAACATACCTCAAAATTATCTATATAGTAAGTTGATGTGAAGTGTCCTGCTCCAAAATCAACTACTACTACTGAAAAAGGCTAGGATGCTTTCGCTAGTTTTGAAATACTTCGAACAAGCTATGAACTCCTCTATTTATAACCTATTTCATACACATGCTTACCTTCTAAGGAAGTGAATGTCGGTTTATAATTGCCTTAAAATATTCACATCCTTAGCTGCGAAGTTTTTAGTTTAGTATTCATGTATTATTTACACATCATACGAAACTTGCCTACAAAATCTGATGTTGTGTTTCAAAATTTATATTATTATAATATTATAATTATTTCAGCTGCTTCACTCGTTTTTTTCATATAACTTATAAACTATAACGTTTTATACAATTTCGAATATACTCTCAAGACGAGCTTATTTTTCTCTACATTTTGACCTAAGCTTCATTAAAAATGGAGTAGGATAAAATATAATACAATATATTATATTATTACTAAACGGTCTCTTATAATATAAATTACTCGCCTATATCTCATATCCCAAATAATCATACCATCCGCCGCTTACTCGTTAACTAATTTTAACTACACGGGTATCCAACTCACATGTTATTGATTCGTTTTGACAGTTAATGACCGTTTTATTTACTAATAAATATGAACCAATACATTTTATTTAATATAACAAAAACGGGATGTTACAAATATATCCCCCTTAAATAAGGTTTCGTCCTCGAAACCTGTCAACTTTGAATAAATAAGGCGAGGACCTCCTCATCTCGTCATCACTTCCTCAGTATATTTTATCGTTTTATGACGTAACTGTTTTATCAATTGTTTCATATAAGACCCCATGTCTAGATAGGTTGTCGCCTACTTCAGTCCAGATGATGGGCGTTCTATATTTCCTCCCATATACGGATTCATATGGCGTTGCCATAATATTGGCGTGGTAGCTATTATTGTACGAAACTTTAATTAATGCTAGATAATCGTCCTTACTACAACTAAAGTTTATTATGTATGCACGTAGTATCCCTCTAAGCCTTGATTGGTGCATTCATTTTGCCCATTAGTCTGGGTGTGCATATGCCTACTAAGATATATTTGAGTTCCCAGCTTTTTCTAAAAAAAACTTTCACGAATCTTAAGGAGAACAAAACTCTCTCTTGAATATAGCTCATGTAAGCATATCGTGTCATAAGACAATCTATTTAGTATAAGGCTCGACTTACATTTCATTTGTCCTTAAGGATAGGCAAAGTGTGTACATTTGGCGAACCTATTAATTATTACTTAAATAGCATTGTGCCCATGACTTAATCTTGGAAGCCTAAAAACAAGTCATTATTATCACCTCCCGTCCCCTGATGGGGTTTTATGTTCCTATAGATAGCCAGATGGTTTTAGCTGCTCTGCCTTGACTTTTGGTAGGTAAGATATTTCTCTGCTTATCTTGCGATATAGCTTTTTATTCCCAGCCAACAATAATCATTTCTTAAACCCTACATTTTATTGTTACTAGGGTATACGGTATATTTTGACTTATGAACTTCCTCTGGTATCATATTCCATAACCCGCCAAAACTAAGAATCTCATATTCAATTAACAAAACTTAATATACTATCATTCATATATCTCAATAATCTTGGCTACCAACCATTGCTTCCTTCTTGATATGGTTTTCCATTAAAGCTTATCATTGCATTCACAATGATTGCATCGTATCGTGTCCTAACCTCCTGGCTATAGGTATCAACCACTACACCTTGTATCGTATCGTGTCCTGACAACAACCCATGTCGACGTGCTAGAATATATAAAACCTTACCAGTAACTCCAACATTTGGTCTCTTAATTACTGCATTAAAAGTCAAGGTAAGACAGTAAATGGCTCTAGCAATACGGGTTGCCCCCAGGATCAAGTCGATTCTAAATTCAAATTTTCTATCGGCTGATAGTCTAGAATGACCCTTAAGGAATGCCTTATGAGTATCGATTTCATAGGCTAAATAAGCATAACACCCATGATGAACCATCTTCATGGCTTTCATTACTGAAATAATCTTGACTGGTTGTTTCACCCGCTCTCCATGAATCGTAACGATACTCCCATCTGGTGCTCGACAATCAACGGTTTTATCCTCACAATTGATATGAGCCTTATAAACAGCTAACCAGTCCATTCCTATTACTAGATCAAATTCAACTAACGTTGTAACCAACGCTCTTATAGGAAAGCTTCGCACTTCTAACTTAAGAACACAATCATCTAGGGCCTCAATAACTTCTATTTTCTTTCCATTGGCTACCTCTAGGGTGAAAAATTGTTCAAGTTTACTTACAGGGCTGCCTAAGGCTTGACAAAACTTATACGAAATGAAACTCTTATTTGCACCAGAATCAAATAACACAGTTGCTGGTAAATCATTAAGGAGAAATGTACCGGTAATCACATCATCCGCTTGTTTAGCCTCCTCTGGTGTCATTTGGAATGCTCGTCCCTTAGGTCTATTTTCAGAAGACTTATTTATCAGTTTGGGGCAGGCATATCGTAGATGATCAGTCGCTCCACATTCAAAGCAAGCTTTTGGCTCAGTACATTCTGAGCCGAGATGTCCGGGCTTACGGCAACGATAACATACATTTCCTGCTCTACACGGCCCAGGATGTCTCTTTCTACATTTCGAACATTGCTTTAGTTCTTGTTTATTAGTTCCTTTTTGCGGATTGAACCTTTGGGTCTTATTCTGATTTTCCGGCCTCTTATACTCTTCTCCTTTCCTCTTATTAGTCTCCATTCTTTCCTTTTCCAGTTCTGCAACTATGTTATACCCGGCCTCAATAGCATCATAACAAGTCTCGGGGTTTACAGACTTAATAAAAGTGTGGTATTCTACTGCAATCCCAAAATAAAGCGATGGATTCTATTGTCCTCAGGCATAACCAGGTGGGGCACAAAACGAGCCCATTTCATTAAACTTTGTGACATACTCTCGATATGTCATCTTTCCTAATTCCAACCTCAGAAACTAGGCTTCAATCCTCCTTCTTTCGCTTATTGGACAAAACTGACGAGTAAACATTTCTAGGAACCTTTCCCAGGGAATTTGATTTGCCGCTTCTCTTCCATGAGCTTGGATAATAGTTTCCCACCAGTGTAGTGCCTCTCTTCTAAATGTATGGGTGGCCAACTTCACCTTCTCTTGAGAGCCACATTCACAAATTGTTAACAACGCCTCCATCTGACTTATCCATTCATGGGCATCTATCGCATCTTTTGTTCCTGAAAACTCAGGTGGGTTAGAGGACTTAAAGATTTTATAATTGCTTTCTTTCTTCTTGTTCTCATTCCCTTGAGTTTGATTTATAATGGGAGGTGCCCCCGGTGTGGTTATTTCTGGAGCTTTATTGACAACTTCTCGGTTAGCAAGTACTGCTGCAACTTTCTCGGCTACCAAACCGCTCTAGATCAGCTGTTGTTATACGGATTTCTCCCCCTCCATTATTTTCGGGAGCGTCCCGGTTATGTATTTCATTAAAACTTTCTCCTTCCATACTGTTAAAATTTATAATACTTATATTTAGTATATAGGCAATCATAGCTAGAGCTTTTATTTATCACATATAGACACATATTTATCTAGGCTATGCATATATTAGTTGTTATTTAAACTCATAGGGTTTGTGAGATTTGAAATCGAATATATTAGTAGGTATTTGAACTCGTATATAAATTTTGCAGATATTCGGGTCTCTTAAAGACCTGACAGAGTGGGTTTATCAAAGGGAAAAAAAAATGGTTACATTACCGTATACTCACGTACTGTTTCGGAAGGCAGGGGGCCGAATAGGATGGTAACGACGGCATGGATACGATGTGACCGTAGTGGCGTACATCGTAGTGTAGCCACGGTTCAAAAGACGGGTAGTAAAAAATGTAATTGCCCGTTTGAAGTAATAGGGAGATACCACTCCGGCCACGATGGTTATATTTTGGAGGTCCAGAACCAAACACATAATCACAAACCTTTCCAACACATCGAGGGTCACGCGTATGCTAGGAGGCTGGGTCCGGGCGAGTTAAAATTGGTGGATACACTTTATTTTCAAAATGTTACGCCAGTAGACATACATTCGGCCGTTAGAAAACAAAACCCGGATACTCCCTGCATCTTAAGAGACATACATAACACAATAACCAAGGTTAAGCATTTGTTATACGGCGGCAGGACTCAAATGCAGGTATTATTACCTCTTATTATTATTATTACTTCTTTATTATTATTTTTTAATTATTATTATTGCTATGCAGGCACTCGAAGCCACATTGGTGGAAAAAAAATTTGTTTATTTCACCCGGAGGAATGCCTCGACAAATGCGATCGAGGATATTTTGTTTGTCCATCCCACCTCGTACAGGTTATGGCGTGCGTTCCCGCATGCGCTGATGATTGATGCGACCTACAAAACGAACGAGTATAAACTTCCGTTGGTTCAAGTTGTGGGTATGACATCAACATCCAAGTCGTTTTGTGTCGCCCATGCATTCATCTCCCGTGAAAAAAAGGATAACTACCTGTGGGTGCTACAAAGGCTTAAAGAGTTGCTAGAAGATAGTACGGAGCCCCGTGCTATAGTAACTGATTGTGAGAAAGCCTTGATGAATGCATGCGACATTGTATTTCCAGCAGCTTCGAAGTTGTTATGCAGGTATACATATTATTATTATTATTATTATTATTATTATTATTATTTTTATTACTATTATTATTATTATTATTATTATTATTATTATTATTATTATGCATTCAGGTATCACATTCAACGAAATATATTGAAGCACTACAGACAAGCCTTTAGAAATGCAGATTGGGAAATATTCGTGAAATCTTTTAAGCGACTATGCAGATCTTCATCTCCGGCATTTTATAGGCTTTGGTTAGACCGATTCTACAAACGACTATGTCAGGACCAACGAGCTGGTACATATTTTATTAATTTAGTTTAAAACGCATACACACATTAACAAATATCTTTGTTCTATCTTTACAGATGTTTGTGAATATATATAGACCGGGTCTGGCTCCGTGACTACAAAGAAAGGTTTGTTTCTGCATGGACAGACACAAACTACAACTTTGGTCAGTATACGACCAACAGAGTTGAGAGCCAGCATTCAAGGTTTAAGATGCACATTAAGGGGCCTAACAACTCGCTCCACAAAGTTGTGAAGATTGCAGGCGATGTGGTAACGTCACAAGAGAGGGCAATAAACCACTCGTTTGAAGAGAGTTTGTCTGTGAAAAAGGTGCACCATGACATACCTCTTTTTGAGGACCTACTCGGTAAAGTTTCCCATGCAGCGATCGAGAAGTTGATAACTGAGATAAAAAATATAGAGAAGTTGAGGGAACGAAAAATGAGTTGTGGTCACCAGCTTTTCACGAGTTTTGGGTTGCCGTGTGCATGTCGATTAGATTCGTATATAAATAAAGGTAATACCATTACTTTATTATTATTATTATATTATTATTTTTTTTATTGAATACAGGAATAAATATACAGCTGTCCGAAATAGACGTCTTCTGTACACGACTGAATTACGAACCGGAAGTAGTATGGGGGAACGTGACCTTGCGAGTGAGTGGGAAATAGTCAAAGAGACACTGCTGTCTCAATCACCACGCGTTCAAAGAAATATGTTGTCAAAAATAAAGTCGGTGGTAAATCCAAGTATGACTAACACTCAACCTCCTGAGGTACAAAAGAATACTCGCGGGCACCCAACTACAAAATCAAAGAAAAAAAAAAACAGCAGGAAGATGCGCAAGAAGATGTTAGTATTATTATTATTATTATTATTATTATTATTATTATTATTTATTGTTATCCATTGTAGGAAGACGAGCCTGTTAGAAGACGTAGGCCATCAGACCCGGGTAAAGATAAAATGAGAGTGTGTAGCAAAAAGTATCCACTCTTAGTAGGGGACAGGTACATAAATAACTATTTATAAATACATATATACATATGTACACATCCCCTAATCATGATTTCCCAATGTTTGGCGGTGACAGGTATAAATTTGTGCTTAGAGAATTTATGCATCAGATTGATCCCCTTTATCGATGGTTTGTCACGCACATTCAAAATGTTCAGCCAGACGGTAACTGTGGGTTCCGATCTGTAGCTGTGGCTTTGGATAGGGAGGAGGAAGGCTGGGATTGGATCCGCCACCTTCTTGTACAAGAGATGATGGGTCATTACCAAGAGGATTGGTTCGAGATTATGAACGCATTCGAGGATAACGGGTTCGCCCGCATATACTCGTCCTTAGATTGGAGGGGAGTCGGGGATGCACCCAATTCAAAATGGATGGAGATGCCTTTGACTGGATTACTGATTGCTCAGGCATTTGGTGTGGTCCTTCAATTCTTCAGTGCTGATGGAGCGAGCACATTCTTCCCTATTCAAAATCATCCTGAAAGCGTGCCAGAACATCGGGTCATTTCGATAGCCCACGTGAACGACAACCACTACATCATGCTTAAGCTAGCAGACGACGCTCCAATGCCTTATCCGAGTGGAGCATGGTAAGGTTGGGTAGATGTAAATCACAACCCATGGTTAGCACTATACAAGGATCGTCTTGATGAGGGGCGTAGGCTATCTCAAAAATCTCCAGAGTGGTTTGACCTAACTGGTTGTCCTGATTCTTCTGATAGTTCGATGTAAATTTGTTTTTATAATGTATAATGATTTATTAAGTACATTTTTTTTATTATTTTACGTACACAATATGAACTGAAAACGTTCTTTTATAAAAAAAAACCTATACCACCTAATTAAAACTAACAAAAAAAAAAAAAAACAAAACAAAACTTCTACTGGGCTGTAGAGGGCTCTACGGACCGTAGAAGGAAGACCTCTACGGGTCGTAGAGACCTCTACGACCCGTAGGAGTCTGGAAGCTGGTCGTAGAGGCCATCTATGGGTCGTAGAGGCCATTGAGTCTACGGGTCGTAGAGATCTCTACGACCTGTAAACAAAAAGTTTTTAGTTTCTTAAAACTTTGTGAAGTTTATAAATAAAATCAGAAATTTTTTAAAAAAATTGTGTGTCTACGGGCCGTAGAGATCTCTACAGGCCGTAGGAGAGGATTTTTTTTTGAAAAAATTTGGGTTATCAGTTGTATGTTATATTTAATTGTTCTGGATATTATCCCAGCGAACTGGTAGCCCAGATGGTCCCCAATACTTGCCATAAGACTGATGTGTGTGTGTGAGAAGTGATAGGCCCACGATCGAACCTCGTCCACACCGTTTTTTTAATTTCTTTACCTACGGGCCGTAGAGCTCTCTACGAGCCGTAGGTAAACAGTTTAAAACGAAATAAAACTGCAACAGACGACCAGTTGCCCAAATCAAAACAATCCCAATCCCAAACCCTAACCCTTGTGCCACCCCCACCTTCAACCACCACCACCACCACCACCCTACTCTGCCTCCTCCTCCACTGCAACCACCACCACCACCACCTCCTTCTCCACCAAACTCCACCAAAGTCGCCCAAACCCTAAAAAGGTAATTTTTTTTCTTTTTGTTTTTTTTTTCTATTTAGATTGTTTTCTAGTTGATTATTATCATCATTATCATTATACAGATTTTTTTTCCTTTTTGTATTTGATTGTTGTGGTGGTGGGTTGTGGTGGTGGGGTGGGTTGTGGTGGTGGGGTGGGTGGTGGGGTGGGTTGTGGTGGTGGGGTGGGTGGTGGGGTGGGCTGTGGTGGTGGGGTGTGGTGGTGGGCTGTGGTGGTGGTGGGGGGTATTAGTGTAGTATGTTTTGGCGATTCTTTTGAAACGCCAAAACTAATATAGTTTTGGCGATTCTTTTGAAACGCCTAAACTATATTAGTTTTGGCGTTTCTTTTGAGTCGCCAAAACTAATATAGTTTTGGCGATTCTTTTGAAACGCCTAAACTATATTAGTTTTGGCGTTTCTTTTGAATCGCCAAAACTTCAAAAGAAACGCCAAAACTAATATAGTTTAGGCGTTTCAAAAGAATCGCCTAAACTATATTTGTTTTGGCGTTTCTTTTGAATCGCCAAAACTAATATAGTTTTGGCGATTCTTTTGAAACGCCAAAACTAATATAGTTTTGGCGATTCTTTTGAACACCTTTATTATAGAAACGCCCTAACTAACTATAAATTTTTTGCTTTTGCAGTTATGGAAAATTTTAAAGACGAGGACTACGTGAATGAGGAGGAGGAGCTAGAGCCAGACGAGCCCGTGGTCCAGGGGGGCCTAGCCCCATGGCAAGGGGTGACTTACAGGGCTGGGAGCATTGCATATTTCGGCGATTCGATTACCCGAATCCAAGATTTCAGAGGTTGAGGAAAAAGAAGATCGAAAAGCCGAGGGGGATTTGTTGGGACGCGCTTCGAAAAGCCGACTATAGGGCCCAGCACGCAGCAGACCCCGCATGAGGCCGGGAGGTCCTCGCAGCAGCCCGGGAGGTCCTCGCAGCAGCCCGGGACGTCCTCGCAGCAGCCGTCGCCGCCGCCTGATGATACGATGTTTTATTTCTGATCATATTTTGTAAATGTTTTAAACAATCTTTATTTTGAACGCTCCTGTTAACGTTTAGTTTTATCTTTTTGCTTATATAAACGCTTGTGTTAACATTTTACACGCTTATCGAGACGACATTAAAAAATTTAAAAAATTAAACAATTAAAATTTTATTTTTTTTTGTAACTATTCTGATGATTCACTACGCTCGTGGTTATTTATTAAACAATTAAAATGTGTAAAAAAAAAAACAACTCCTCTACCGGTCGTAGAGGACTCTACGGGCCGTAGAGGGTGTCTAATATTGGTTTATGTTATATTTATTTTTTCCAATACAGAAACCAGCGAACTGGTAGCCCAGATGATCCCCATATACGAAATAAGACTTGTGTGTGTGTTTGTGTGATAATGTGCCCAAGATCGAACCTCGTCCTAAACGTTTTTTATTTTTTATTTTTTTTTGTCTACGACCCGTAGGCAAAACATAAACATTCATCCTTCCTTTCTTCATTGTCAAAATTAATAAGACTTCTTCTACGGGCCGTAGAGGGCTCTACGGCCCGTAGGTAATCATTACAATGATTGACAATCATACAATCATTGGTAATGATTACCTACGGGCCGTAGAGCCCTCTACGGCCCGTATAATGTTCAAAAAATGAGGTTTACGGGACGTAGAAGGCTCTACGGCCCGTATAGGGTTGTGTAAATAAATGTTCTACTTGTGCAAATATCCGGAGCCTTAAAGAATTTCAAATTCCGCCCTTTAAATAAAGAAATTTTATAATTGATTTTCCATGCTAGTTAATTCCCGATCATGTTAATTGTTATAAACACACCTAAATAGAACATTAAACTTTTCCTTTCAAAGATTCTAGAAGAATAGAAATAAGTAAAGTAATCGGAGATCAACTTGTCTCACTTGAATGTTGTGTATTTTTAGTTCCATAACTAATTAAATCAAATACATTGTTTATTCGGATAACTTAATAGTTAAAAACCTAGAAGTTATTACATATACTAGCTAGAAATTTCTGTTTCAAAGGATATATTCATCATTGTGCACCAGTTAACTTGTTTTCCTAATTGATTGTCATATGCAATTGGATCAGCGACCTTGAATGAAGGTCGCTGAATGGATGTGAGACCTTCAAAGTTCTTTTTTGAAGGTCGTTGATCTATATGGTGATCTACCCATTTTCACAAAAAAAATCCCATACAACCCCTACAAACACTCTCTCACATTCAAAATTACCTATTTTTGAAAAAAAATCGAAAGGATATGCCTGCCTCGATAATCAAGGCAATGGTTACAGGCAGGACTTGCGCGTCGCGTAACACGCGTTTTGCATCCACCTTATAGTTGACTTGGATTTATCCATGCCCCAAGGCATGGATTGTCACGTATAGTCTTAGTTTGATATATAACATTTGGCAACTTGTTATCAGACATTCTCGTTTCTCAATATAGGTAGGTGAATAGTTGTAAAAGTCGTCCGAGTTAACCGATTACTCGTCGAGTACTCGCTATAGGGTGGGTCACCGAGTATAGCTGAGTTGGCCGAATATTCCAAGTACTCGCAACTCCCAGTTGGCCGAGTTGGTAGCACCTAGCGAGTTCTGCAACCATGGGTATGTGTTTATCATAATAATTATATACATATATTGATATGAATGTATTAGATTGGTCTCGTGTTTATAGATGATTGATTTGTTGTCATCGCAATCAATCATTCTGAATATTATAAGGAGCAATCTATGAACAGAGCACGGGAAACTATTCAAACACCGATATCATTGCAATAATTAGTGCTAGGATAACAAACGTATTGTAAAATTTTAAGGGTGTTAATGCTGACATATATACACCCCCTCTATATATATAGAGATAGAGAAATAGAGAAATAGGTGTCTCATTAATCCAAACCAGTGTTAAAATGTGAAAAATATACTATAAAATGTTCTATTATAAAATTGAAAATTTTCAAACTGTAAAAAAAATAAAAGAAAATTAAAAATTAAGAGATTTTTTATATAATATTAAATGGATTGATATTTAATTTAATTAATAAGAATATGTATATATATATATTTCCCCACTTGTTAGAGTAGACTATTAAATGTAGGAAAAGAAAAAAGATTGGTAAATTCGGTTGATTTTGAACTTTTTAAAACATTGTTTGAACCTCAAATATGTAGGTTCATTGATGTGAAATCAGAATTCTGAACCTTTTTCCACCAAAACGAAAAGTCGAATGCACTCCGACATATGTCGACCATTGTTTTCTTTATTTACCTTTTTTCAGTGGAATATTATTATTATTGAGATGAAAAGCTAGACCATTTGATATCCTCAAAACCTTCAAACCTGAAACAATAATATGTCGATAATTAAGTTTGAAGACCATGCGTAGTGGGGGGCTTTATTTATAAAGCCCCCCTTCCTGATTGGTCTACGTGGCTGCTGAGTCTGCGTGGAGAGAGAAACTGAAAAAGGGATGTAGTGGTGGGGCTTTATTTATAAAGCCCCTGATTGTGATTGGTTGATTTTTTTTATTTTTTTTAATCTTTTAATTCAAAATAATTAAAATAAAAGACAAATAAATATAAAAAAAATTACAAATAATAATAAAAACACACAACTAATATTAAAAAAAAAAGTTACACACTTCCTAAATTACTTATTTAAACATTACGTATTCCTAAATTACTTATTTAATCCTAATTTTCTCCACTTTGGAGAGTAGTTGTCCCAGTCCTCGAGTGTGGGGTACACAGGGGACACGGAACGTGAGCTATCCCGTCCATCGGATCTCGCATCCGAGGGGAAATAGCAGTACTCACGAGGAGGGGAAGGAAGGCTTCAGAGGCGTTCTTCCTCCTCAATTTCCGTGAGGGCTTCCAAGTCCCCCTCAGTTGGGGAAGGGGTGGGGGTAGTCTGGTGGTAGGGGATGGGGGGTCTAACATGAGACACAATTAAAGAAAGTAATGAAACTTACCAATTGCAAGTGTTTGATATAATGATGGTATATGTCAGATACAAAACTCTCGACTAGAGTATAAATCCTCACACAAAACCAAAACCAAAACCAAAACCAAACCAAACCAAAGCAAAGATTAGTACTTCCCATTATTTATCGGTTATGTACACTTATCGTTAGTGCCATAAGCTAGAACCAGAGGATGAAGTGGCCCACTTTGTTCGTGTTGATGAGTAGGGGCCTTTGATGTTAAAAGCAAGCGGTGTAAACTAGCTAGGATTAAGGCGCTAATGTTGTTTTTATCCAAAGTTTGGTTCGCATGAGAAAGAATGTTATAGCGGTGTAAGCGGTGTAAACTAGCTAGAATTAAGGCACTTAATCATTCAAACATCTTATTGATTCGACACTTAATCAACCAAACAACACCTAAAAGTTGAATGGTGGTGAATGATCCGAAAATAAGTGTAGAGATTATTGTTAGTTTGATTGAACTGTTTTAGCTAATTTAGATTGGGTCGGTACTTGTTTATAAATTATTTGTTATCAATGTATAAACAAGGTACGTAAATTTTTTTTAGTTATTATTTGTGGTTTTGAAATTTTGATTAATGAAAACGATTTCGTGTCTATTATATTTCTTCTAATTGCTTGGTATTCTCTTCTCGTGTAATAGTGTTTGTGAGTTTGTGGGAAGTGTATGATCCAATCGCACTAAATACACATATGTAGAAGATTAATAAACATGAATTAAGTACACGGGTTGGGTTATTCTACAAAGGCTATAAAAAATGAGAAGGGTGAGAAGCCACTAGAAAATGACATGTGTTCAAATGATTAATAAGTGAGAGGGGTAATTTTGTCAAAAACATATGCACATGCAAGTCACATGCCATTTCCACCTTCATTTTTAAGTGCCCGTAACTTTTTTATACGTCATCCGTTTTTTAAAAAAAAATATACCATAAAATAGAGCGTCTTTTTATCTTTAATATGAGTACCATATTGCTATACTTTTGAAAAAAAATTTCAAAACCCACTTGCGTATGACACAATGGAATGTAAAACAATGAACACCAATTAAATATAGGGTATAAAACACAATCAAGAGTAGTAAAACACATGGACGACATACTAAAGACACAATGAATAGAAGACTAAAACACAATGAATACTTTTGAAAAAAAAAAGTTGAAAACCAGTTGCATAAGACACAATGGATGACATACGAAAGACACAATGAACAAAAGACTAAAATACAATAAATACTTTTGAAAAAAAAAGTTAAAAACCCAATTGTGTAAAACACAATGGACGACATAATAAAGACACAATGGACAGAAGATTAAAACACAATGAATACTTTTGAAAAAAAAGTTGAAAACCCAGTTGCGTAAGACACAATGGAGATAACGTAAAACACAATGAGTACCAATTAAATATGCAGTGAACAATAGGGTATAAAACACAATGAACAGTCTAATAAAACACAATGGACGACATATAAAAGACACAATGAACAGAAGACTAAAACACAATGAATAATAGACTTAAACACAATGAACAACATAATAAAACACAATGTACACCTAAATACAAAACTCATTTGCGTAAAACACAATTAAAAGCATACTAAAAACACAATGGACAAAGTTAAATCATGTGTAGACTAAAAAAACATAAATAACATATACATACTATAACACAATGAACGTGCAGAAGACACAACGGAGAAAAAAACCCATTTAGCACGAATTTTTTTTTTCAATTTTAATGTAGCCATGTGGTACTCATATTAAAGATAAAAAAACGCTCGTTAATATGGTGAAATTTTTTTGAAAAAAAAATGTCGTATGAAAAAGTTATAGACGTTTTAAAATGATGGGGGGAATTGACATGTGCATTGCATGTGGAGAGAGAAAGTCAACAAATGTTGTTTTACTTTTATGCCCTTTCTCTAATTTATTATTTATTTTTTTCAAATAAACTAATCTCAACCCTTCAAATAAATGATCAATGGATCATAATCCTTCTCACCCTTCCTAGAAAAAGTGTCTTGTGTATTTGATCCTAACCCTTAAGTACACTACATTTTTCTAGAGAAATTGTAAAAATTAGCTAACGTTCAAGTTGGTAAAAAACTAAAAATATTCCGTTAATCTGCCATTTGTTACATACTCAAATTTTTACTATGACGTTGAAGTAATTAGTTGCAAATAACGGTATATAATAATATTTGCTATATATTGTCTAGTAAAAAATATCAACGTATAAATAATTACGATATTATATTTTTGCACTTGATAATAACAATAATAATAAAATAACTGAAAACTTATATATAAATTATGTACAGTAATAAAGAATTATATGGACCTATTTCTGATTGGGTAGCTCTGTAGTGGTTGTCTTTAACTTTAAGCCACCAGACCTGGATAAACATAAAGGGGGCTCAATTGGACCTTTTGCTAATCTTTTGACAGATCTAAATTACAGGGAGTTCAACTGGAAGGTCACAGCTGAGTTCAGAAAAAGTAGTAGTGTTTGCATATGGAAAACGAGGATTTAAATGTTTTTTCGGGCAACTATGAATATCTTCTATATCTTCAAGATCCACAGCCTCCAGTACTTCACCACAAGTTGGAGGTTTTTCACGGCAACCATGTAATTCATCAACGCGAAAACGGTGAGTTTGAACTAAATATCCTTGCTAAATGATCATGTCATGTCTATTGTTATTATTATTATTATTATTATTATTATTATTATGCTTATCGATCTAACCGTTATTAATAATCTATCTGAATGAACCAAACTCAGATCTGATTAAACTACAGTCTGGATCTGATCCATTTCTGCTTGTTTTCTTTGATTTGTGCTTTTAGTACTATTAATAACTAATAGATAAATAGATTTTCCTTTGATGTTTATATGTTAAATACTCAAGTGTGAGTTTACCTTCCAAATTTGTATAATGTTTTATTCTAGTAAGTTGTAATTCATGGATTACTTTTGGGGATTCCATGACTTATTTTATCAAGTACATCAAAGATTTTTCAACATTAAGCTTCATTTATAATTATAACTTATTTAGTTGCTATTTGAACCTTTGCAGATGTTCATAACTATGATCAACAGATTCACTCTGCACTTTCATCTATGCGGTTCTATGACGAATCTGTTTATGTCCAGCTTTGGGCCCCCATAGATTTTCAATCTAGGTTTGTACTAACCACATATGGTCAGCTATTTGGGCATTCCATATACAGTAAAAATGAATTTGAGTCATACCGTGTAGCGTGTTTTGACCACAATTCATATATAGACTGTAACAAAGGAAAGTGCATAGGGCCTCCCTGTTTTGAATGACTATAAAATCTGAATGATTTGGTTTGTGATGATGGTATGCGATTGGAATGAATGGAGGGAAAAGAGGAGGGAAGTTATGAAAGGAAGTTATGAAACTTAATCTTTCAACACACTTAATAAAACATAGTCTTGACCCTTATATACATATGAACCGGTGTGAACATGGACCGGTATGAAGACCCCGACGCGACTGTTGGCATAGACCAACATGACTATTAACCAATATGTGACATAACCCATCACATATAATGTTTCTAGACTTAGGATAAAACCTAACATAAGTTTAAATAAAACATAACATATGTTTATAAATAAATGAATCAAGATTAACATCTAACAATCTCCCCCCTAATCTTGATTCTTGCACTTGGCTTTAGTCTTCACTTGATGAGGATCTTGAGCGTTTCTTCGGGGGCAATGCCGAGTCTTCCCATTCGGCTCTCTTGTTCTCATAGTCCTCCATTGCTTCTTCATTGATCTCCACTACCAACTCTCTTCCCTTGTATTTGAGATGATACCATTCTAGCATCTCCAAATAACGAACATAAGTTTGCCTCAAATTCATTGTGATACCTTCCTTTGACACTAGGCTTGGCAAACCTCTTCCATATCCCATTGACATGGCCACTACCGTCCAATTTGCATCTCTTGTTACCTTCTCATAACCACCAAATACTTGCACCGTCTTGTATAGATCCAACAAACATATTGGATAACCCGTCTCATCTCTTGGTGGGATTGGAGCCTTATTCTTCATTTGTAAGAATTCCTTCATAAACCAATTAACGGTTCTTTCAAACTCCAATTCAAACTTTCTCTTGTATCTCTCAACCGTACTAGTGATGTGAATCAAGTCCATAAACACAACACAATCTTGCAATTCGGATCCTTCGGTTGGATACATCACCGGACCTCTTTCCATAACACCTTCATATTGATCTTTATTAATGGAAAAGTCGTCAAAATGCTTAAAAATGGACGCTCTTTCTTTGTCTTCATTCGTTATACCCTCCAACTTGTCGCTTTCAAACCTAACCCGCTTGCCTTGGGCCTTTAAACCTTTCGCAAATTCTGAATTGGTTCGGCCGCTCGCTTCCCCTATGCTACGGCCCTCTTCCTTCTTTCCTTTATCACTTTGATCAAATGCGGGACACTTAAATGTGAAATGGTCATCCGATTCACATATGCGACATAGTATAATCCTTCTAAATTCTTGGATAATAGGCTTCTTGATGTAACAAACATCGCCTTCAAATTCTACTTCATATCCCTCTTGTGTCAATTTTTCAACACTCAATATATTCTTTCTAAGTGTGGGTATGTAGAACACGTTTTGAATCTTGTGTTCTTTTCCACAACTTGCAACCGCAACACTACCCTTGCCACGGAAATATTCTTTCCTATAGCCTTTTGGGCAACCATCTATACCATATGAATTGTCTAGAACAATAAACAATCTCTTGGTGCCACAACCATGTTCTTGGCGTGTCAAACTAACAAACCACAAATCATCCCAACCCTTTTCATCACTACCCTTAACCATAAACTCGGTTTTACCAATTTTCTTAGGACAATTACGCCTATAATGAAAGGGTTCTTTGCACTTACTACAACACATTGTAGAGGGGTAATCGGCCATCTTTTCTTCTCTTTCTGTTTGCCGATTGAACTCCATTTGCGCGCTTCTTTTCTTTGATTCGGTATCCCTCACGGACACACTACTACTTGATCCAATGTTAAACGAAGATAATTGCATATTGAGCGAGTCTCCTATGCTTTCTTGGTTCGCCTTCTTGGCCTTCCATCTATGATTCTCAAAATCATACACTAGACTAGGGATTAGCGGTCCACATCCATAACCGCCCTCTGTCCCTATCTTCTTCTTGACTGCTTCGTTTCTTTCTACATCGAATATACCACAGGTCTTGATCGTTGGCTCTGATGCCATGTTTTGAATGACTATAAAATCTGAATGATTTGGTTTGTGATGATGGTATGCGATTGGAATGAATGGAGGGAAAAGAGGAGGAAGTTATGAAAGGAAGTTATGAAACTTAATCTTTCAACACACTTAATAAAACATAGTCTTGACCCTTATATACATATGAACCGGTGTGAACATGGACCGGTATGAAGACCCCGACGCGACTGTTGGCATAGACCAACATGACTATTAACCAATATGTGACATAACCCATCACATATAATGTTTCTAGACTTAGGATAAAACCTAACATAAGTTTAAATAAAACATAACATATGTTTATAAATAAATGAATCAAGATTAACATCTAACACTCCCGGCCGTGTATTCCTCAATCAGTCTCCTGAATGGACTCAAGATGTGAGTAAATACAATGATAAGCAATATCCTCAACTACATAATGCTACGCTTTCAAACATACGAGGATCGCTCTTCATGCCTGTGAGAAAAGGCGGTCGATGTATTGGGGTACTTGAATTTGCTATGACTAATGTGAAGGATAATTTTGCCTATGAAATGGGTGAAGTTTGCAGGGCTCTTGAGGTTCGTCCCGTCCTCTACATGTATTCATAAGTATTATAAACATATGTTCCTCTTCATTGAGTGTGTGGATTACTTCTTTAAATGAATGTTAATTTGTTATAGAAGTGTTCATGAGTGTAATCTTATTAATGTTAATGAAGTCCGTACCTCAATTGTCTAAGAACAAAAATGTTCTTAGAGTAACAATTGTTCCTCAACAGGATATGTGGGTACATGTACATTGTACCTCAATTATCTAAGAACAATATTGTTCTTTGAGCCAGTGGCGAAGCTTGACCCCAAGATTCAGGGGGTCGGAAGTCACAAGTTTCGGGGGTCGAAACCCTATATTTCCAAAATTTTTTATACGAATACTATATAATCAAAACTTGCCTTAATTGTCACCTTATGATTCGGGATTTAAAGGGATGGGGTGTAATAACGGTGTTAACGGCCAACGGGTTGCGTAACTTAGCTAATTACTTTTACATCACGTTAAGTGTTATGCATGAGATAATTAAAGCATCAAGATGGTGAAGTTATAATTGAATAGTGGGAAACGAATTTTCTCTTACACCTTTTCAGTTTGATATAAAATTTTATGAGAAAGTTTACGCTTACTAAAGTGTATAATAGATTACTCATTTTGTAGGCATATCACTTAGATGATATGATTATATTTACCACATGGAGAGGAAAACCTAGGTAGCATAAGTTGTTAACCTTTTCCTAGGGTAAACATTAGGGTTAGATGTAAATAAACAATTATATTACCTTTAACAACTAATTGTTTAGCCTTATTTTTATGTTTATATTTGTAGGAGGAGGGCTTAGAATCATCAGTCCAAAATGAAAGCATCAACTTGGACACTTTGGAACAGTACTCTCCCCTGTTAGAGTCTCGCAATAACCCAAAAGGGTCTTGTCACTCAGTGTCAAAGACAATCGCTCGTGAAGACTTTACCAAACTTTTTGGACTGCCTAAGGCGGATGCTATATTCGTAATACGTATTTGTAAGTTCATTTGCTATGACTTGGTTGTAAAATTGCAGATATTTGATTTATAATTAATAAGTTCTTTGACTCGCATTCTTTTATACAGGGTATGGGCTTAAAAGTTTATCAAAGAATACATTTACGACGGCTCACCGCAAGCATGGGATTTGGGAGTGGCCATGTACACGTAGTGGGATAGTCAAATCGTCTGCGCATATGGACCTAATTGAACATGCGAAAAGATATCTTACTAGTGCGCGGTTCAAACATATAAATTCTCAGCTCATGCAAGACAATGATGACATGACTTTGGAGGGTAACTTGGTGGACAAGCATATGGATTATTTGATATCCAACGGTAGATCCCTCAAACCTCTTACGTTTGTTAGATTTAAGGATGTTTTTGGATTGATTAGAATGTGTACCTTCTAATTTAAATTGTTTTTCACCTTTGGAAACTGCAGATAGTAAAAGAGTTAGAGAACAACTTGATGAGGGTGCTAGCCACATCCTGTTCGAACTCCACCAGGACAAAAATAAAAGATCGCGGAACTAAGTCAGATACATATCGAACCATTTTTGGGCGAATTTTAAAATTTGCTTAAAGTTTGATACATGTTTGAATATTTGACCTTAGTTTATGGGTATGTGGACTGTTTAAGTTTATAGTCTAAATAAGTTATTGATATATTCAACAATCCATGTAACTATGTAAGGATGACATTGTCCCTAGCTATTTAATGTGCACATGGCTACCCTTGTTGAATGTGATGCATTATGCATACATAAATAGATTAGCATCTACTTATTTTGTTAATAATTTAATTCCATTGAGCTAATTGATGTTGCTATCAAACATTAAGCTTATGCGTGGTTTTCTAAGACTCTTTGTCATGCTCAATGCCTAGGTGTGACCACCACCCCACGTCAGTATGACTGGGATCACGCCTTCGCTCCAGAGTCCATCGGGGTGGTGTTTTACGCCTCATCCATTTGTTGTAAAAGTGGTTCCACCTAATGGCTGACTTGGATTCGTCGATGCCCTTGGGCATGGATTGTCACGGATAGTCTTAGTTTAATGTTCAACATTTGGCAACTTGTTATAGCCATTCCCCTTGCCCGCCCGATATAGATAGGTGTTTATCATAATAACTATATACATATATTGATATGAATCTATTAGATGGGTCTCATGTTTAAAGATGATTAATCTGTTATCCTTGCAATCAATCAATTTAAATATTAGGGTGGTTGGTGATACAGTCACACCATCACACCTAATAATATTGTGCAACATCATTCCATCACATTTGTAGTGGAATGATACCATCACACTCAATTTTTTTTAAATAAAAATAAAACATTATATTAAATAAAAAAACTTACATTAAATAAAAACAAATTACATAAAAAATAAAATAAAAAACTTACATTAAATAAAAAAAAGTTACATTAAATAAAAAATACTAGAAATTAAATAAAACATTACTAGAAAATATAAGACCTTAAATTTGTTGCGTAACATTCGCCATGCCGAAACATGCGAAAAATTCACGCCGACCTCGGTAGCATAATCGATTTTAGCGAAGTCTTCCTGCATATCTTCTGTGTCATCGGAGTAGTTTAGCCTCGCTTCCTTAAAAAAAAAAATCGAACTTTTGACATTTGGATTCGAGGTCCCCATACTTGTGAGAGATTGAATCTCTTTGTGTTCCCCCGACAAGTGCACCAAACTTGGCTAACACTTTTTTCCAGCATGGAGCGCTCCGGCCACGACTACAATCACGACCACTGCTCGTTGATGCGCCATCGTTGTGTACGGTGTTGTACGCGATCACGAGTGCAATTTCCTCCTCTTCTATCCACGTAACCATTGTATGAGTTTTGTAATTTTTTGTGAAGATGAGAAAAATTGTATGATTTTTTTTTGTGAAGATGAGAAGAAAATTTTGAATGAGTGTAAAATTGGGGGGGGGGGGGGGGGGTAAATATGTGTATTTATAGTAGGGGTAATTAATTTTTGTTTCTGACCATTAGCCAACGGCTAGCTGATAGCTAGCGAGTGTGATAAGCATCACGATTTAATTTCATTGCGACCGTGAATATATTAGCGTTTGGGGGGGGGGGTAAATATGTGTATTTATAGTAGGGGTAATTAATTTTTGTTTTTGACCATTAGCCAACGGCTAGCTGATAGCTAGCGAGTGTGATAAGCATCACGATTTAATTTCATTGCGACCGTGAATATATTAGCGGGGCAGTGCTCTGTATCGTAAAATTTTAAAGTGTGAAAATAATTTAAAATGCTCTATTATAAAAATTGAAAATTATAAAACTGTAAAAGAAATAAAAGAATATTAAAAATTAAAATATAATTTATATAATATTAAATGCATGGTATAAAATTAATAAGAATATTTGGTTGTGTATGTATTTATTATATCTCCACTTGCTAGAGTAAACCACTATGCATATTAAATGTTTAGATTTAAAAAAAGAAATTAGGTATAAGGCTCTTTGTGAGCCAAGAAAATTGCGTGCGTGTCCACCTAAATCAATGAAAGGTCACGGAACTCTGAACTATTCGAAACATTGTTTGAATCCCAAGTAGGTTCATGACTGTCAAATCACAAATCTGAACCTTTTCCACCAAAAAGAAAAGACAAGCGCACGCCTACATCATGTCGATCATTCTTTTATTGAATAAACGCTATTTTCTATTTCAGACTAATAATATTGTGGGAAAATCACCAATTTAAATATTGATTACCCACCATTCCACGAATACCTATATATAGCTCAAATAACGATACTTTATCTAAATTTATATATTTTATTTTTAATTTATTTACTTATAAGAATATTATTAATTTATTACATAAAAATATTATATAAATAAAAGGATAAAAAATTAAAAGTAAATTTATTTAATTTTTAAATTATATTTGTGTAATATTATTTTTTTAATTTATATTTCTAATGGTTAGTTTTTTCATACGACTATTTTCAGTGCATATAAATTGAATCCAGCTTTGCACTTATCAACACACAATTCAACATAAGCAGTCACGTAAATAATGGTAAGAAGAGCTTGGATTGATGTTGGTGCAAGTTTGTGACAGATACTCAAACGGATAAACAAACGCTCGGGATTATTGGCAGAAGACTTTATATTGTTCATGTCGTTAGAAGAACTTGTCTAAGTTAGTTTGTAAATACGTAATTAAGCTAGTATTGTAAAAGTCTAACAGAATCCTAGATAAAAGCCCATGAGGATGCATGTATATAAGCAAATGATGCATGGGGTTTTGAGGTTGGAACTCTTGAGGGTTGCGATTGAGAGAGAGATTTCGTGAGGGAGTTGGATTCGATTCATTGTGTATTCGGTTCATGCTCATAGATTACTAGCTAGGTTACAAATTCGGTGTAGTTCTTATTAATTGTTATCTGTGATTCGGTTTATAAGAAAAGCATTTAAAAGTAATCGCTTGTTCTTAGTGGGATATCCACGGATCAAGATATTTTGCGTCTTGCTTTCGTGTTTTGTTTTATTGTGATTGAAGTTCTCAAGGACTAGTACCTACAAGTGATATCAGAGCAAAAAGTAGACTCGTTTTTAGGAGGAAGACTCATTTCCTGGCAGTGCAAAACGCAGACTTCGGTGGCTATTTTCACATGTGAAGCATAATATGTTGCTGCTGGTAGCTGTTGTTCACAGGTTTTGTGGATACAACAACAAATGTGGGATTACGGTTTGAATTTCACTCATACTCCTATACTTATTGATAATTAAGACACCATTTCAATCACAGAAAATCCCAAAAACTTATAAAAAACAAAGCATATAGCCATAAGGCATCATTTTATAAGAGATTGTTTTGAGAAAAAGATGATTTATCTGAAAAAGGTTGATACTTTGGATAACCCAACTGATTTGTTCACAAAAGCTCTTGATAGAGCTCGGTTTGAACTGTTAGTGCAGCTGAATGGGATGAGAAACCCGGAATAATTTTTCATTTTCTTATAAGTGTTGAAGCTTTTAACTTTTAAGTTTTTAGTTAGCTTTTACTTTGTTTCTTTTTGCTTCTGCTTAGTTTCGCATTAAAAGAAAAACTATAACAAGCTAGTACCTAATTGGAAATGATAGCACATTAGCTGTTGATTTTGTTACACTTAATAAAATTAAGCAGAAAATTAAAGCTAAGTGTGACTGCATCTTCATTATATGATGTATTGGTAGGCAATTAACACACGAATCGTGTTTATTAATTGAAAAAGAGATCAAAATTGACTGTTGATTCTGTGGGAAACATGACATCAACGTATGATTTTATAATCTTAAATCTTGCGTTGATAGCTTGCCAAAATCTGAGGTTTCAGGTCTTTAAATTGTTAAATTTATCCGGGGATAGTCTGACTGATCTTTTGCTGCATCCAGATACAGCTGACCTAGGCTTTGTCAGAACATCTTAAAAGAGCATATGATAGATGCCAAAACCTTCAAAGGCTAAAAGGCAATCACTCAAAAATGCCTAAAGCTGAAAATTCACACCGCGTAAAATGGTATTTGTCTTAACCCTGGTTGAGTACACGTTTGGTCACTTTGTTTTATCCAGATATATGCAGACCTGTACACCTTCGTGACTCGTACACTCACCTGTTACGATGAATCATTGTGCATGACTTGATCGCGAGGGTATGTTGTAATAACCGGCAAAATTAAGGTAAATCCGTACTAATTAATTAATGTGTAAGTAACGTAATTAAGTGCAAATTCGTGTTAATTGTTTAACTGAGGCCTTAGAAAATAGTAAATTCCCCATAAGATGCATAGGAATGCACACGTTTAATGATAAAGCATGATAGGATCATGTGCGAATAAACTTGTCCGATATGGACGTTGGTGATTACCCGGTAAAAATTAAATAAACGAAAAGGATCCCGGACACCCAGGATATAAAATAAAGGGTATTTTCATGAAATATACTTTGTTTTGGAACTCCAAAACCATGAGTGAAGACTTTGCATACAAATCTTCCGGTAACGAATAAAGTGCGCGTGCCGCACCCGGTACGCGTATAACTTATAAATTCACCCAACAAGAGCCTAATTAACCAATCAACAATTAAACTAGGCTATCTTTAAGGGTTATTAGAGGCTATTATAATGTCCGAATAACGCGTGATTAAAATCCGAATAATACCCGAACGACACCCGAACGTTAAAGTATGAAACTTAACATATTATTTAGCAAATATTTTGTGTTGTGGACCCCACTAAAACCCACCCAAGAACCGGCCACCCCTCATTCATATTAGAAATCTTACTTTTGTACTAATAATCTAAGAAGGATCCATAGAAGATTATAGGAGGTATGGGTTGGATATGATCAAGATATTATAAAAGGATTGTAGGTACTTGAGGATTACATAAAATCCATCTTTTGCTCTTGAAAATCCACGGCCAAAACACACTTAAAACAATCCATCCAAGATTCATGTGGTACAAGGAAATCCATGTTTTAAGGGATTTTGAATCAAGCTAGATATGGTGCAATCTTGGTAAGGATTATATATGAGATGATTCATGTCCTTCCAAGATCACAAAATCTTCCAAGTCTTTTAGAAAACTCACGGCCAAACACAAGTAAAAACAATCCACCAAGATCCATCTAGTACACTACCTCCATGTTTTAAGGGATTTAATATCCAAGATAGATTATACGTGATCTTTGGAAGGTCATGTAGGATTATAAAGGATCATGTGAGATTATACTTGATCAAAACACCAAGAAAAATCTTCTCTTTTCTTTCTAATATTGCCGTGAGCTAGCATCCAACACACACACACACACACATCTTTTTCAAGTTTTAAACACTTCAATTTCCTTCAAAAACATCCATCTTCCAAACCCCCAATGTGTGTTACAAGCTTGGAGCTTAACCACATAGGAAGAACACACTAAACTCCATCAAAATCAAGCATTTTTAGCTTCCCTAGCCTTGTGCTAGTTGTAAGTATTCTTGATCTTGTTCTTGTCTTTAAAAGTTTATGTTTATTAGCTAGAAGCAAGTTGTACAAGGGGGTTAACTTGATTAAGCTTTTCATGATAAAACATATGATTTTAAAGACTAAAATGGTGTTAAAATGGTGTGTATGGGTCGAAAAATTGGTGATGGATGTGTAGTATTCTTGTAGTTTTATAAAGTTCATAAATACTTAAAGAAAATGGTGATCTAAATATAACTTGTTATTTGAACTTGAATGAACTTAAAAATGGTTTTAATCATCTTAACATAAGCACCTAAGACTTGTTATAATGTTGCTTTTGTTAGAAAATAAGTTATACAAATTTTACATTATCAAAGCCTACACACTTGAAAAATGTAAATTGGACATGTTGGACAAAATGCACTAATTACACTTATTAGTAGCCTTAATGAGATGATATAAGATTATTAAAAGTGTTGAAACATAAAAATAAACTAACATGACAAAGATGGAAAAATAAAGTCCACTAGTTTAGTAGAAAATTGTTAATCTTGAAAGATAGAATGGAAAAATGTAACTTTTATAAGTTAAAGGACTATTTTAGTAACTTTAAAAGTTGAGGGACTCAAAATAATATTTTTAGAAACTTGTGTCTAAAAATATAACTATGGAAAGTTTTGTATCAAAAGTGTAAATAATAACTTTCCAAGGTAGATTTGGTAAATACTAGCAATTATACACATGTATCTTGTGTAAAAATGTATTTTTATAAAATGGAGTTTTATAAAAGTATAGATTTTTCTAACATATGGATATATATAAAAACAAAGGTTTTTATAAAAATGTTAGACAAATTAAAAACTTGGAAGAACTTATATAAAAGTGAACACTTTTATATAAATGGGAATATAAAAGTGTTGGAGCATTTTTATACATAAGTTACCAAGTCTTGTGTTGAAAATACAAAAGTGTTTACAAAACTTTCAAGTAATATATGTAGGAAATTAAAAAGGTGAATAAATTTCTAGAATACATATATTGAGGAACTTTGAAAAAATTAACTATATATATATAAGTTGAGTAATTGGATTTGGACGTAGTAACGAACTAAGGCGTAGAAACGGACGAACGAGTAAAGTATTATTACGTCAAATGAAAAGATGAATATATATATATATATATATATATATATATATATATATATATAGGGAAAGGGTAAAATGAGAACATGCTTTTCGTAAAAGAACTAAAGAACACACTTTTCCACCACAAACATATTTTAATCCAAAAAGAATTTGTGGACCATAATTAAAGTAGAATAAAATATAAAAAGGAATATTCTCTTTCCTAATAAGACAAAACAAGGTGGGCCCAGGTCTTTACACCACTGTAAACCCATCGTAAAATATTTTTTTTTTTTTACGTCGAGGTTACCCGTTTTTTCACCGGTGAAATTTTTTTTTTTTTTAAATTCACATTTTACGTCGGTGTTCTCGTGGTTCTTTTACGAAAAGTGTGTTTTCATTTGAACCTAATCCTATATATATATATATATATATATAAACCTATATAGGGTCAAGATCGTGTACAAAGTGCTTTTTTTGTGAGAAGTGTGAGAAGTATTAAAAATTGATACTTAGGCATCATTTTTTGAACTTAGTCGTGATGTTTTGGATTGTTTTGCCTATAAAAACACCAAACATAACAATTAAAAACCGAAAACAATGTATTTTAGGCTTAAAACTTAAAACACCATGCTAAGAACATTAGCAGTGTGTTTTAAGCGTTAAGTGGTGTGTTTTAGCTGTTTTTTAAATTTAATGACTATAATACATTGTATTGAGTTTTAGATTGTTGTGTTTGGTGTTTTTCAAGTTAAAACAACCTAAAACATCATTCCTAAAACCAAAACATGATGTCTACATGTCAATTCTTAGTCCTTCTCACACTTCTCACGAAAAATATACTTTGTACAGGATCCTAAACCTATATATATATATATATATATATATATATATATATATATATATATATATATAGGGGAGGGTTATAATAAAAACCCTCTAAAATGAGAAAACCATGTAAACTCATTTGTGGCCATTGATTAAACTTGATGGAGGGTCTAGATTTAATCTCTATATTAAAATGCAATAAAGTACATTAAAGGAGGAGAGAGGCATTAATAAGGGTATTGTAGTAATTGACCATCAAACTCTGTTGGTTACTGCATGCTTGCAGAAACCGTCACGTCATTCCTCTCTCTATCAATAAGATCTCCCTCTCTCTTTTATTGCATTTACAAACCTCCAAATTTCAAAAATCCCCCCAACCCCTGTTCTCTCTAACAGTCCATCGAGAGTGGTTGTTCATCAACAAACAAGATTATTTGAAGAAACCAAAAAAACAATTACTGATCAAACATCAACGAAAGGATGGCATCGTTCATGGGGAGCCTATCGTCGTTTGCTCGACGGTTAGGTTCGAAGAAAACTTCAAAAAGGTATGTGTTTAATGTTTTTGATTACCATTGTTATTCACTGTGAAAAAGTTTTGATGGTTCTCGAGTCTGGTGGAGTAAATTACTGGTATCGAAGTTTTTGAATTTGGAATAGTTGATATGCCCTGAAATGGGGGTTCTGGAAATTGTTTATTAGAATATGAATAATTATAGGGTGGGGTATCTTGTGAATGGGGGCCTTGTGAATATGACATACTCATGTTGAAAAATGGACATATGGCCTGAATACCTTGATACTTTGTTTGAAACAGGAAGAAAAGGAAAGTGATCATTTTGTCTGATGATTCAAAATCAAAAAGACGTGGTAAACGAACTACAAAAAAAAACCACTGACCCCAAAGAAGTAAAGCGTCAATTAGGTAAGTATTACATATGTTATGGATATTAATGATTGAGGATATTTTCATTTATATGCTGCTGTGCTTCTATTTGTGTTTGTGGTAATCCTGTATTAATGATGATATGTTGTTTAGAATGTAATTATGTTTTCTTAACTGTTCTGTTATTAGAGTATGATTCGGACACACCGCTTGTCAATTTAAAAAGACGGTGTAAAAAAGTCGTCAAACATTGTCCGAATGATGATCCAGGGCCGTCTAGGGAGAAAACTACAGATGACGAGGAGGGTGGAGAAACATCAGTTGAAGCGTCTGATGATAGTGATGCGGAGTTTTCCGGGACTGGAAAAAGTGAGGATGATGAATCAAGCGTGAAGCCACGTAAGGGTAAGGGTCAGTATTGAAAATATATTTTAAATCCATGTTAAGTATATTACTATGCCTTAATTTCCGAATTGTTGTGTTTTGTGTCAAGCAGAGAAGCCGTCGTTCTTTTCTAACCGTCGCCTTCGACAGGCAGCGAAAAATAAAGGTATGTGATAAGATATGTTTTCGATTCTTTGCCCGTTACGTATGTAAATCAGTTTTATGTGATGGCGTTCAGCCATATCTCCTGATTTCTTATGTTTTGTAGAAGCAAACAAGAATATAGCATCTGGAGAAGTTCAAACAAAAACAAAGAAAGGTGGATCAGTTATTGATATTTACATTGCTATAGTGACTAAACAGTTAACACCTAAGATGGTTACATGTGTAACAGGTGAAGAAGTCATGCATGTCTATGATGTGTCCTCGAGCTCACCAGTTAGGATGACCAGATCAAAAGCACGAGCGTTGCAGATTTCACCTGAAAAACCAAGGGCCAAAAATGCCAAACCAAAAAAGGCAAACAAACGTAAGAGGGCAGAGAAGTCGTCGAACGATAGCATGAAGCCTCGTAAGCAGCGCAAAAGGTCGAAGTTGAACGAGTGGCTGGGAATACGTACTAGGTCATCACCAACACAGTTTACAAGGTGCATAAACATACTAAGCGACGAACAACGACTGGCGGTTAAGGAAATGGGTTTTGGTCGGCTGCTGGGTATAAAAATGGATGGGATACCAGCAAAGTTAGGGCATTATGTTGTGGATAACTTGGACCCAGATAGTTTGGAGTTGACCTTGCCGTCTGCAACTCTTAGCATTGACGCTGAAGTCGTACACAAGATACTCGGTATTCCAATTGGAGGAGTGTCTTTCAATGCGCTAGAGAGTAGGGACGAACATGATGAAGGGATAGCTAAATGGAAAAAGAGGTACCCGCCGAGCAGATTTATATCTCCAAAACAAATGGTTGATATGATTGAGAAAGAGTCCAATGGTGAGGATGACTTCAATTTCCGAATGGATTTTATAATGTGCTTCTATACTATCATGGTTGATTGCCACAAACAAGGCAGTTTGAAGGACAACATACTAGACTATCTGACGGATGATTTGGATTTTGCTGGACTTGATTGGTGTGAGTTAGTAGTGGAGGTGCTTAGGAGTTGTAAAGTTGGTTGGAGGCGAGACAGTTTGGATCCACCTTTTACAGGGCCGCTAACCTTTTTGACAGTAAGTTAATTTTTTACGTATGTTACATATTCACTTAGGTACTACTGACCGTATTTGTTTTCTTGATACTAATCATGTATACGACATCTATTTTGCAGCTTTTGTACGTGGATAGTTTTAAATGCAAAGGTGTTGATGTTGATTCTTCGGTGGTTCCTATGAGTTTCTGGACATTCCAAAGGTTAAGAGACAGGGAAAGGATTGAGATAAAAGAAGGGGGTTTCGGAAGGGGTACTTTGAAACCGTTAACTTCGTACGAGGGTGTGAAGCTTGGAATAGATGAGCCAAGCATCAAGGTTGGTAAAAAATTATGTACTACAACATAACAGTTCATGTATTCCCCGTATTACATATTTATGGCATGCTAACAAAAAATTACCAAACAGGAAAGGGTAGCAAGTGTGGGGGATCTCGTCGATGTTTTGATTAGAACGAGAAAGAGGGTTGAATCGGCCATCTGCAAGTTAGATGAGGACTATCCAGGTAAAAAGAAGTTGTTGCTGTCAAGGCTAGGTATGATGAGTTCATTAAAGACATGGGGAAGGCGAGTGAGGTCGGAGCTGTTGCGCGTGTAAATGCTGATGGAGAAATCTCCTCTGTTATAGCTGCCATAGGTAAATGTACCACCATTGCTAACTGCCAGTTTGATGTTTAAGCACAATACCAAATTTTGTTAAATATAAATCCATTGAACGTCTATATCAAAAATTAGCAGATAAGGCTGAACAAAGCAACAAAGGAAAAGCAGTCGAGGATGATGTGTTGAGTTTGGGTGATTCTCCGCTAAACAAGTCCCCAATCACACGATCAAAAAAGAAAAGCGTTGGTGGCACGTTGGATGAGGCAGGGGCATTGGAAAGTCCGATTCTAAGCCAATACAGGAAGAATCTGCATGACAGTGCAAAGCAGAAAAATGATGGTTCCAAAACAGGTGCTACATGTGTTACACACATTAGGAACATTATGTTTAACTGTTTATGTATTTAACACTATGCACATTCCATTCATTAGGAAGCATTGTGTGTGACTGTTTATATATTTAACATACGTAACAGGAGATGAAGATCTTGCCAGGAATTTAACCAACAAATTTTCTGAGGTTAGTGAAGACGTGCAAAATGAACAGGATGTAGCAGGACAATCAGGGGGACTAGAAAAAGAAGGTAAGTAAAATATAGCTAGGGTAGGTTCGGTTACATACGCATAGGTCAGCGGGTGGGGAGAATTTGTTAAGATTGTAATGTTATGATATGTTACAGATGTCGATGCCAGCAGACAAATTGCTGAAAATGTGTTAGGTGATGTGTTTCCCACTTGCAATGAAGAGGAATTGGTGAGCACACAAACCTTGGGTGCAACACAAGAGGCCGAATTAGGTAAATAATGAATTCTTTTTTATACACGTGTAAAATCGTAATAAACCACAAACTGAAAATTAACTAGCTGTTAAATGTTAATTAACTTTAAGCACGGAATAATATTGTTGTTTCAGAACTGGATGCACCAAACAATGAAATTGAACAGGAGGTTCTGACCACACAAACACAGGCAGCAACACAAAGTGAACCAATAGGTATCGCGGTTGACTGTTATAAAATTGCTAATGTATACATCTGTTTTATGATTGTTATCTGGTGACGTATGTTACACAGTCTCCTCAGGCGGCACTCCATCACATGAAGCTACTGGTGAAGACAACAAAGATGACTCAAGTGTGAAGGTGGGAGACACAAAAACAGATGAACAACTGCAAGAGGAGAAAACAGGTATTGTTAAAAAAACCATATATATCCACAACTAAAGGCTGGTATAACGCATCGCCAAACATATTAATCATGTGTTTTAAAACGTTGTATTCCAGGCGATGAGAAAATTTCAACAAGCGAAGCAGATGTGCACACAACGAGTAACAAAGAGTCAGGTATGATATTGTAATATTTATAAGTACATGGATAGCTGATTTGGATGTGTGATAAGTGGGCTTGTGCGAAAATGTCCTACAGAAGTACAGCCAGACACGGCAGAAACTAGTGATAGGGGCAAGCAGGTTGCTGAGCCGGGGGAAGATACACAAGCAGGTATGCAAATAAAACCAAATTGAAATACGTCTATAATCCACAAAAAAGTCCACATATTATTTGGGGTAACACATTTGCAGGAATCTCCTGGATTATTCCATCTATGTCGACACCGGATAGCAACGATGCGCCAAGTTTTAGCTTTGGCTTAACACAGGCAAAACCAGCAGATCAGGGGGGGTCAGGTGTGAATTCACTTCTTAAAAATAAAAAAATATAGAAATGTTATATAAATGCTCTGTGTTTTTAACAGTTTTTAATGCTTATCTTACAGGATCTGTCACAATGTCTCAGACAATGGAACCTGGTTTGAAGGACCAACCAGGTGAATCAGGTATCAACTCTATATCTTAACAATGTTGAACTGCTGGATCGGATCAGTCAGCTAATGAAAGTTGTGACGTACGTTACAGATGGTGGCGGTGTGGCTCCAAATGAAAAGACAGTTTGCCAGGACGTTGTCGCATCAATGGTGTATCCGTTGGTGCAACCTGTGAGTTCATATGACGCACAGACTCAGATTTACAATGAGTATGGCCCTAGTGGAAATCTGCAAGAAGATGACGACAACATGACCTTGGCGATGCGTCAAGAAATGATCGCCAAGATGGATGCAACCAAGAGAAACCCACTACGTGAAAGGAATGTGACATACGTTCATAAGTCACCTTTTCACATAAGGGGGGTAAATTTGGGAGAGGGGGTGACGAAGGATGATGATGCTGTGTGGAACTTTGTTTACAAGGACGAGGATCCGTTGAATATGTTGTGTGGTTCTGAGGAAAGAAGGAGGGTAGCCATAAGTAATCGGTAAGTAACATGAACAATGCATGTGGTAATAAGTTCTTGAACTGCTGTAACATGTGTAACTGGGAGCATTTTGGTTTCTGTTTTTTTCAGCATAGAGCATGGAGAACCGGTGGAAAATGTAGACATACCCGATGATGAAATAGATAACGCACTTGCCAAGTAAGACCATGACCAATGTTTAAACTTATAAGACTGCTTCAAAAAATTTATCTTGGTTAACATGTGTACAGTGAGGTGTTGTTCAAAAGTTTATGTGACGTGGAAGCCACACGTAGCATGATCAAAACTTTGAAGCCGGGGAAGCAGGTGATGGATGTGATCATTGACTGTTGGGTGGATGTTTTAAACTACGAGGAGAGGTTAAAATCGGACGGGGCCCCTCTTCGTTTGTTTGTAAGCACAACCGCAGTGGTAAGTTATTTAAAAAGACAACATCGGTTTACGTATGTTATGAAAACTGGTATTGATTTTTTTTTCTAACAAAAAAAATAGGTTCCATGGATGCTTAATGATACCAAGTGTGATCCGATCCGACGAGCTTCGCGGTTTTCAAACGCGATGTCTGCCGCAGTGCCGGCCTATGAGACCAACCGTGACTTCAAACGATATGATATCGTCTTTTTCCCAATCCTTGAAAGGGCCCACTACTACTTATTGGTCTTTGAGCTAAAGAATATCGCCATAATGCTGATTGATAATGACAAAAAACGAGGGAGGCGAACATGCAAGGATCATGCTGACTTCCACAAAAAGGATACTGTGCACAAATATGTAAGTTGTTTTAATCACTTTTGAAAAACGTAAAACATTGGTCATTTAAAATCAAATGTTTCTTTTCGTGATGATTTGTTTTTGGGTTTCATGATCCATGATAATTGCAGAAGCACATGTTTGTGGAGTTCCTTAAAAGCATCAACCATCCGAAGGCGGGAAAGATCGGAGGGGCGGAGATACATAGGTTGGATGTAGAGTGGGGAACGGCTGGTAATGCCACAGATTGTGGGGTCTTCCTAATGAGACACATGGAGAGATTCATGGGGCTTCATGTACCGTTTGAATGCAATTTCAGTAAGCATTGGCGCACTAAAGAAGGCGAGATCAACAAGCTACGTTCGAAGTACACAACGCATATTTTGCGTTCACCGGTTAACAAAAGAAGGGTGAGGTGGAAGCTAGGGCACATTTGAAGTAAGGAGGAACGTTCGTGAAGGGGGGGTTGTTTAACTGTGTATGACAATTATGTAGTGTTTAAAACTGTTTTTTGGGTGATAATACACCTAACATACTGCTGGGTTCTGTAAGATAACTTAACTAGTATGGTCACTTGTTGAACAACTAACTGTGTTTGATTATAATAGTATTCTGTTACGTATGTAAAAGTGTTGTCAGCAAGTCTGTTACATACATAACAGCTGCCTACGTGGTTAGGTGGTACGGTAATCTGAGTGTTATGGATATTGAGTTATAGGTTAATTGATTAAGAGAGGGTTAATATGTTATTTGACTACTTAACAAATCTGTTACATACATAACAGGTGCCTACATGGTTAGGGTGTTCCTTGACATACCATACTAGTCTTAGAAAGGTAAGATGTTTTTTTATGAAAGAAATGGTAACTGATATGGAATGCAACAAGTATTAAAAGTGCATAAATATAACGGCTCTGTAATCCAAAGTCATGCACATACTGTACACTGACAAAAAAAAAGATTTACACAAAGAACTTCTTACACATTTAGCAATATTTTTAAGAGTTATAGGAAACATCAGGGAATTTTGACATACAAAAGCTATATAACCAGAAGTACCAACCGATCAAATACCAAATATGGTGTTTGGTGAAATCAACTTGTTACACATGTAACATGAGGGTTTCTTATGTCTAGGATTAATATTCACCACCAATCACCTTGGCTACACAACAAGGACTGTTCAATACCCCTGATTTGTGGGGCACAACTGACCTGTTACACATGTAGCATAAGGTTTTTTACACAAAACCCTAAAAGACAAACAAGTTGCAAAATGGGTACAGGACAAGTGTTAAAGTATAGGGGGCTCAAATGTGTTATTTTACTATTTAATAAATCTGTTACGTACATAACAGATAGCTACCTGGTTAGAGTGTGACATACCATGTTAGTCTTAAAAAGGAAAGCTGAATTTTTGGTGTGTTACATACATAGAGTATGGGGGGCTCAAATGTGTTATTTTACTATTTAATAAATGCCAAACTTATTGAAAATTAACCTGTTACACATGTAACATGAGGGTTTATTATGTCTCGGATTAATATTCACCCCCAATCACATTGGAAACACCACAAAAGGATGTTCAATATCCCTGATTGGTGTGGCACAACTATGTTGTTACACATGTAGCACAATGTTTTTAACAAATAACCCTAAAAGACAAACAGGTTTAAAAATGGGTACATGACAATTGTTAAAGCATAGGGGTTAATATGTTATTTTACTACTTAACAAATCTGTTACATACATAACAGATAGCTACATAGTCAGACTGTGACATACCACACTAGTCTTAAGCAAACACATGATAATAAAAAACTACATAGACAGTCCTTAATAAGGTTAAGACTTAGACAATAACACATAACAAATGTACGACTACCCAGCAAAAACAGGTTAATCAACAAAAGCATAACCATCGTAAGTTGCAGCCATTATGGCGAGAATTTTCCATACTGCGCTTCCAAGCTCAGCTCCGACATTTCACTGTCCTCGTCTTCCCAAGGGTTATAACTTGCCCACCTGGCGAGGGTATTTGGTGAATTTGGACACAATGGACAACCGCAATACTCGTGATCATACTCAACACCTGGACATGCAACAGACGATATTGATACAGGCTCTTTGGTTACCGAGTACGCAGTGCCAACTGACACCCCTCCGTCAACTTCCATCTGTGCATCGCCCGACGTCGCCGGTGTACTATTACCATCTTGCATCATTAGAGTTTCGACACCTTTTTTCGGTAGTTTGCTCTCGTTGGGATCATTAACATCATTCCAAGCATGAATGGCTTGGTGTTCAGTACGCTCCAGTAACGCCCAAAAATCAGTTACTTTTGAAGTGACCTCCTCTTCGCTTTTTGTCTTCTGGCGCTTGGCTGCATGAGGTTTTGAAGGGCTTTCCATGTGCAGAAAGTGTTTCTTTTGGTAAGTTAGGAACACTATTATTATGGGATGGAACAATGATTTATATTTTACCAAAATGAGGTATATAAACTATGTTCAAGGATGGGTGGTTGGGTGGTTGGTGATAATTTAATTTGGGTTTAATGCTATAGTGGTAGATTTTGCTTTATGTCAAATCAACATGTCATAAATATTTTGGGTGCTATGGAGTGCATCAGGATTTTATATTTTATTCTCTTCATTTATTACTTTGTGAAGTACATATTTTATTAGATTTTGGTAGTTCCCTAGGTCTTCCGTACCAAAACTACAACACATACCCATGCTTTTTTCTGTCCATGGGCCCTATGGTAATTAATGATATGTAATATAGGGGATCTAATATAATAATCACATTGGCCCAGCTACCTTTTTGTTGCGTATGTTACCAATGCGGCCCCTGTTACCAACTACTTATAAGACAGAACATAGATCCTAAAACACACCACATTATATATTACAAAACACAAAAAAGCATGTCTAGTGGGTGAAGATTATACATAAAAGTAATTCTACCAAATAAAAATAGAAGTAGCTGGGGAACAACAAACACACCAAAATGTGGCAACCATGTTACACACGTAACAACAAAAAGGGACTGCATGTGCTTCTAACTGTTACCAGTGTCCAACATGGTTCAAAAAGCAGGGATAGTAATGCTGCCCCATTAATTACCATAAACCTAACTAGGCTTTCCGGGCTTGTGCCGCCTCCTCCTTGGCCCTTTTCATCGCAGCAACCTTCTCACAATTCCTTGCATCATGATCCGTGACATATTGGTGGCAGTTGTTGCATAGGCGTGGGGCCTTAGGCATTTTCGGACGCTTTGGGTTGCCCTTCTCACCAGCTCCAGATATTCTTCGAGTTTTCCCACAACCCTTGTTGCGTGCCACATCAGGATTGGCAACCACAGTTTCAGTATCGGCCGATTGGCCAATAATTTCTTCCACGTCGGTTGGAGACGGTTGGTCCGGAATAACAGAAATTGGTTCCCTGGATAACAAGTGCAGCTTGATAGATTTGAGTTGTTCAACTAAGTCCGCCAGGGCAGTTTCATCAGTTCTGGCAACATCTACACATTCAGTTACAAGTTCAAGTACCTCATTCCTCAACAGCGAACCTGGATGAGTGTCAACACCGTAACGTCCAGAAATGGAGAACACTCTCTTGGGTAAAATATCACGTAACCACCTTTCGACCACATATTGCTGCGGGATGCGGTCAACTTTCTTAATAATGTAAACTGCAAAAACATGGCGGCAAAGGTAGCCGAGACGCGTAAAACATCGGCATGAGCATTCAGCCGTTGAATCAATGCTATCAAACCGCACCTGCATAATTGATGCTAGAAATGGTAAGACCTATGTTTGCAACAAGTATTAAAGGAACATAATTATAAACAGCTGTGTAGTCCAAAGTCATGCACATACTGTACTCTGACAAAAGTCATGCAAACAGTTCTAATAAACTTTAGGGAATTTTGACAGAGAAAAACTAAATAACCAGAAGTACAAAACAATCAAATTCCATATATGGTGTTTGGTGCAATTAAATTGATACATATGTAACAAGAGGATTTATTATGTCTAAGATTAATATTCAGCCTAAATCACATTGGCTACACTGCAAGGCCTGTACTCTGACAAAAGTATATTGGCACAGCTAACTTGTTACACATGTAGCAAACTTTCTAACAGTTCTAATAAAATTTAGGGATTTTTGACAGAGAAAAACTAAATAACCAGAAGTACAAAACAATCAAATTCCAGATATGGTGTTTGGTGCAATTAAATTGTTACATATGTAACAAGAGGGTTTATTATGTCTAAGATTAATATTCAGCCTAAATCACATTGGCTACACTGCAAGGCCTGTTTCAATAACCATCACTGCTGTGGTACAAGTAACTTGTTACACATGTAGCAAGGGGATTTTTTAACAGAAACCACTAAAAGACAAAAAGGTTGAAAATTTCAACTTATTAAAAGACCAATAGCCTGAACTGGTGTGGTACAACTAACTTGTTACACAGGTAACATAAATTTTTAAAACTTTTATAACAATAAAATCAGTAGTTTCTAACAATAACATAAATGGCTACCTGGTAAACATTAGTAACATCACGACGCTTGTCAAGTTGGGTGACTGAAAAGACGGTAGGCATGTTGTCCTTTTCATCAACATTGGAGATGTAGCATGAAAACTTCCCCTTCATAATCTCCTTCTTAACTTCCTGGAACACAGTATTGGTGTACAAGGTAAACGCATGCTGCTCAATGGGAAAGTCCGTAGACCCATAAAAAACCGTTGATGATGTTTTGTACTCGGCAACACGCTGACGGTAACGTTGGCTATCGAGACGGGATTCAAAACATAACATGAACTGAACAAGTGTGTGGGCACTAGTGGAATTGACCTTGAATGAACTGTTTGAACTCTCACTTCTGGATGTTGTTTTCATCAAGCATGACATTGGAATCTCCCTAAAGTACGCCGGCACCCACAGTTCTTTGATTGCAAACATATCGCTCAACCACTGGTTTTCCTGAATCCCAAATGTCTCTAGCAGCGCATTCCATCGACTCTCAAATGTTGAAGGTTTTATGAAAATGTTCCACACCAATTTGTGAATGCAGGACCGGAATTCAGTGTTGGATAAAATATCAGCACCAACCTAGGTGCAGAAGCATAAATAAATGTAAGACATCTTTAACATAAAACACTTAAGTACTTGCATACATAACATTACCTTGTTGGGTAGTTTTTTCATTATATGCCACATACATAGCCTGTGGCGAGCCTCACTGAACACTTTTGGTACAGCCTGCATCATCGACGGGTCTTGGTCAGTCAACACTAGCCTGGGCTGTGAACCATGAGCTTTTAAAAAACATTCAAGCAACCAAACGTAGGAATCTATGGTCTCATTAATTATCAATCCTGCACCAAAAGTCACACACTGCTTGTGGTGGTCCACACCGGTGAAAGGGACAAAAACCATGTTGTACCTACACGTTAAATGAACAGCCACATGTTATTTACGTATGTTAAGCAGTAAAAAATGCAAACACATAAAACCTGTAACGCACGTTAAGGTAACTTACTTGTTTGTGTTGTATGTTGCATCGAACGACACAACATCACCGAAGGCCTTGTAGTTCAATTTTGAAATTTCATCCGCCCAAAAAACAGAATGCAGTTTACCATCGCGAACAACAAAGTCATAAAAAAATTCTGGCAAGTTTTCAAACCGATCACGCAGGCGGTCAAGGAATAAAGACGAGTCCCTCTCGCGATAAAAATTCGAAGCTCCTTACTAAAGTTCTTGAAATCAGAAGCAGTTCCATGCACATTGTGGTGACCACCTTTAAGAGACACTAAGTAACGATGAGCTTTCGCAGGTCCAACTCGGTTAAGAGACATGTTATGAATGAATTGTTTAGTTGAGAAAGAAAGTTTACGAGAAATCTTACTAAGGTCAATGTTATCTTTATCACACAGCTGATGGTTGTGAACATCGTTAAAACGAATGACTTTAAACAACGAACCTCCACAAGTGATTGACACTAACACATGCGCTTGGCAATTGGAAAGGCTGAACGAAGTTTTACGGGGTTTAACAGAACTTTCAACTAAGGTGTCAAAGGTTTTGTTAAACTGAGGTTTACCATATTTGCAACAACGCATGTACTTGTGTGTCGGTTCCCCCATCCAAACCTTGGTTTGTCCCTTCTTAACTGAAAAACCGGCCTGCCTGGCATATTCTTTGTACATGGACATTGCAGCCTCAAACGTCGGGAAAACCTGACCAATAGCAGGCAAATACCGGGGGCTAACATTGGGGATCCAGAATTGGGTGCCGTTCGGGGTTGCAATAACATAGTACGGCTCAATGTCTTGGTTTTCACCTGTTAAATTAAAAACAGGTTATATTTCTATATTTATAATCCCCTTATGTGTTACATACGTTATAAGTGTATTCTTTAACACAAAGCATGTTGTACATAAAACATATAAGACACAAAAAAGGCTATAAAAAATATATATTCAACAAAAAAAGTTAGTACACCAAAACAGTTTCTATGTAACACATGTAAAAAATTTCTGCTTTGGCCAAAAAATAGCTTTCACCACACACTACTATGACAAACACAAAGAGCATGATAGTAAAGTCAATGTTGGGCAAAAGTTTCTTACCAGACTCAACACCTACATATATCTCTTCATTCCCTCCTATTTCATTTCCATCAACAGGATCCCCTCCATCAACATTCCTCAACAAAGATGAAGACCCAGCTGAGAAACCAAAATTAAGGCCTGAAAACAGCAAAAAAAATATAAAACATTACAAAACAACCTAAAACAAAATAACTAAAAACATTAGATAGTAGTAAAACCATTAAAAAACATCCTAACACTATATAACCCTGTTAACAACAAAATTTGGAAACTTTAAAAAAACTAAAACTAAATCAGTATAACTATGAGAAACACTATAAACATGAACAAACAAAAAAATGCTACTTTCTAAACTATATAAAAACCTGCTACAAACCCTATGATCATGAGCAGTGCTATAAACAAAGTAGGAAATATTATATGACCGGCGTTAAAAAAATCATATAGAAACCTTGAGATCGAGTATCACCACTATCATCCTCTGTTTCTGATACAAAATCAGACGATGCATGGTTATTCACGGAATCCAAGATCATTGAATGTGGCTTGATTTGAGGATTCGATTCCATCGCATGAAAGAGTTAATGAGGCAGGAAGAACTTTAAGTGAACTTATTGAGGTTTCAGGGAAGTTAATGAGAGGAAGAAGACCCTCGAGAAGAAGACATCTGGGTTGGTGTGGGTAATTGAGAGTGGAAAGGGTGGGAAGGTGTATGGGGAAAGTAAATAATAATGATCTAGACTTTAGTATAAATCAGGTGTCATAAAAACATTGAAAAAGCAACCAAAGCAATTGTCTAATATACCCTTTCCCTCCCAAATAAAACATAGTGAGGTGGATTAATTAGAACCACTAGTTAGGTTTCCATGGTTTTCTCATTTTAGGGGGTTTCTCTTTTCCCTTTCCCCATATATATATATATATATATATTATATATATATATATATATGGGAAGTATCCATAGAAAACTCTCTAAATTGAGGAAACTCTAGTAAACTTGATACTTGGCCAAGATTTGTCCACATCACCCATTTTAATTTATCTCATATTATATTAACAAGGTTACTTTGGTCATTTTAGATTTTCCCCCTTTTTCAATTTTGAAACATTTCCCTCCCTCCTATATAATGCATTCTCTCTCATTATCTCTCATTCTCTCACCACCACATTCTCTCCTCTCACAACCATGAGCAGCCACCACCACCACCACCACCTCACCACCATCGACCACACTAACCACCACCATCATCGTCCACCATCAGTAGCGTCTGCAACAACCATCGACCATAATCATCTTACATCATCATCGTCGAACATCACCACCACCATCGCTCCTACCATCGAAACAACCACCACCAGCATCATCAATGACCACCACAGAACCATTCAGATTTCCGACTGATGATTTGTTCAGATTTTCGACTGATGCTCTATTTAGATCTCTAACTGATCTGGTATGATGCTGCTGGTATGATTTTATATATATATATATATATATATATACATGTTCTGATTGGTTATTTTTAGTCTTTTGCGTTTTCAGTAGTTGTTTTTATAGTTATATGGTGATTATAACTGGATTTTATTTTGTAATAGCTTGTAGTTTTTAGTGCACGCGAGTTGTTTGATCAAATGTCTCACAGAAAAACAGTAGTGTTGCAACTTGAAACTAATGTTTTTTGGGCTCCTTTTAGCTTTTATGGCTGATTTGTTTTTGTGTGAAAATGTGTGAAACTGTACTGAGATGGAAATGGTAGTTTATTTGGAAGCACACATTAATTTTGCTTTAATTTTTTCGTTATTCACTACTTTATTATAGATTAGATTTTATATAGTTTTGTCCGATTTTCTTATCATACTTTTTAAAATATATACTTTCACTATATTGATGAATCTAGCAAATAGAAACACTATATTACGACCCTCTGCCATTGAATAAATGTGTAGTCTTTTATGTTAGTATATGTTAACACATGTTATTTTTGTGATGTCTCATTATGTGTTCGAGGATGCCAACTAACATGTATATATTTAGAGTAGTTTTATAAAAATGTATGTATTTGTATATATTTAAATAAAGGTCTGATTTTGGTTAAGGTTTGTTTTTTTGTATTGGTGCTTACTATGTGTACGGCTTTAATTAACATGTGTTAGTGATGCTAACACATGTTTGTATTTTTGGTGTCCCACTGATGAATCTATCCCCATTGACATGTGTTAGGGTTCAATTAACCTGTGTCAGTGATGCTAACACATGTTAGTATATGCCCAACTAACACGTGTTAGGGTTCATATGACATACGTTATTTTCAGAAAAAAAAAACATGTTAGAATATGCTAACACATTTTAGTGATGTCTCATTATGTGTTTTGGACAGCCAACTAACACCTGTTATCTTTTTTGAAGGTGAAGAGATGTTTATGTTAAAGATGAAGATGGATATCAAGAATGAAGCATAGCAAGATCTTTTTAATGTTGTTAGGATAGTTTTTTATCATTCACAAATAATTATGTTTGTATGAAATGTCTTTTTGATACGTTTTATTGTTGATTGTTGAGATCGTTTTTATCATTTTCTTAAATAAATATACATTTTATGTGTTCTTTTTTTTTTGCTCCTTTAGCATATGAATGTTAACACATGTTAGTGATGTCTTATACAAGGTCATGTTTCTTTATCATAATACTAACACATGTTATTTTTCTTTGTGGGAAAGAGTGCCATAAAGTAGGAGAGAGATGACTTGACAAGTGTCAAATCAACTTTTTTACATATGTTTTTCAGAAAATAAAGATTACCATATTGCCCTTATTTTTGTAATTTAGTGAATTTTAGTGTATTATTTAAATTAGAAGGTGGGACCATCAATCACAACCATTGATCATGCTTGATCAATGGTTGTGATAGGGTTTAGCGGGTTTTCTCAAATATTTGAGGTTTTCTATAGAACCATCCCCTATATATATATATATATATATATATATATATTTTAAAGGATTTAAAATATATGATTCGGGTGAAAAATACATAACACTTTCCTAAGTGTTGGAAATTATTCGTGGGAGAAAGATAATGTCACACCCTCAAATTCCACTTGCGGGGTTTTACCGCGAGGCGCATGACAAACCAGGATTCAAGTCAACGGTCACAATAAACAACACTATATGCATAACACAAAACCCAAAAGATATAATTATAAAAGCATAAACTGTAGCGGAAGCTTTAAATGTTTACAACCCAAAAGACATAGTTCAAATGTTTAATGAAGACCATGCTCTAAACCCTAGACGCCCGTGCTGACTCGTGCGCCTAGATCCAGTTGTTGCTACCTTAGCGACCTGAGAAAAACATGCCAAAAGACGTCAACATATAATGCTGGTGAGTTCACAGGTTTGTTCAAAAATGTTATCCAAATGTTACCATGTCCATACTATATCAATGCTACCAAGTACGCTAGCTAGGCGTATGTTTTATTACTACTACGATTGGAAACCATTACTGGACACGTTTAGCAATGTTTAGCATGTTTAGCAGCCCGTAATGTTCAGCACGATAATGTTCCTGTTTGAGACAATATGCACCCGCCCGGCCCTCCAAGCCGACGAGTGGGGCAGGTCACGCCCAATAGATCTATCCACATTTCCCCCGTTGTGCAAACCCGCACATTCATGGTTTCCCCCGGGACTTTCCAAAAGATCGTATAGCAATATAAAGTTAAAACCATAGTATGACATATGTTACCAAAACAGTTTAGCGCATGTTTTCTCCCCCAAAAGTTAAAGCAGTAAAAGTGGGGCCGTGAACTCACCTTAGATTGCGTTCCTCAAATGTAAGTAAAAGATGTTTAGCCCTTGATGATCCCTCTACCGGAGATCTATCAAAATGTTCACATAAGTGTTCCGACTAATAACCATAAGGTTATCTAGTCCCCGATTGTCCAGATCATAACCAAGTATGTTTTTAAAACGTGTTTACGTGTTTAACCGACACACTAGACCGACCCGATATCCCGTTGGTGACCCATTACCCTAACTAATCAAGTACACATAGATTACACGCAAGGTTCAAGCATAAAACACTTAGTTTGTATCAAAAATCTCATTTTTGTTAACGTAGGGTCGAATGTGACTGTAAGTGGTCGAAGGTGCCCCTATTTGGTCGAATGTGTCTTTGAAATTCCACCTTCGCCCCTTTTCCTCCCACCTTCGCCCACTTGTAGCACCTTCGCCCCTTCAGCTTCCAGGTTCGACCCCTGGAATCCACCTTCGACCGTTCGACTGGTCGAAGGTATTCCAGGTTCGCCCCTGATGTCAGATTTTTCCAAAAACGCGTCGAAAAACATCCGAAAACATCACGAAACATCATGAGTTACAGCAGTCAAGCATCATTAATATATTCCTACGAAACCCTACCAATTTTACCCCAAAATCTATCCGTTTGACAAGTTTCCTAAAATAGTAAATTATGGAGATGTCACATCATCATGCATGAAAATATTACCCAATTAGGAAACTTTCTGAAATCGATCAATAATCAGTTTATCATACTCGAACCATCATGAACAAGAAACCCCTATCATAACCTTATCATAATCATCCAAAAACAAACCCTAAATCTAACTAAAAACCCCTTTAATCGCCAAAACACCATCAACAATCAAAGGTAACATGTTTCAATCATAACCCATCATTAATAACAGCCCTAGGTTGTTGTCATATCATCTATACAACAAGTAATCATCAAACAATGCATAATATCATACTAACACATGTTTATTTGCATAAAAATTCATTGTTTATGAATAGGTTTTGGTTAGGAAAGGTTTTTATTCATAAAATAGGTTGATATCAGATCTGGACCCTTGGGGTTTAGATTAAAACAAGTCAAAATTGTTTAAAAAGGATTTGTAATGAAGAACACACCTTAGATCTTCACTTGTAATGATTTAGAGAGTTAGGTTATGAAAAACAAGCTCAAAAACTCCTTCCCCAATGATAATAGCTGATAGAGAGTGTTTGGAGGCGTTTAGGGTTTGTGAAATGGTGAAAAATGGCTAAGGATGGTATTTATACCCAGTCCAGGTTCGCCCAGTTTATGTGGTCGAATGTGGAACTTTTCCACATTCGCCCCTTTTTAGTGGTCGAATGTGGAATCTTTCCACATTCGCCCACTTTGTTCCCACATTCGCCCATTTCTCAAGTCCCATTTCCACATTCGCCCATTATTTCCACATTCAGGTCATCAACACTTTTTAACACATGTTAACAGCACTTTTAACACATGTTAACCTTTTTCCAGTTTGTCGTGTTTAACGCATTCTAACACATCTTAACACATAAGCATGCATCCATAGTCTATACTCAGCATGTTTAGGCACGTATAATCATTTGTACATCATTCAAGCAAGTATAAGCATACAATTCACCACACGACCCATAATCTACACATATACTTAATTAGTTCATGTAATGTCACCAACGACGGAACCCGGTACTAATGTATTCTCAAAACGACTCCCAATGATCCTCCAGATCATTGAACCCTGGACAATCCTAATTTGACCCGACTCAACTAACCCAGTTAAGTTTGTTTATAAACGTTTCTCGCTAAGGTAGACTTAGATGTTACTATTATGTTTAAGCCGAACATGCCGGGTGTCACATCATCCCCACGTTGAAAGAATTTTCGTCCCGAAAATTGCACGAAGTCCAAAAATGAAAAAGACAAAAAGGAAGAAAACGAAAAGAAAGGTTACCGGTTGTCACATCATCCCCACGTTGAAAGGGAATCTCGCCCGAGATTCACTCTGCTTCAGTAGTAACATGCCTGGACTCGAACGCGCGCTTCGGAAAGAGATGAGGGTGCTTAGCCTTCATCTGGTCCTCTCGTTCCCACGTGAACTCCGGTCCACGATCCGAGTTCCAACGAACTTTAACAATGCGGATTTTACTCCGCCGAAGGCTACGAATCTTGTAATCCAGAATCTCGACAGGTTCCTCCACAATGCGAAGACGATCATCCACCTTGATCTCTTCCAGTGGTACAATGAGAGATTCATCAGCCAAACACTTCTTCAAGTTAGACACATGGAAGACGTTGTGCACACTACCGAGCTCCGCCGGTAAGTCAAGTCTATATGCCACCGGCCCAATCCGATCCAGGATTGCGAACGGTCCGACGTAACGAGGGTTAAGTTTGTCACGCTTTCCAAAGCGTATGACGCCCTTCCATGGTGAAACTTTTAGAAGCACCTTGTCCCCAACCTGGAACTCTAGCGGTTTGCGACGGCGATCGGCATAGCTCTTCTGACGATCCCGTGCAGCAGCCAAACGTTGACGGATCTGTACGATTTTCTCTGAAGTTTCGTACACGAGTTCCGGACCAGTGAGCTGGCTCTCGCCCACCTCGGCCCAACAAAGTGGTGATCGGCATTTCCGTCCGTAAAGAGCCTCGAACGGAGCTGCCTTGATGCTAGAGTGATAGCTGTTGTTGTAGGAGAACTCCACCAACGGCAGGTGAATCTCCCAACTGTAACATCGCAAAATTTTCCCCAAAATTTTAATACATAAAAAGCCCTTATATATATATATATATTTTTTTTTATTACACCTTTATCATTAATATTATACAAATGTGCCTAAGTCTTTATTTATCCTAACTCACAACTTATATACATACATAAATGTATATAAATAATAATAATAATAATAATATGATTCTAAATTCTTTTTTTTTTTTTTTAAATAAAGCCTTGAGCCAAATAGTCAAAGTCCTAGTCAAAGTCTTAGTCAAACAGTCAAAGTCTTAGTCAAATAGTCAATTCTTCATAAAACCTTACTTTATGGTGTTGACCAATTTTAATGGCTAATTGACTCCAAAACTAGTATAAAAACCCACCTATGACCCATTATACTTTGCACCTCTAAATCGATTGTTTCAATCCGATTAAACTTTCCCTCATACCTTTCTTCTATAGTCTATTACTTCTACAATTGAAGCTTTGATTATAAGCTCTTGTAATTGGCGAATTGGAAGCTTGATATTCTTTCTTTTTTCGTTTTCTTCAATTTGGACTAGCTACGTTGTTGAGTCTTTGGATTCGCCTCGCATACATTCACAACACATTATTCTATTTTTTTTACGAGACATAACATTTTGCTAAGGTGAGTTTTACATAGCCCCTTTTCTATTTATCACCATTTTGGGGTGAAACGTGTTACAACATTCTATATACAATTCAATCATCAAAGTGTCTATGTGTTTTTCTATGTTGCATTATGTCTTGAACATGACTAGGGTAAGCACAATTCTAGCATAATCATTAACATTGATCAGCCGACGGTATACAATGATAGATCTATTGGACTGACAATCCCACCCGGATACGTGCCTCCTACAAAGGTAGCGTTGGTGTTTGTTATCGTATAACATATTCAAGTGGACCATGAGCGTATGGTATGTATCATATTATAACAGTCATCAGGGTTGATTATGCACTCGATTTATTTCTAGTATGTTCTCACATATGGGCTAGATTGACATGACACATGAATTGCACAACATTTTTATTCAATTATCAAAAACCTATGTAATTCTCACCAACTTTTGTTGACCCAAAACATTTTCAACTTAACATGTTTCAGGTTCTACTTGCTTGAAGATTTGAATTGATGCTTGAAGATGTTTGCATAGTTTTATTCAAATTGATGTACAAATTCTTAGAACAATTGTGTCACACCCTCAAAATCCACTTGCGGAGTTTTACCGCGAGGCGCATGACAAACCAGGATCCAAACCAACGATCACAATAAACAAGTCTAAATGTAATTAATGCAATACCAAAACATAGTTTTAAAATCCCGTTTACAGCGGAAGCTTATTCAAAATAAAGTTCAACATAAATAACCAAAGTTCAATGTTTATGAAATCATGCAACTCTATCTAGACGCCGTGCAGACGCGTGCGCCCTAGTTCCATTGTGCTACCTTAGCGACCTGAGAAAACATGTAAAAGTTTACGTCAGCACAAAAATGCTGGTGAGTTTACAGGTTTGCAGTTCAAGTACCAAGTCAACCTGTCCATACTATAACAAAATAGAAAACCAGTATACGCTAGCTAGGCGTACGTTTGTTACTACCACGATTGGAAAACCATTACTAACTCGAATACCAAAAGTATGCCCGATGTATGTTCCTGTTGTTCCTGTTGTTCCTGTTTGAGACAATATGCACCCGCCGACCCTCCAAGTCGACGAGCGGGGTTGGTCACTCCCAATAGCGCTATTCACATTTCCCCGTTGTGCAAACCCGCACATTCATGGTTCCCCCCGGGACTTCCAAAGATCGTGTAGTACACAGTATAAACCCATAGTATGACAGTAGTTACCAAACAGTTGTTTAAACACATGTTTTCTCCCCCGAAAGTATAAAACCAGTTTAAAAGAGGGGCCGTAAACTCACCTTAAGTTGCTTTACTCCTAATCCCGAGTAAACTCAGCTGCTATGTTAGTCCCGTGCAGTGGCGACCTAACATACGACAGTTACAAGTACTTAGACTAATAACCCGCAGGTTAATTAGTCCCTAGATGTCCAGACCATAACCAAGTTTGTTTGAAAACACCGTGACTGTTTAACCGACCCAAAGTACAAGACTCGACATCCCATTGGTGACCCGAGACTCCCCGTGTTATGTTTACGCTCCAAAACATACAATAATGCAAGTATACTTAACACACGTTAACACACAACAAGTTATAGCACGTAGTTCACGTATCACCGGAATACATCCAAATATATGTTACCAAGTTATTAGACATGTTACGGGGTTCCTAGTATGTTACTACATGTCAAATCGGGTCTCGGAATGCTAATTTACACTTACAGCAGCAGTACACGCGATTAGGGAGGCTAATCGCGTGAATGACCACACGACTAGGGCTAATCGCCCCTACTGTTGAGCGAGTAGGGCTACTCGCCCTTGTTGATACGCGATTGGGCTACTCGCCCTTATGGTCAGGCGAGTGGGGCTACTCGCCCCTGTGTCACGCGAGTGGGGCCTAATCGCCCCTAACACAGGCGATTAGCAAGGCTACTCGCCTGTAACCTTGCTGTTCCGGTTTTTCGCGCGTTTAACGCTCCAAATCAGATCCAGAACGTGTGTAACTACCCAATATCATTCCAAACACTATCCTAAACATGTTTAACCCAAAACCCTTCGTTCAACCTCGTATAATCAGTCCTGCATGCAACCCAAAACAATCCAAACACATACACATAGCATGCAACATTCAATTAACGCATGTAATCATAACCCTATTATCCAATTACTGAGATTTCTATCATCATACTAACAATATTAATTCTGACCTAGCATGATAACACATCAAAACATCATCAAGATTCATAAAAATCCTATCTTTCTAATCATACATACCCATAACGCATGTTTATTAATTATAATCCGATTAATAACTCTTATTGACGATTTTCAGAAAGCTTTTTCGTTTATGAACAGGTCTGGACCATTAGGATTGATTAAAAACGTTTACAAAGTGTTATGGATGAGAATCAAACCTTGGAATTGTAAAAGATTGATGGTTAGACCTTGAAACCTTGTGTTTTTGATCAAAATCGCCTTCCAGAGGTTGTTTAAGTGTTTGGGGCGGTTATGGGACGACTAGGGTTGGTATTAGGGAGTTTAGGAGGTTAAGTGTTGTATTTATAGGCGTTTCTAGTCGTCCAGCACGTTATAGGCGAGTATGCAGCAGCTACATGCGATTAGGGCTGCTAATCGCATGATATTGGGCCTACTCGCCCCTATGTACACACGATTGGGCTCCTACTCGCCCCTATAGATGCCTACTCGCCTCCCTTATAGGCGATTAGGCCTCCCTAATCGCCTATAGGGGCTGGTTTGGTGCGTTTTGCGCGTTAAACCCGTTTTAACATATGTTAATACATTTTAACATACCGACAAGTCATATAATGATTGTAAACACATAACACAAGTAAATACACATATTTACACTCGTTCACCAATTCCCGGGACTCGAGACTCGTACGTTCCGTATGCCCTGACGATCCTACAAATCGTCACCGTTTGTACACTTGGTTAAGGACCGACATCTAATGAACCTCTAGACCAACATCCAATGATCTTTTAGACTAATTAATAGTTCCCGAACCATAACCCGACTTAACTAACCCAGTTAAGTATATTATACGCGTGACTCGCTAAGGTAGACTTTCATCTAGACAACGTTGTTAACCCGAATTTGCCAGGTGTCACATCATCCCCACGTTAAAAGAATTTTCGTCCCGAAAATTTGTACAAGTACAGAAAGAACAAAAGAAGTAACGAAGGAAACAAGCAAAAGGTAGAAACCAAAAGAGAGAGATTTACCCGAGTTGTCACATCATCCCCACGTTAAAAGGAATCTCGACCCGAGATTCATTCAGCTGCCGAAGAGACGTGTCTCGACTCGAACGCTTCCTTAGGAAAGAGATGAGGATACTTAGACTTCATCTGATCCTCCCGTTCCCACGTATATTCCGGTCCCGGTTCGAGTTCCACCGAACCTTAACGATACGAATCTTGCTGTGACGTAGGCTACGAATCTTGTAATCAAGGATCTCCACAGGTTCTTCCACAATCCGAAGACGATCATCAACCTTGATCTCTTCTAGTGGAACGATGAGAGACTCGTCAGCCAGACACTTCTTCAAGTTTGACACGTGAAAGACGTTATGTACGTTACCGAGCTCCGTCGGTAGATCAAGTCGATATGCCACCGGCCCAATCCGTTCCAGGATCGTAAATGGGCCGACATATCGCGGATTGAGTTTGCCACGCTTTCCAAAGCGTATGACGCCCTTCCATGGTGAGACTTTTAGAAGTACCTTGTCATTGACTTGGAACTCCAGTGGTTTGCGACGCTGATCAGCATAACTCTTTTGCCGGTCCCGTGCCGCCGCCAACCGATTACGAATCTGTACGATCTTTTCCGAAGTTTCGTACACTAGTTCAGGCCCAGTGAGTTGACTCTCACCCACTTCAGCCCAACAAAGAGGAGAGCGGCATTTCCGTCCGTACAGTGCCTCGAACGGAGCAGCCTTGATGCTCGTGTGATAACTGTTGTTGTACGAGAATTCTACCAACGGCAGATGAGTTTCCCAACCTTTGCCAAAATCGATCACACACGCCCGCAGCATGTCTTCTAAAGTTTGAATAGTACGCTCACTCTGACCGTCAGTCTGTGGATGGTAAGCCGTACTCATGTCTAGTTGGGTACCCAAAGCCTTGTGCAAAGACTTCCAGAAGTGAGAAGTAAAATGGGAGTCACGATCCGAGATAATAGAAACAGGTACCCCGTGTTTAGAAACAACTTCCTTCAAGTAAAGACGAGCCAAACGATCCATAGTGTCGGTCTCCTTAATAGCAAGAAAATGGGCTGATTTCGTTAACCGATCGACAATCACCCATATCTTGTCGTTCCCGCTTGGTGACTTAGGAAGTTGTGTGACAAAATCCATAGTAATCCGTTCCCATTTCCATTCCGGAATTTCAGGTTGTTGTAGGAGACCCGACGGTTTCTGGTATTCCACCTTGACCTTAGCACAAGTCAAGCATTTACTCACGTATGAGGCTATGTCCGACCTCATGTTTGGCCACCAGTAAAACACCTTCAAATCTTGGTACATCTTATCCGACCCAGGATGAATAGAATACCGGGACTTATGAGCCTCATCAAGGACAAGCTCCCGTAGTCCCCCGAATAAAGGAACCCATATGCGTTCTGCGAAGTAGTGCAGGCCATCAGGCCTTCGCTCTAGGTGCTTGTCGGCACCGTGCATAGTTTCAGCTTTAAGGTTTTCCTCCTTCAAAGCTTCCAATTGGGCAGAACGGATTTGATCAGGTAGCGACGAATGGATAGTGAGCTGCAACGCCCGAACGCGACGAGGTTTAGAAGATTCCTTCCTGCTCAAGGCGTCTGCTACAACATTCGCCTTGCCAGGATGGTACTTAATAGCACAATCATAATCGTTCAAAAGTTCAATCCAGCGACGCTGCCGTATGTTCAAGTGTTGTTGGTCGAAAATGTGTTGGAGACTCTTGTGATCGGTGTAGATGGTGCATTTGGTACCGTACAAGTAATGTCTCCAAATTTTCAACGCGAATACCACGGCACCCAACTCCAAGTCATGAGTTGTGTAGTTCTTCTCGTGCACTTTGAGTTGACGAGAAGCATACGCAATCACTTTCTCGCGTTGCATCAACACGCAACCGAGTCCATGAATGGAAGCATCACAGTAAACGACAAAATCATCAGGACCCTCAGGTAAAGACAGAATAGGAGCAGAACACAGTTTAGACTTTAGTTCCTCAAACGCGGACTCTTGTGATTCACCCCAGTCGAACTTCCTATCCTTCTGAGTGAGAGTGGTGAGGGGTTGAGCAATCTTCGAGAACCCCTGAATGAAACGACGATAGTAGCCCGCAAGGCCTAGGAATTGCCGCACCTCAGTTGGCGTCTTTGGTGCTCCCCAGTCCTTGATCGCTTCGATTTTTGCTGGATCGACATGAATTCCTAGTTCATTAACCACATGTCCTAGGAATTGAACTTCGCGTAACCAAAAGTCACACTTTGAGAACTTGGCGTAAAGTTGCTCCCGTCGTAAAAGTTCCAAAACTAACCGCAGATGTTCCCCGTGTTCGGTCTCGTTCTTGGAGTAGATCAGAATGTCATCAATAAACACAATGACAAACTTGTCCAGATACGGTTTACAGACGCGGTTCATCAAGTCCATGAAAACCGCCGTGCGTTCGTGAGACCGAAAGGCATGACCAAGAATTCAAAATGGCCATAACGTGTTCGAAAAGCAGTCTTTGCAACGTCAGCCTCCCTGACGCGCAGCTGGTGATAACCGGACCTCAAGTCGATCTTGGAATAATAACTAGAACCCTGAAGCTGGTCGAATAGATCATCGATACGTGGAAGAGGATAACGGTTCTTGATGGTCAATTTGTTCAGTTCTCTGTAGTCTACGCATAATCGGAAACTTCCATCCTTCTTCTTAACAAATAAAATCGGGGCTCCCCAAGGGGAAGAACTTGGTCGGATGAAACCCTTGTCTAAGAGCTCCTGTAACTGACTAGACAATTCCTGCATCTCGGGAGGTGCAAGACGGTAGGGGGCCCGAGCAATAGGAGCAGCCCCCGGTACAAGATCAATACCGAACTCGACTTGACGATGAGGAGGAAGACCAGATAAATCATCGGGAAAAACATCAGAAAACTCGCGTACCACCGGAATGTCGTCAATCTTCTTCTCATCACTAGTGGAAACAGATAAAAGCGCCAATACAGCTGGATAACCCTTTCGAAGACACTTAAGGGCTTTCATGCTAGAGATGATGTTTAGCGAAACACCACCCTTGATGCCGTACACAGAAAGAAATTCTCCATCAGGGAGAGGAATCCGAATAACCTTATCGTAACAGACGATCTCCGCACGATACAAAGATAACCAATCCATCCCTACTACAACGTCAAAACTACCCAATGGTACCGGCATAAGGTCGATGGGGAAACGATAAACCCGACAACTCTAACTGACACTCCCGAAGAACACTAGTAGCTTCAATCGTTTTACCGTCAGCCAACTCAATAATATACTTGGTCTCTAATGGTACAGATACTACATCTAGCAGTCGACTAACATTCATGGATACAAAACTCTTGTCGGCACCAGAATCAAACAACACGCTAACAGAGTGATTATTGAGAAGAAACGTACCGGTGACTGTATCAGGGTCCTGCCTAGCCTCAGCAGCTCCAATTACGAAGGCACGTGCATTTCTGCCGCCGCCCCCGTTGTTACCATTCCCGTTGCTTCCACCCTGTTTCAGTTTTGGGCAATCTTCTTGTAATGCCCAGTGTCACCACAGTTGTAGCATCCTTGTTTCCCTGTAGTCCCTTGAGTAGTCGGAGCTGAGCTGTTAGTCGGAGCCTGAGTCGATGGAAGCGTAACCCGACAATCCTTAGCATAGTGCCCAGTTCGCTGGCAGCGGTGACAACGGTTACTGTCGCAGTTCCCTTGGTGATGGCGTCCACACTTGTTGCATTTGGGCAGTTTTCCCGCATAACCACCCTGCTTATTACCCGAAGCCGATGAACCCCCATTATCAAACCTTTTTCCCTGCTGTGTAGACCCAGATCCTTTTCCGTCATTCTCCCACTTGCGCTTATTGTTCTCTGGAGCCTTAGCAGTCGAACCTTTCGCCGGCAAAATCCCCTCATTCACCTTTAAATTAGTCATCCTATGTGCAGATCGAACTACCTCCGCATAAGTAGGATGATTCCCAGCAGCCACTAACCCTGCAATTTCCGCACCAACCCTGAGACATAATGTTCAATCTTACGATACTCTGGCACGTGCAAATCGGGACATAGCACTGCCAACTCATTCCTCCTCACAGTATACTTCTCGATTTCCGATCCAGTCATCTTGAGGTTCCATACCTCATGCTCCAGCTTCTGTACCTCTTCCCTCGGGCAATACTCCCGCTTCAGCAACTGCACAAAGTTCTCCCATGGCATAGCATATGCCTCCCCAATCCCATGTTCTGGGTGATACCATTCCACCAAGTCAATGCCACGTCCTGAAATAACGCGGCCGAATACTTCACCCGATCTTCTGGGAGACAGTTACACATCAGAAATACCGACTCCACTTTCTCCAACCACCTAAGCAAACTGACCGCACCCTCGGTGCCAGAGAATTCCTGGGGCTTGCAGTCCCGGAACATCTTATAGGTGCACATGGGTGGGGGTGGGTCAACAGGACCACCTGAAATGAAACGTATGAGAAACCACAAAATACGTAAACAAGGTTCACCAATAAGGCAAAGAAAACGGATAAAACAACTTACCACCACCGTTGTGCCCTAACTGAAAGGCAGCCTGGAGCAAGTTGTTCAGATCAGCCTGTGACAGGTTAATACCTCCACCACGACCACCAGCACCACCACGACCACCACCACGTCCACCATTGCGACCACCTCCTCGTCCTCCACGCACTCCAGACATGATTCTGGCAGAAAGAACGAGAAAATTTAGTTTCGCAGTTAAAGATAACCACTAGTGTTCACAAGATCAAAGCTAGATCCAATCCAGGACTATCCCTTCAAACCCAGAGCTCACTAGTGCTTCCATGCATTTCGTTTTATGATTTTGTGTGCACCCAAAATGATAAAACGCTCTACATGGTCCTCCAAGTGTTCTCCTAGTTCAAAGATCAAATCACCGAACATAGGCTCTTAGCTACACACCGTAATACTACGGTAGTTCATGACAAGTGTTTCTATTGGAGTGCGAAAGGGGGATGTCCGAGCCTTGGACAAATCTCAAGAGCACACGAGTTACTCCAATAGACCCCACTGCCTAGAAAACAAGTAACCCAACCTAAGATAGAACGGATGATGTAACGTAGAAAGACCAACGATTTAGAGACACCCCGACAAGACCATACGTAACCCACTATAACGTTTAGTACCATGTGATCGTCTAGTGTGTGCGACTCGGCTATAGACTAGACTCTACATGCAGTCCTAGTTCACTATAACCATTGGCTCTGATACCAATCTGTCACACCCTCAAAATCCACTTGCGGAGTTTTACCGCGAGGCGCATGACAAACCAGGATCCAAACCAACGATCACAATAAACAATTCTAAATGTAATTAATGCAATACCAAAACATAGTTTTAAAATCCCGTTTACAGCGGAAGCTTATTCAAAATAAAGTTCAACATAAATAACCAAAGTTCAATGTTTATGAAATCATGCAACTCTATCTAGACGCCGTGCAGACGCGTGCGCCCTAGTTCCATTGTGCTACCTTAGCGACCTGAGAAAACATGTAAAAGTTTACGTCAGCACAAAAATGCTGGTGAGTTTACAGGTTTGCAGTTCAAGTACCAAGTCAACCTGTCCATACTATAACAAAATAGAAAACCAGTATACGCTAGCTAGGCGTACGTTTGTTACTACCACGATTGGAAAACCATTACTAACTCGAATACCAAAAGTATGCCCGATGTATGTTCCTGTTGTTCCTGTTGTTCCTGTTTGAGACAATATGCACCCGCCGACCCTCCAAGTCGACGAGCGGGTTGGTCACTCCAATAGCGCTATTCACATTTCCCCGTTGTGCAAACCCGCACATTCATGGTTCCCCCCGGGACTTCCAAAGATCGTGTAGTACACAGTATAAACCCATAGTATGACAGTAGTTACCAAACAGTTGTTTAAACACATGTTTTCTCCCCCGAAAGTATAAAACCAGTTTAAAAGAGGGGCCGTAAACTCACCTTAAGTTGCTTTACTCCTAATCCCGAGTAAACTCAGCTGCTATGTTAGTCCCGTGCAGTGGCGACCTAACATACGACAGTTACAAGTACTTAGACTAATAACCCGCAGGTTAATTAGTCCCTAGATGTCCAGACCATAACCAAGTTTGTTTGAAAACACCGTGACTGTTTAACCGACCCAAAGTACAAGACTCGACATCCCATTGGTGACCCGAGACTCCCCGTGTTATGTTTACGCTCCAAAACATACAATAATGCAAGTATACTTAACACACGTTAACACACAACAAGTTATAGCACGTAGTTCACGTATCACCGGAATACATCCAAATATATGTTACCAAGTTATTAGACATGTTACGGGGTTCCTAGTATGTTACTACATGTCAAATCGGGTCTCGGAATGCTAATTTACACTTACAGCAGCAGTACACGCGATTAGGGAGGCTAATCGCGTGAATGACCACACGACTAGGGCTAATCGCCCCTACTGTTGAGCGAGTAGGGCTACTCGCCCTTGTTGATACGCGATTGGGCTACTCGCCCTTATGGTCAGGCGAGTGGGGCTACTCGCCCCTGTGTCACGCGAGTGGGGCCTAATCGCCCCTAACACAGGCGATTAGCAAGGCTACTCGCCTGTAACCTTGCTGTTCCGGTTTTTCGCGCGTTTAACGCTCCAAATCAGATCCAGAACGTGTGTAACTACCCAATATCATTCCAAACACTATCCTAAACATGTTTAACCCAAAACCCTTCGTTCAACCTCGTATAATCAGTCCTGCATGCAACCCAAAACAATCCAAACACATACACATAGCATGCAACATTCAATTAACGCATGTAATCATAACCCTATTATCCAATTACTGAGATTTCTATCATCATACTAACAATATTAATTCTGACCTAGCATGATAACACATCAAAACATCATCAAGATTCATAAAAAATCCTATCTTTCTAATCATACATACCCATAACGCATGTTTATTAATTATAATCCGATTAATAACTCTTATTGACGATTTTCAGAAAGCTTTTTCGTTTATGAACAGGTCTGGACCATTAGGGATTGATTAAAAACGTTTACAAAGTGTTATGGATGAGAATCAAACCTTGGAATTGTAAAAGATTGATGGTTAGACCTTGAAACCTTGTGTTTTTGATCAAAATCGCCTTCCAGAGGTTGTTTAAGTGTTTGGGGTGGTTATGGGACGACTAGGGTTGGTATTAGGGAGTTTAGGAGGTTAAGTGTTGTATTTATAGGCGTTTCTAGTCGTCCAGCACGTTATAGGCGAGTATGCAGCAGCTACATGCGATTAGGGCTGCTAATCGCATGATATTGGGCCTACTCGCCCCTATGTACACACGATTGGGCTCCTACTCGCCCCTATAGATGCCTACTCGCCTCCCTTATAGGCGATTAGGCCTCCCTAATCGCCTATAGGGGCTGGTTTGGTGCGTTTTTGCGCGTTAAACCCCGTTTTAACATATGTTAATACATTTTAACATACCGACAAGTCATATAATGATTGTAAACACATAACACAAGTAAATACACATATTTACACTCGTTCACCAATTCCCGGGACTCGAGACTCGTACGTTCCGTATGCCCTGACGATCCTACAAATCGTCACCGTTTGTACACTTGGTTAAGGACCGACATCTAATGAACCTCTAGACCAACATCCAATGATCTTTTAGACTAATTAATAGTTCCCGAACCATAACCCGACTTAACTAACCCAGTTAAGTATATTATACGCGTGACTCGCTAAGGTAGACTTTCATCTAGACAACGTTGTTAACCCGAATTTGCCAGGTGTCACATCATCCCCACGTTAAAAGAATTTTCGTCCCGAAAATTTGTACAAGTACAGAAAGAACAAAAGAAGTAACGAAGGAAACAAGCAAAAGGTAGAAACCAAAAGAGAGAGATTTACCCGAGTTGTCACATCATCCCCACGTTAAAAGGAATCTCGACCCGAGATTCATTCAGCTGCCGAAGAGACGTGTCTCGACTCGAACGCTTCCTTAGGAAAGAGATGAGGATACTTAGACTTCATCTGATCCTCCCGTTCCCACGTATATTCGGTCCCCGGTTCGAGTTCCACCGAACCTTAACGATACGAATCTTGCTGTGACGTAGGCTACGAATCTTGTAATCAAGGATCTCCACAGGTTCTTCCACAATCCGAAGACGATCATCAACCTTGGTATCAGAGCCATGGTTATAGGGAATTAGGTTATTAGAAAAATAATCTAGTCTATAACCATAGGATTTAACCAGTACTTTCTTCTTTTACTTGCTATTCTCTATCTCCCTCCTACTTCTTATCCCTACTTTCATCCTTACAAGAAGGTTGCTCTCCATCACTGGATCTACTCTCAGACTAATAGGACAAAATCCTCAGGTTTAACCTGAACCACCTTGAGATCTCGTCGAAGTTCTAGATTTTAATAACGAACACGTGCAATCTGGAAGGGTGAACGCCTGTATTCTGAGTCTTCTGTCTAGGCTGGCATTGCGCATATATCCCAATCAGACGAGGGACCCGGATGCCTACCTGGGAATTCTCAGGATGAGTGTTCACTTATAGGCTAAAGCAAGTCTTCACTATGTTATTGGAATCTGAAATCTTTGATACGTCAACGTTTTCATTTATTCGTTTTAATTAATGAATAAATGATTACATTCCTTATATCACCTCATTCATTTCATGCCACATTGAACCTTCATTGTGTCCCTTATAGATCATGTCTCCACGTCGCAGCACTCGCAATAACAGTGGTGAAAACCAAGAGGAAAGTAACAACAACCACAACACCAACCACAACAACAACAAAAACAACAAAGGTGTTGGCCCAACTGGCTGCGATTATTTCCCAACAAATGGCGCAACAAATCACAACTCTGGTTTCTAACTTGTTGGCTCAAGTCATCCCAATGAATGGGAACGGCAATGGAAATCACATAAAGAACGGGACCTTAGTTCGGAAAGGCGAGAAAACAAGTATTGTGGCCGCGGTAACTACCGAGAACCAGAAGCGCAAGACCAGGGATCCTAATGTAAACCTCACTACACAAGCTTCTAACAAGAAACCCTATACAAGAAACTTTTCATTGTGTAACACATGCAAACGACATCACCCCACTGTTTCAGTGTGTCGCCTGTGCACCAATTGTGGTAGGTATGGCCATCTGGTCAACACATGTCATGAGTCCCCAAACCCTAACACCAACCAACCAAAACCCTGCTCAGGTTGCTAATCTTAATCGTCCTGGTAAATACAACTATGGTCAATGCTATGAATGTGAAACCCAAATCATTTCCGTAACCGATGCCCTAAACTAAATCGAGATCAAGACCCTCAGCTACTTAACAGCAAACCCCACCATTTGAATGATGTCTACTTTTTAATTCTATGTATTGACACTTTTGATTCAAGTAATAAATTCAAGTATTATCATAACATCTAAGTGCATGCTTATTTGAATGTGAACTAATTGCTATATCTATAATCATACTTGCTTACTTGTACAACAATTAGTTGACTACCAAACAACCTACTCAACGATTGGTAGAGGTCATCATGTCTTTTCAACAGTCGGGAGAGGCCCTACAACCTGCTCAACGACTGGTGGAGACTATCGAACCTGCTCAACAATCGGAAGAGTCATAAAAGGACGCAAAACCCTAATGTAAGGTAAATTGATAATTACGGTCCGGAACGTAATCATAAATTTACAGGTACGTTAAGGTAGTGAGAAATTTTATCAAGGTTTTCGGTAGTCGACCAATTGTATACCTGGTGTTTTTCTTTTAACTTCGGGACGAAGTTCCTAAAAGTAGGGGAGACTGTAACATCGCAAAATTTTCCCCAAAATTTTAATACATAAAAAGCCCTTATATATATATAATATATTTTTTTTTTTTATTACACCTTTATCATTAATATTATACAAATGTGCCTAAGTCTTTATTTATCCTAACTCACAACTTATATACATACATAAATGTATATAAATAATAATAATAATAATAATAATATGATTCTAAATTCTTTTTTTTTTTTTTAAATAAAGCCTTGAGTCAAATAGTCAAAGTCCTAGTCAAAGTCTTAGTCAAACAGTCAAAGTCTTAGTCAAATAGTCAATTCTTCATAAAACCTTACTTTATGGTGTTGACCAATTTTAATGGCTAATTGACTCCAAAACTAGTATAAAAACCCACCTATGACCCATTATACTTTGCACCTCTAAATCGATTGTTTCAATCCGATTAAACTTTCCCTCATACCTTTCTTCTATAGTCTATTACTTCTACAATTGAAGCTTTGATTATAAGCTCTTGTAATTGGCGAATTGGAAGCTTGATATTCTTTCTTTTTCGTTTTCTTCAATTTGGACTAGCTACGTTGTTGAGTCTTTGGGATTCGCCTCGCATACATTCACAACACATTATTCTATTTTTTTTACGAGACATAACATTTTGCTAAGGTGAGTTTACATAGCCCCTTTTCTATTTATCACCATTTTGGGGTGAAACGTGTTACAACATTCTATATACAATTCAATCATCAAAGTGTCTATGTGTTTTTCTATGTTGCATTATGTCTTGAACATGACTAGGGTAAGCACAATTCTAGCATAATCATTAACATTGATCAGCCGACGGTATACAATGATAGATCTATTGGACTGACAATCCCACCGGATACGTGCCTCCTACAAAGGTAGCGTGGGTGTTTGTTATCGTATAACATATTCAAGTGGACCATGAGCGTATGGTATGTATCATATTATAACAGTCATCAGGGTTGATTATGCACTCGATTTATTTCTAGTATGTTCTCACATATGGGCTAGATTGACATGACACATGAATTGCACAACATTTTTATTCAATTATCAAAAACCTATGTAATTCTCACCAACTTTTGTTGACCCAAAACATTTTCAACTTAACATGTTTCAGGTTCTACTTGCTTGAAGATTTGAATTGATGCTTGAAGATGTTTGCATAGTTTTATTCAAATTGATGTACAAATTCTTAGAACAATTGTATGTAACTTATTTAAATTATTTAATGAAACTTATTATTCACCATGAGCTACTGAACAATCATCAATACGTGACATCCCGATGTTTCCGCCATCG